>JBBBDQ010001167.1:1435000-1661713 GCA_037127315.1 Ascarosepion bandense | reverse complement strand
TAATTCAGACAACTTAAGACTATTACTACTTGGTGGAAAAGCAAGAGAAATAAGATGAATGAGGAAATACTAGTCAAAAGTGAATAATAATTGCCAATGCTTCATCTAAGAAATTCAGACAACTTAAGACTATTACTTGGTGGAAAAGCAAGAGAAATAAGATGAAAATACTAGTCAAAAGTGAATAATGATACACAATGCATCATTAAGAAATTCAAACAACTTAAGCCTATTACTACTTGGTGGAAAAGCAAGAGAAATAGAATGAATGAAATACTAGTCAAAAGTGAATAACGTAATTTGCCAATGCTTCATCTAAGAAATTCAGACAACTTAAGACTATTACTAGCAATTGGAAAAGCAAAATAGAATGGAAAATACTAATCAAGAGTGAATAATAATGCAATGCATCATCTAAGAAATTCAAACAACTTAAGCCTATTACTACTTGGTGGAAAAGCAAGAAATAAGATGAATGAAATACTAGTCAAAAGTGAATAATAATTGCCAATGCTTCATCTAAGAAATTCAGACAACTTAAGACTATTACTACTTGGTGTGGAAAAGCAAGAGAAATAAGATGAAAGAAATACTAGTGAAAGGTAAGATAATAATTACCAATGCTTCTATCTAAGAAATTCAGACAACTTAAGACTATTACTACTTGGGTGGAAAAGCAAGAGAAATAAGATGAATGAAATACTAGTCAAAAGTGAATAATAATTGCCAATGCTTCATCAAGAAATTCAGACAACTTAAGACTATTACTACTTGGTGGAAAAGCAAGAGAAATAAGATGAAAAATACTAGTCGAAAATGAATAATAATTACCAATGCATCATCTAAGAGAAAGTCAAACAGCTTTAAGCCTATTTACTTGGTGGAAAGCAAGAGAAATAAGATGAATGAAATACTAGTGAAAAGTGAATAATAATTGCCAATGCTTCATCTAAGAAATTCAGACAACTTAAGACTATTACTACTTGGTGGAAAAGCAAGAGAAATAAGATGAATGAAATACAATTAAAATGAATAATAATTACCAATGCTTCATCAAAAATTCAGACAACTTAAGACTGTTACTACTTGGTGGAAAAGCAAGAGAAATAAGATGAATGAAATACTAGTCAAAGTGAATAATAAAATTACCAATGCTTCATCTAAAAATTCAGACAACTTAAGACTATTACTACTTGGTGGAAAAGCAAGAGAAATAAGATGAATGAAATACTAGTAAAAGGTAATAATAATTACCAATGCTTCATCTAAGAAATTCAGACAACTTAAGACTGTTACTACTTGGTGGAAAAGCAAGAGAAATAAAGATGAATGAAATACTAATTAAAAGTGAATAATATTACCAATGCTTCATCTAAGAAATTCAGACAACTTAAGACTATTACATGGTGGAAAAGCAAGAGAAATAAGATGAATGAAATACTAGTCAAAAGTGAATAATGAAATTTGCCAATGCATGCATCTAAGAAATTCAGACAACTTAAGACTATTACTACTTGGTGGAAAGCAAGAGAAATAAGATGAAAGAAATACTAGTCAAAAAGTGAATAATAATTACCAATGCATCATCTAAGAAATTCAAACAACTTAAGCCTATTACTACTTGGTGGAAAAGCAAAAGAAATAAGATGAATGAAATACTAGTCAAAAGTGAATAATAATTGCCAATGCTTCATCTAAGAAATTCAGACAACAAGACTATTACTACTTGGTGGAAAAAGCAAGAGAAATAAGATGAAAGAAATACTAGTCAAAAATGAATAATAATTACCAATGCATCATCTAAGAAATTCAAACAACTTAAGCCTATTACTACTTGGTGGAAAAGCAAGAGAAATAAGATAGAATACAAAATACTAATTAAAAGTGAATAATAATTGCGAAAGTACTTCATCTAATAAATTCAGACAACTTAAGACTATTACTACCCGAGTGGAAAAGCAAGAGAAATAAGACGAATGAAATACTAGACAAAAGTGAATAATAATTACTAGTACTTCATCTAAGAAATTCAGACAACTTAAGACTATTACTACTTGGTGGAAAAGCAAGAGAAATAAGATGAATGAAATATAGTCAAAAAGTGAATAATAATTACCAATGCTTCATCTAAGAAATTCAGACAACTTAAGACTATTACTACTTGGTGGAAAAGCAAGAGAAATAAGATGAATGAAATACTAGTCAAAGAGTGAATAATAATTACCAATGCTTCATCTAAAGTTGGAGTAACTAAGACTATTACTACTTGGTGGAAAAGCAAGAGAAATAAAGATGAATGATACTAATTAAGTGAATAATAATTACCAATGCTTCATCTAAGAAATTCAGACAACAAGACTATTACTACTTGGTGGAAAAGCAAGAGAAATAAGATGAATGAAATACTAGTCAAAGTGAATAATCATTGCCAATGCTTCATCTAAGAAATTCAGACAACTTAAGACTATTACTACTTGGTGGAAAAGCAAGAGAAATAAGATGAAAGAAATACTAGTCAAAAGTGAATAATAATTACCAATGCATCATCTAAGAAATTCAAACAACTTAAGCCTATTACTACTTGGTGGAAAAGCAAGAGAAATAAGATGAATGAAATACTAGTCAAAAGTGAATAATAATTGCCAATGCTTCATCTAAGAAATTCAGACAACTTAAGACTATTACTACTTGGTGGAAAAGCAAGAGAAATAAGATGAAAGAAATACTAGTCAAAAGTGAATAATAATTACCAATGCATCATCTAAGAAATTCAAACAACTTAAGCCTATTACTACTTGATGGAAAAGCAAGAGAAATAAGATGAAAGAAATACTAGTCAAAAGTGAATAATAATTGCCAATGCTTCATCTAAGAAATTCAGACAACTTAAGACTATTACTACTTGGTGGAAAAGCAAGAGAAATAAGATGAAAGAAATACTAGTCAAAAGTGAATAATAATTACCAATGCATCATCTAAGAAATTCAAACAACTTAAGCCTATTACTACTTGGTGGAAAAGCAAGAGAAATAAGATGAATGAAATACTAGTCAAAAGTGAATAATAATTGCCAATGCTGCATCTAAGAAATTCAGACAACTTAAGACTATTACTACTTGGTGGAAAAGCAAGAGAAATAAGATGAAAGAAATACTAGTCAAAAATGAATAATAATTACCAATGCATCATCTAAGAAATTCAAACAACTTAAGCCTATTACTACTTGGTGGAAAAGCAAGAGAAATAAGATGAATGAAATACTAGTCAAAAGTGAATAATAATTGCCAATGCTTCATCTAATAAATTCAGACAACTTAAGACTATTACTACTTGGTGGAAAAGCAAGAGAAATAAGTATGAAAGAAATACTAGTCAAAAATGAATAATAATTACCAATGCATCATCTAAGAAATTCAAACAACTTAAGCCTGCTACTATTTGGTGGAAAAGCAAGAGAAATAAGATGAATGAAATACTAGTCAAAAAGTGAATAATAATTGCCAATGCTTCATCTAAGAAATTCAGACAACTTAAGACTATTACTACTTGGTGGAAAGCAAGAGAAATAAGATGAATGAAATACTAGTCAAAAGTAATACAATTGCCAATGCTTCATCTAAGAAATTCAGACAAATTCAAAATTCATTACTACTTGGTGGAAAAGCAAGAGAAATAAGATGAAAGAAATACTAGTCAAAAGTGAATAATAATTGCCAATGCTTCATCTAAGAAATTCAGACAACTTAAGACTATTACTACTTGGTGGAAAAGTAAGAGAAATAAGATGAAAGAAATACTAGTCAAAAGTGAATAACAATTACCAATGCATCATCTAAGAAATTCAAACAACTTAAGCCTATTACTACTGGTGGAAAAGCAAGAGAAATAAGATGAATGAAATACTAGTCAAAAGTGAATAATAATTGCCAATGCTTCATCTAAGAAATTCAGACAACTTAAGACTATTACTACTTGGTGGAAAAGAAGAGAATAAGATGAAAGAAATAATAGTCAAAAGTAGTCAATAATTGCCAATGCTTCATCTAAGAAATTCAGACAACTTAAGACTATTACTACTTGGTGGAAAAGCAAGAGAAATAAGATGAAAGAAATACTAGTCAAAAGTGAATACAATTGCCAATGCTTCATCTAAGAAATTCAGACAACTTAAGACTATTACTACTGGTAAAAAGCAAGAGAAATAAGATGAAAGAAATACTAGTCAAAAGTGAATAATAATTGCCAATGCTTCATCTAAGAAATTCAGACAATCTAAGACTATTACGTTCTGGTGGAAAGCAAGAAATAAGATGAAAGAAATACTAGTCAAAAGTGAATAAATAATTACAAATGCTTCATCTAAGAAATCCAGACAACCTAAGACTATTACTACTTGGTGGAAAAGCAAGAGAAATAAGATGAAAGAAATAATAGTCAAAAAGGAATAATAATTGCCAATGCTTCATCTAAGAAATTCAGACAACTTAAGACTATTACTACCAGGAAAAGCAAGAGAAATAAGATGAAAGAAATACTAGTCAAAAGTGAATAATAATTACCAATGCATCATCTAAGAAATTCAAACAACTTAAGTCATTACTACTTGGTGGAAAAGCAAGAGAAATAAGATGAATGAAATACTACCAAAAGTACACAATTGCCAATGCTTCATCTAAGAAATTCAGACAACTTAAGACTATTACTACTGGTGGAAAAGCAAGAGAAATAAGATGAAAGAAATATTGAATAAAAGTAAGAATAATAATGGACAAGCTTCATCTAAGAAATTCAGACAACTTAAGACTATTACTACTTGGTGGAAAGCAAGAGAAATAAGATGAAAGAAATACTAGTCAAAAATGAATAATACTACTGAATGTATCATCTACAAATTCAAACAACTTAAGCCTATTACTACTTGGTGGAAAAGCAAGAGAAATAAGATGAATGAAATACTAGTCAAAAGTGAATAATATAATGTCATTGCTTCATCTAAGAAATTCAGACAACTTAAGACTATTACTACTTGGTGGAAAAGCAAGAGAAATAAGATGAATGAAATAATAGTCAAAAAGTGAAGTAATACTCACAATGCTTCATCTAAGAAATTGCATAACTTAAGACTATTACTTACTTGGTGGAAAAGCAAGAGAAATAAGATGAAAGAAATACTAGTCAAAAGTGAATAATAATTGCCAATGCTCATCTAAGAAATTCAGACAATCCTAAGACTATTACTACTTGGTGGAAAAGCAAGAGAAATAAGATGAAAGAAATACTAGTCAAAAGTGACACAATACTACCAATGCATCATCTAAGAAATTCAACAACTTAAGCCTATTACTACTTAGAAAGCAAGAGAAATAAGATGAATGAAATACTAGTCAAAAGTGAATAATAATTGCCAATGCTTCATCTAAGAAATTCACAATCTCAGACTATTACTACTATGGAAAAGAGAAATAAGATGAAAGAAATACTAGTCAAAAATGAATAATAATTACCAATGCATCATCTAAGAAAATTAAACAACTTAAGCCTATTACTACTGGTGGAAAGCAAGAGAAATAAGATGAATGAAATACTAGTCAAAAGTGAATAATAATTGCCAATGCTTCATCTAAGAAATTCAGACAACTTAAGACTATTACTACTTGGTGGAAAAGCAAGAGAAATAAGATGAAAGAAATACTAGTCAAAATGAACAATAATTACCAATGCATCATCTAAGAAATTCAAACAACTTAAGCCTATTACTACTGGTGGAAAGTTAAAAGAGAAATAAGATGAATGAAATACTAGTCAAAGTGAATAATAATTGCCAATGCTTCATCTAAGAAATTCAGACAACTTAAGACTATTACTACTTGGTGGAAAAGCAAGAGAAATAAGATGAATGAAATACTAGTCAAAAGTGAATAATAATTGCCAAGGCTTCATCTAAGAAATTCAGACAACTTAAGACTATTACTACTTGGTGGAAAAGCAAGAGAAATAAGATGAAAGAAATACTAGTCAAAAGTGAATAATAATTACCAATGCATCATCTAAGAAATTCAAACAACTTAAGCCTATTACTACTTGGTGGAAAAGCAAGAGAAATAAGATGAATGAAATACTAGTCAAAAGTGAATAATAATTACCAATGCTTCATCTAAGAAATTCAGACAACTTAAGACTATTACTATTGGTGGAAAAGCAAGAGAAATAAGATTAATGAAATACTAGACAAAAGTGAATAATAATTACCAATGCTTCATCTAAGAAATTCAAACAACTTAAGCCTATTACTACTTGGTGGAAAAGCAAGAGAAATAAGATTAATGAAATACTAGTCAAAAATGAATAATAATTACCAATGCATCATCTAAGAAATTCAAACAACTTAAGCCTATTACTACTTGGTGGAAAAGCAAGAGAAATAAGATGAATGAAATACTAGTCAAAAGTGAATAATAATTGCCAATGCTTCATCTAAGAAATTCAGACAACTTAAGACTATTACTACTTGGTGGAAAAGCAAGAGAAATATGATGAAAGAAATACTAGTCAAAAATGAATAATAATTACCAATGCATCATCTAAGAAATTCAAACAACTTAAGCCTATTACTACTTGGTGGAAAAGCAAGAGAAATAAGATGAATGAAATACTAGTCAAAAGTGAATAATAATTGCCAATGCTTCATCTAAGAAATTCAGACAACTTAAGACTATTACTACTTGGTGGAAAAGCAAGAGAAATAAGATGAATGAAATACTAGTCAAAAGTGAATAATAATTGCCAATGCTTCATCTAAGAAATTCAGACAACTTAAGACTATTACTACTTGGTGGAAAAGCAAGAGAAATAAGATGAAAGAAATACTAGTCAAAAGTGAATAATAATTACCAATGCATCATCTAAGAAATTCAAACAACTTAAGCCTATTACTACTTGGTGGAAAAGCAAGAGAAATAAGATGAATGAAATACTAGTCAAAAGTGAATAATAATTACCAATGCTTCATCTAAGAAATTCAGACAACTTAAGACTATTACTATTGGTGGAAAAGCAAGAGAAATAAGATTAATGAAATACTAGACAAAAGTGAATAATAATTACCAATACTTCATCTAAGAAATTCAAACAACTTAAGCCTATTACTACTTGGTGGAAAAGCAAGAGAAATAAGATTAATGAAATACTAGTCAAAAATGAATAATAATTACCAATGCATCATCTAAGAAATTCAAACAACTTAAGCCTATTACTACTTGGTGGAAAAACATGAGAAATAAGATGAATGAAATACTAGTCAAAAGTGAATAATAATTACCAATGCTTCATCTAAGAAATTCAGACAACTTAAGACTATTACTACTTGGTGGAAAAGCAAGAGAAATAAGATGAATGAAATACTAGTCAAAAGTGAATAATAATTGCCAATGCTTCATCTAAGAAATTCAGACAACTTAAGACTATTACTACTTGGTGGAAAAGCAAGATAAATAAGATGAAGAAATACTAGTCAAGTGAATAATAATTACCAATGCATCATCTAAAAATTCAAACAACTTAAGCCTATTACTACTTGGTGGAAAAGCAAGAGAAATAAGATGAATGAAATACTAGTCAAAAGTAGATAATAATTACCAATGCTTCATCTAAAAAATTCAGACAACTTAAGACTATTACTTGATTATTGGAAAAGCAAGAGAAATAAGATGAAAGAAATACTAGTCAAAAGTGAATAATAATTACCAATGCATCATCTAAGAAATTCAAACAACTTAAGCCTATTACTACTTGGTGGAAAAGCAAGAGAAATAAGATGAATGAAATACTAGTCAAAAGTGAATAATAATTACCAATGCTTCATCTAAGAAATTCAGACAACTTAAGACTATTACTACTTGGTGGAAAAGCAAGAGAAATAAGATGAATGAAATACTAGACAAAAGTGAATAATAATTACCAATGCTTCATCTAAGAAATTCAGACAACTTAAGACTATTACTACTTGGTGGAAAAGCAAGAGAAATAAGATGAATGAAATACTAGACAAAAGTGAATAATAATTACCAATGCTTCATCTAAGAAATTCAGACAACTTAAGACTATTACTACTTGGTGGAAAAGCAAGAGAAATAAGATGAATGAAATACTAGACAAAAATGAATAATAATTACCAATGCATCATCTAAGAAATTCAAACAACTTAAGACTATTACTACTTGGTGGAAAAGCAAGAGAAATAAGATGAATGAAATACTAGACAAAAGTGAATAATAATTACCAATGCTTCATCTAAGAAATTCAGACAACTTAAGACTATTACTACTTGGTGGAAAAGCAAGAGAAATAAGATGAATGAAATACTAGTCAAAAAGTGAATAATAATTACCAATGCTTCATCTAAGAAATTCAGACAACTTAAGACTATTACTACTTGGTGGAAAAGCAAGAGAAATAAGATGAAAGAAATACTAGTCAAAAATGAATAATAATTACCAATGCATCATCTAAGAAATTCAGACAACTTAAGACTATTACTACTTGGTGGAAAAGCAAGAGAAATAAGATGAATGAAATACTAGACAAAAATGAATAATAATTACCAATGCTTCATCTAAGAAATTCAGACAACACCCAAGACTATTATACTTGGTGGAAAAGCAAGAGAAATAAGATGAAAGAAATACTAGTCAAAAATGAATAATAATTACCAATGCATCATCTAAGAAATTCAAACAACTTAAGACTATTACTACTTGGTGGAAAAGCAAGAGAAATAAGATGAATGAAATACTAGACAAAAGTGAATAATAATTACCAATGCTTCATCTAAGAAATTCAGACAACTTAAGACTATTACTACTTGGTGGAAAAGCAAGAGAAATAAGACAGGAGAAAGAAATACTAGTCAAAAATGAATAATAATTACCAATGCATCATCTAAGAAATTCAGACAACTTAAGACTATTACTACTTGGTGGAAAAGCAAGAGAAATAAGATGAATGAAATACTAGACAAAAAGTGAATAATAATTACCAATGCTTCATCTAAGAAATTCAGACAACTTAAGACTATTACTACTTGGTGGAAAAGCAAGAGAAATAAGATGAATGAAGCTCTAGACAAAAGTGAATAATAATTACCAATGCTTCATCTAAGAAATTCAGACAACTTAAGACTATTACTACTTGGTGGAAAAGCAAGAGAAATAAGATGAATGAAATACTTACTAGACAAAAATGAATAATAATTACCAATGCTTCATCTAAGAAATTCAGACAACTTAAGACTATTACTACTTGGTGGAAAAGCAAGAGAAATAAGATGAAAGAAATACTAGTCAAAAATGAATAATAATAATTACCAATGCATCATCTAAGAAATTCAGACAACTTAAGACTATTACTACTTGGTGGAAAAGCAAGAGAAATAAGATGAATGAAATACTAGACAAAAATGAATAATAATTACCAATGCTTCATCTAAGAAATTCAGACAACTTAAGACTATTACTACTTGGTGGAAAAGCAAGAGAAATAAAGATAGAAGAAATACTAGTCAAAAATGAATAATAATTACCAATGCATCATCTAAGAAATTCAGACAACTTAAGACTTTTACTACTTGGTGGAAAAGCAAGAGAAATAAGATGAATGAAATACTAGACAAAAGTGAATGAATAATTTAATGCTTCATCTAAGAAATTCAGACAACTTAAGACTATTACTACTTGGTGGAAAAGCAAGAGAAATAAGATGAATGAAATACTAGTCAAAATGGTATGAATAATAATTACCAATGCTTCATCTAAGAAATTCAAACAACTTAAGACTATTACTACTTGGTGGAAAAGCAAGAGAAATAAGATGAATGAAATACTAGACAAAAGTGAATAATAATTACCAATGCTTCATCTAAGAATTCAGACAACTTAGAACTATTACTACTTGGTGGAAAAGCAAGAGAAATAAGATGAAAGAAATACTAGTCAAAAATGAATAATAATTACCAATGCATCATCTAAGAAATTCAGACAACTTAAGACTATTACTACTTGGTGGAAAAGCAAGAGAAATAAAGTGAATGAAATACTAGACAAAAGTGAATAATAATTACCAATGCTTCATCTAAAATTCAGACAACTTAAGACTATTACTACTTGGTGGAAAAGCAAGAGAAATAAGATGAATGAAATACTAGACAAAAGTGAATAATAATTACCAATGCTTCATCTAAGAAATTCAGACAACTTAAGACTATTACTACTTGGTGGAAAAGCAAGAGAA
This sequence comes from Ascarosepion bandense, assembly GCA_037127315.1. Lineage (NCBI taxonomy): Eukaryota > Metazoa > Mollusca > Cephalopoda > Sepiida > Sepiidae > Ascarosepion > Ascarosepion bandense. The sequence goes on along the minus strand of JBBBDQ010001167.1, from coordinate 1,651,429 downwards.
ATAAGATGAAAGAAATACTAGACAAAAGTGAATAATAATTACCAATGCTTCATCTAAGAAATTCAGACAACCAAGACTATTACTACTTGGTGGAAAAACAGAAGAAATAAGATGAATGAAATACTAGACAAAGTGAATAATAATTACCAATGCTTCATCTAAGAAATTCAGACAACTTAAGACTATTACTACTTGGTGGAAAAGCAAGATAAATAAGATGAAAAGAAATACTAGTCAAAAATGAATAATAATTACCAATGCTTCATCTAAGAAATTCAGACAACTTAAGACTATTACTACTTGGTGGAAAAGCAAGAGAAATAAGATGAAAGAAATACTAGACAAAAGTGAATAATAATTACCAATGCTTCATCTAAGAAATTCAGACAACTTAAGACTATTACTACTTGGTGGAAAAGCAAGAGAAATAAGATGAATAAAATACTAGACAAAAATGAATAATAATTACCAATGCTTCATCTAAGAAATTCAGACAACTTAAGACTATTACTACTTGGTGGAAAAGCAAGAGAAATAAGATGAATGAAATACTAGACAAAAATGAATAATAATTACCAATGCTTCATCTAAAATTCAGACAACTTAAGACTATTACTACTTGGTGGAAAAGCAAGAGAAATAAGATGAAAGAAATACTAGACAAAAGTGAATAATAATTACCAATGCTTCATCTAAGAAATTCAGACAACTTACGACTATTACTACTTGGTGGAAAAGCAAGAGAAATAAGATGAATGAAATACTAGACAAAAATGAATAATAATTACCAATGCTTCATCTAAAAAATTCAGACAACTTAAGACTATTACTACTTGGTGGAAAAACAAGAGAAATAAGATGAAAGAAATACTAGACAAGTGAATAATAATTACCAATGCTTCATCTAAAATTCAGACAACTTAAGACTATTACTACTTGGTGAAAAAGCAAGAGAAATAAGATGAAAGAAATACTAGACAAAAGTGAATAATAATTACCAATGCTTCATCTAAGAAATTCAGACAACTTAAGACTATTACTACTTGGTGGAAAAGCAAGAGAAATAAGATGAAAGAAATACTAGACAAAAGTGAATAATAATTACCAATGCTTCATATATGAAATTCAGACAACTTAAGACTATTACTACTTGGTGGAAAAGCAAGAGAAATAAGATGAATGAAATACTAGACAAAAATATTAATAATTACCAATGCTTCATCTAAGAAATTCAGACAACTTAAGACTATTACTACTTGGTGGAAAAGCAAGAGAAATAAGATGAAAGAAATACTAGTCAAAGGTGAATAATAATTACCAATGCTTCATCTAAGAAATTCAGACAACTTAAGACTATTACTACTTAGTGGAAAAGCAAGAAATAAGATGAATGAAATACTAGACAAAAGTGAATAATAATTACCAATGCTTCATCTGAGAAATTCAGACAACTTAAGACTATTACTACTTGGTGGAAAAGCAAGAGAAATAAGATGAATGAAATACTAGACAAAAGTGAATAATAATTACCAATGCTTCATCTAAGAAATTCAGACAACTTAAGACTATTACTACTTGGTGGAAAAGCAAGAGAAATAAGATGAATGAAATACTAGACAAAAGTGAATAATAATTACCAATGCTTCATCTAAGAAATTCAGACAACTTAAGACTATTACTACTTGGTGGAAAAGCAAGAGAAATAAGATGAATGAAATACTAGACAAAAATGAATAATAATTACCAATGCATCATCTAAGAAATTCAAACAACTTAAGACTATTACTACTTGGTGGAAAAGCAAGAGAAATAAGATGAATGAAATACTAGACAAAAGTGAATAATAATTACCAATGCTTCATCTAAGAAATTCAGACAACTTAAGACTATTACTACTTGGTGGAAAAGCAAGAGAAATAAGATGAATGAAATACTAGTCAAAAGTGAATAATAATTACCAATGCTTCATCTAAAGAAATTCAGACAACTTTAAGACTATTACTACTTGGTGGAAAAGCAAGAGAAATAAGATGAAAGAAATACTAGTCAAAAATGAATAATAATTACCAATGCATCATCTAAGAAATTCAGACAACTTAAGACTATTACTACTTGGTGGAAAAGCAAGAGAAATAAGATGAATGAAATACTAGACAAAAATGAATAATAATTACCAATGCTTCATCTAAGAAATTCAGACAACTTAAGACTATTACTACTTGGTGGAAAAGCAAGAGAAATAAGATGAAAGAAATACTAGTCAAAAATGAATAATAATTACCAATGCATCATCTAAGAAATTCAAACAACTTAAGACTATTACTACTTGGTGGAAAAGCAAGAGAAATAAGATGAATGAAATACTAGACAAAAGTGAATAATAATTACCAATGCTTCATCTAAAGAATTCAGACAACTTAAGACTATTACTACTTGGTGGAAAAGCAAGAGAAATAAGATGAAAGAAATACTAGTCAAAAATGAATAATAATTACCAATGCATCATCTAAGAAATTCAGACAACTTAAGACTATTACTACTTGGTGGAAAAGCAAGAGAAATAAGATGAATGAAATACTAGACAAAAGTGAATAATAATTACCAATGCTTCATCTAAGAAATTCAGACAACTTAAGACTATTACTACTTGGTGGAAAAGCAAGAGAAATAAGATGAATGAAATACTAGACAAAAGTGAATAATAATTACCAATGCTTCATCTAAGAAATTCAGACCACTTAAGACTATTACTACTTGGTGGAAAAGCAAGAGAAATAAGATGAATGAAATACTAGACAAAAGTGAATAATAATTACCAATGCTTCATCTAAGAAATTCAGACAACTTAAGACTATTACTACTTGGTGGAAAAGCAAGAGAAACAAAGATGAAAGAAATACTAGTCAAAAATGAATAATAATTACCAATGCATCATCTAAGAAATTCAGACAACTTAGAAAAACTATTACTACTTGGTGGAAAAGCAAGAGAAATAAGATGAAAGAAATACTAGACAAAAGTGAATAATAATTACCAATGCTTCATCTAAGAAATTCAGACAACTTAAGACTAATACTACTTGGTGGAAAAGCAAGAGAAATAAGATGAATGAAATACTAGACAAAAGTGAATAATAATTACCAATGCTTCATCTAAGAAATTCAGACAACTTAAGACTATTACTACTTGGTGAAAAAGCAAGATAAATAAGATGAAAGAAATACTAGTCAAAAATGAATAATAATTACCAATGCTTCATCTAAGAAATTCAGACAACTTAAGACTATTACTACTTGGTGGAAAAGCAAGAGAAATAAGATGAAAGAAATACTAGACAAAAGTGAATAATAATTACCAATGCTTCATCTAAAAATTCAGACAACTTAAGACTATTACTACTTGGTGGAAAAGCAAGAGAAATAAGATGAATGAAATACTAGACAAAAATGAATAATAATTACCAATGCTTCATCTAGAAATTCAGACAACTTAAGACTATTACTACTTGGTGGAAAAGCAAGAGAAATAAGATGAATGAAATACTAGACAAAAATGAATAATAATTACCAATGCTTCATCTAAGAAATTCAGACAACTTAAGACTATTACTACTTGGTGGAAAAGCAGAAATAAGATGAAAGAAATACTAGACAAAAGTGAATAATAATTACCAATGCTTCATCTAAGAAATTCAGACAACTTACGACTATTACTACTTGGTGGAAAAGCAAGAGAAATAAGATGAATGAAATACTAGACAAAAATGAATAATAATTACCAATGCTTCATCTAAAGAGGAAATTCAGACAACTTAAGACTATTACTACTTGGTGGAAAACTCAGAGAAATAAGATGAAAGAAATACTAGACAAGAAGTGAATAATAATTACCAATGCTTCATCTAAGAAATTCAGACAACTTAAGACTATTACTACTTGGTGGAAAAGCAAGAGAAATAAGATGAAAGAAATACTAGACAAAAGTGAATAATAATTACCAATGCTTCATCTAAGAAATTCAGACAACTTAAGACTATTACTACTTGGTGGAAAAGCAGAGAAATAAGATGAAAGAAACACTAGACAAAAGTGAATAATAATTACCAATGCTTCATATATGAAATTCAGACAACTTAAGACTATTACTACTTGGTGGAAAAGCAAGAGAAATAAGATGAATGAAATACTAGACAAAAATGAATAATAATTACCAATGCTTCATCTAAGAAATTCAGACAACTTAAGACTATTACTACTTGGTGGAAAAGCAAGAGAAATAAGATGAAAGAAATACTAGTCAAAAGTGAATAATAATTACCAATGCTTCATCTAAGAAATTCAGACAACTTAAGACTATTACTACTTGGTGGAAAAGCAAGAGAAATAAGATGAATGAAATACTAGACAAAAGTGAATAATAATTACCAATGCTTCATCTAAGAAATTCAGACAACTTAAGACTATTACTACTTGGTGGAAAAGCAAGAGAAATAAGATGAATGAAATACTAGACAAAAGTGAATAATAATTACCAATGCTTCATCTAAGAAATTCAGACAACTTAAGACTATTACTACTTGGTGGAAAAGCAAAAATAAGATGAATGAAATACTAGACAAAAGTGAATAATAATTACCAATGCTTCATCTAAGAAATTCAGACAACTTAAGACTATTACTACTTGGTGGAAAAGCAAGAGAAATAAGATGAATGAAATACTAGACAAAAATGAATAATAATTACCAATGCATCATCTAAGAAATTCAAACAACTTAAGACTATTACTACTTGGTGGAAAAGCAAGAGAAATAAGATGAATGAAATACTAGACAAAAGTGAATAATAATTACCAATGCTTCATCTAAGAAATTCAGACAACTTAAGACTATTACTACTTGGTGGAAAAGCAAGAGAAATAAGATGAATGAAATACTAGTCAAAAGTGAATAATAATTACCAATGCTTCATCTAAGAAATTCAGACAACTTAAGACTATTACTACTTGGTGGAAAAGCAAGAGAAATAAGATGAAAGAAATACTAGTCAAAAATGAATAATAATTACCAATGCATCATCTAAGAAATTCAGACAACTTAAGACTATTACTACTTGGTGGAAAAGCAAGAGAAATAAGATGAATGAAATACTAGACAAAAATGAATAATAATTACCAATGCTTCATCTAAGAAATTCAGACAACTTAAGACTATTACTACTTGGTGGAAAAGCAAGAGAAATAAGATGAAAGAAATACTAGTCAAAAATGAATAATAATTACCAATGCATCATCTAAGAAATTCAAACAACTTAAGACTATTACTACTTGGTGGAAAAGCAAAGAAATAAGATGAATGAAATACTAGACAAAAGTGAATAATAATTACCAATGCTTCATCTAAGAAATTCAGACAACTTAAGACTATTACTACTTGGTGGAAAAGCAAGAGAAATAAGATGAAAGAAATACTAGTCAAAAATGAATAATAATTACCAATGCATCATCTAGAATTCAGACAACTTAAGACTATTACTACTTGGTGGAAAAGCAAGAGAAATAAGATGAATGAAATACTAGACAAAAGTGAATAATAATTACCAATGCTTCATCTAAGAAATTCAGACAACTTAAGACTATTACTACTTGGTGGAAAAGCAAGAGAAATAAGATGAATGAAATACTAGACAAAAAGTGAATAATAATTACCAATGCTTCATCTAAGAAATTCAGACAACTTAAGACTATTACTACTTGGTGGAAAAGCAAGAGAAATAAGATGAATGAAATACTAGACAAAAGTGAATAATAATTACCAATGCTTCATCTAAGAAATTCAGACAACTTAAGACTATTACTACTTGGTGGAAAAGCAAGAGAAATAAGATGAAAGAAATACTAGTCAAAAATGAATAATAATTACCAATGCATCATCTAAAATTCAGACAACTTAAGACTATTACTACTTGGTGGAAAAGCAAGAGAAATAAGATGAATGAAATACTAGACAAAAATGAATAATAATTACCAATGCTTCATCTAAGAAATTCAGACAACTTAAGACTATTACTACTTGGTGGAAAAGCAAGAGAAATAAGATGAAAGAAATACTAGTCAAAAATGAATAATAATTACCAATACATCATCTAAGAAATTCAGACAACTTAAGACTATTACTACTTGGTGGAAAAGCAAGAGAAATAAGATGAATGAAATACTAGACAAAAGTGAATAATAATTACCAATGCTTCATCTAAGAAATTCAGACAACTTAAGACTATTACTACTTGGTGGAAAAGCAAGAGAAATAAGATGAATGAAATACTAGTCAAAAATAGATAATAATTACCAATGCTTCATCTAAGAAATTCAAACAACTTAAGACTATTACTACTTGGTGGAAAAGCAAGAGAAATAAGATGAATGAAATACTAGACAAAAGTGAATAATAATTACCAATGCTTCATCTAAGAAATTCAGACAACTTAAGACTATTACTACTTGGTGGAAAAGCAAGAGAAATAAGATGAAAGAAATACTAGTCAAAAATGAATAATAATTACCAATGCATCATCTAAGAAATTCAGACAACTTAAGACTATTACTACTTGGTGGAAAAGCAAGAGAAATAAGATGAATGAAATACTAGACAAAAGTGAATAATAATTACCAATGCTTCATCTAAGAAATTCAGACAACTTAAGACTATTACTACTTGGTGGAAAAGCAAGAGAAATAAGATGGGCTGAAATACTAGACAAAAGTGAATAATAATTACCAATGCTTCATCTAAGAAATTCAGACAACTTAAGACTATTACTACTTGGTGGAAAAGCAAGAGGGAAATAAGATGAAGAAATACTAGACAAAAGTGAATAATAATTACCAATGCTTCATCTAAGAAATTCAGACAACTTAAGACTATTACTACTTGGTGGAAAAGCAAGAGAAATAAGATGAATGAAATACTAGACAAAAGTGAATAATAATTACCAATGCTTCATCTAAGAAATTCAGACAACTTAAGACTATTACTACTTGGTGGAAAAGCAAGATAAATAAGATGAAAGAAATACTAGTCAAAAATCGGAATAATAATTACCAATGCTTCATCTAAGAAATTCAGACAACTTAAGACTATTACTACTTGGTGGAAAAGCAAGAGAAATAAGATGAAAGAAATACTAGACAAAAGTGAATAATAATTACCAATGCTTCATCTAAGAAATTCAGACAACTTAAGACTATTACTACTTGGTGGAAAAGCAAGAAATAAGATGAAAGAAATACTAGACAAAAGTGAATAATAATTACCAATGCTTCATCTAAGAAATTCAGACAACTTAAGACTATTACTACTTGGTGGAAAAGCAAGAGAAATAAGATGAAAGAAATACTAGACAAAAGTGAATAATAATTACCAATGCTTCATATATGAAATTCAGACAACTTAAGACTATTACTACTTGGTGGAAAAGCAAGAGAAATAAGATGAATGAAATACTAGACAAAAATGAATAATAATTACCAATGCTTCATCTAAGAAATTCAGACAACTTAAGACTATTACTACTTGGTGGAAAAGCAAGAGAAATAAGATGAAAGAAATACTAGTCAAAAGTGAATAATAATTACCAATGCTTCATGTAAGAAATTCAGACAACTTAAGACTATTACTACTTGGTGGAAAAGCAAGAGAAATAAGATGAATGAAATACTAGACAAAAGTGAATAATAATTACCAATGCTTCATCTAAGAAATTCAGACAACTTAAGACTATTACTACTTGGTGGAAAAGCAAGAGAAATAAGATGAATGAAATACTAGACAAAAGTGAATAATAATTACCAATACTTCATCTAAGAAATTCAGACAACTTAAGACTATTACTACTTGGTGGAAAAGCAAGAGAAATAAGATGAATGAAATACTAGACAAAAGTGAATAATAATTACCAATGCTTCATCTAAGAAATTCAGACAACTTAAGACTATTACTACTTGGTGGAAAAGCAAGAGAAATAAGATGAAAGAAATACTAGACAAAAGTGAATAATAATTACCAATGCTTCATCTAAGAAATTCAGACAACTTAAGACTATTACTACTTGGTGGAAAAGCAAGAGAAATAAGATGAAAGAAATACTAGACAAAAGTGAATAATAATTACCAATGCTTCATCTAAGAAATTCAGACAACTTAAGACTATTACTACTTGGTGGAAAAGCAAGAGAAATAAGATGAATGAAATACTAGACAAAAGTGAATAATGATTACCAATGCTTCATCTAAAAATTCAGACAACTTAAGACTATTACTACTTGGTGGAAAAGCAAGAGAAATAAGATGAATGAAATACTAGACAAAAGTGAATAATAATTACCAATGCTTCATCTAAGAAATTCAGACAACTTAAGACTATTACTACTTGGTGGAAAAGCAAAATAAGATGGAAAGAAATACTAGACAAAAGTGAATAATAATTACAATGCTTCATCTAAGAAATTCAGACAACTTAAGACTATTACTACTTGGTGGAAAAGCAAGAGAAATAAGATGAATGAAATACTAGACAAAAGTGAATAATAATTACCAATGCTTCATCTAAAAATTCAGACAACTTAAGACTATTACTACTTGGTGGAAAAGCAAGATAAATAAGATGAATGAAATACTAGACAAAAAGTGAATAATAATTACCAATGCTTCATCTAAGAAATTCAGACAACTTAAGACTATTACTACTTGGTGGAAAAGCAAGAGAAATAAGATGAAAGAAATACTAGACAAAAGTGAATAATAATTACCAATGCTTCATCTAAGAAATTCAGACAACTTAAGACTATTACTACTTGGTGGAAAAACAGAGAAATAAGATGAATGAAATACTAGACAAAAGTGAATAATAATTACCAATGCTTCATCTAAGAAATTCAGACAACTTAAGACTATTACTACTTGGTGGAAAAGCAAGAGAAATAAGATGAATGAAATACTAGACAAAGAGTGAATAATAATTACCAATGCTTCATCTAAGAAATTCAGACAACTTAAGACTATTACTACTTGGTGGAAAAGAAAACAAGAGAAATAAAAGATGAATGAAATACTAGACAAAAGTGAATAATAATTACCAATGCTTCATCTAAGAAATTCAGACAACTTAAGACTATTACTACTTGGTGGAAAAGCAAGAAGAAATAAGATGAAAGAAATACTAGACAAAAGTGAATAATAATTACCAATGCTTCATCTAAGAAATTCAGACAACTTAAGACTATTACTACTTGGTGGAAAAGCAAGAGAAATAAGATGAATGAAATACTAGACAAAAGTGAATAATAATTACCAATGCTTCATCTAAAATTCAGACAACTTAAGACTATTACTGCTTGGTGGAAAAGCAAGAGAAATAAGATGAAAGAAATACTAGACAAAAGTGAATAATAATTACCAATGCTTCATCTAAGAAATTCAGACAACTTAAGACTATTACTACTTGGTGGAAAAGCAAGATAAATAAGATGAAAGAAATACTAGACAAAAAGTATGAATAATAATTACCAATGCTTCATCCTAAGAAATTCAGACAACTTAAGACTATTACTACTTGAGTGGAAAAGCAAGAGAAATAAGATGAAAGAAATACTAGACAAAGAAGTGAATAATAATTACCAATGCTTCATCTAAGAAATTCAGACAACTTAAGACTATTACTACTTGGTGGAAAAGCAAGAGAAATAAGATGAATGAAATACTAGTCAAAAGAGTAGATATCGTTACCAATGCTTCATCTAAGAAATTCAGACAACTTAAGACTATTACTACTTGGTGGAAAAGCAAGAGAAATAAGATGAATGAAATACTAGTCAAAAGTGAATAATAATTACCAATGCTTCATCTAAGAAATTCAGACAGCAAGACTATTACTACTTGGTGGAAAAGCAAGAGAAATAAGATGAAAGAAATACTAGACAAAAGTGAATAATAATTACCAATGCTTCATCTAAGAAATTCAGACAACTTAAGACTATTACTACTTGGTGGAAAAGCAAGAGAAATAAGATGAATGAAATACTAGTCAAAAGTGAATAATAATTACCAATGCTTCATCTAAGAAATTCAGACAACTTAAGACTATTACTACTTGGTGGAAAAGCAAGAGAAATAAGATGAATGAAATACTAGTCAAAAGTGAATAATAATTACCAATGCTTCATCCTAAGAAATTCAGACAACTTAAGACTATTACTACTTGGTGGAAAAGCAAGAGAAATAAAGATGAATGAAATACTAGACAAAAGTGAATAATAATTACCAATGCTTCATCCTAAGAAATTCAGACAACTTAAGACTATTACTACTTGGTGGAAAAGCAAGAGAAATAAGATGAAAGAAATACTAGACAAAAGTGAATAATAATTACCAATGCTTCATCTAGAAATTCAGACAACTTAAGACTATTACTACTTGGTGGAAAAGCAAGAGAAATAAGATGAATGAAATACTAGTCAAAAGTGAATAATAATTACCAATGCTTCATCCTAAGAAATTCAGACAACTTAAGACTATTACTACTTGGTGGAAAGCAAGAGAAATAAGATGAAAGAAATACTAGACAAAAGTGAATAATAATTACCAATGCTTCATCTAAGAAATTCAGACAACTTAAGACTATTACTACTTGGTGGAAAAGCAAAAATAAGATGAATAAAATACTAGTCAAAGTGAATAATAATTACCAATGCTTCATCTAAGAAATTCAGACAACTTAAGACTATTACTACTTGGTGGAAAAGCAAGAGAAATAAGATGAATGAAATACTAGACAAAAGTGAATAATAATTACCAATGCTTCATCTAAAATTCAGACAACTTAAGACTATTCTATGGTGGAAAAGCAAGAGAAATAAGATGAATGAAATACTAGACAAAAGTGAATAATAATTACCAATGCTTCATCTAAGAAATTCAGACAACTTAACACTATTACTACTTGGTGGAAAAGCAAGAGAAATAAGATGAAAGAAATACTAGACAAAAGTGAATAATAATTACCAATGCTTCATCTAAAATTCAGACAACTTAAGACTATTACTACTTGGTGGAAAAGCAAGAGAAACAGATGAATGAAATACTAGACAAAAGTGAATAATAATTACCAATGCTTCATCTAAAGAAATTCAGACAACTTAAGACTATTACTACTTGGTGGAAAAGCAAAAAAAGAGAAATAGATGCAAGAAAGAAATACTAGACAAAGAAGTGAATAATAATTACCAATGCTTCATCTAAGAAATTCAGACAACTTAAGACTATTACTACTTGGTGGAAAAGCAAGAGAAATAAGATGAATGAAATACTAGTCAAAAGTGAATAATAATTACCAATGCTTCATCTAAGAAATTCAGACAACTTAAGACTATTACTACTTGGTGGAAAAGCAAGAGAAATAAGATGAATGAAATACTAGACAAAAGTGAATAATAATTACCAATGCTTCATCTAAGAAATTCAGACAACTTAAGACTATTACTACTTGGTGGAAAAGCAAGAGAAATAAGATGAAAGAAATACTTACTAGACAAAAGTGAATAATAATTACCAATGCTTCATCTAAGAAATTCAGACAACTTAAGACTATTATACTTGGTGGAAAAGCAAAGAGAAATAAAGATGAATGAAATACTAGTCAAAAGTGAATAATAATTACCAATGCTTCATCTAAGAAATTCAGACAACAAGACTATTACTACTTGGTGGAAAAGCAAGATAAATAAGATGAATGAAATACTAGACAAAAGTGAATAATAATTACCAATGCTTCATCTAAGAAATTCAGACAACTTAAGACTATTACTACTTGGTGGAAAAGCAAGAGAAATAAGATGAATGAAATACTAGACAAAGAAGTGAATAATAATTACCAATGCTTCATCTAAGAAATTCAGACAACTTAAGACTATTACTACTTGGTGGAAAAGCAAGAGAAATGAATGAATGAAATACTAGACAAGAAGTGAATAATAATTACCAATGCTTCATCTAAATTCAGACAGCAAGACTATTACTACTTGGTGGAAAAGCAAGAGAAATAAGATGAAAGAAATACTAGTTAAAAATGAATAATATTACCAATGCTTCATCTAAGAAATTCAGACAACTTAAGACTATTACTACTTGGTGGAAAAGCAAGAGAAATAAGATGAATGAAATACTAGACAAAAGTGAATAATAATTACCAATGCTTCATCTAAGAAATTCAGACAACTTAAGACTATTACTACTTGGTGGAAAACAAGAGAAATAAGATGAATGAAATACTAGACAAAAGTGAATAATAATTACCAATGCTTCATCTAAAATTCAGACAACTTAAGACTATTACTACTTGGTGGAAAAGCAAGAGAAATAAGATGAATGAAATACTAGTCAAAAGTGAATAATAATTACCAATGCTTCATCTAAGAAATTCAGACAACTTAAGACTATTACTACTTGGTGGAAAAGCAAGAGAAATAAGATGAAAGAAATACTAGACAAAAAGTGAATAATAATTACCAATGCTTCATCTAAGAAATTCAGACAACTTAAGACTATTACTACTTGGTGGAAAAGCAAGAGAAATAAGATGAATGAAATACTAGTCAAAAGTGAATAATAATTACCAATGCTTCATCTAAGAAATTCAGACAACTTAAGACTATTACTACTTGGTGGAAAAGCAAGAGAAATAAGATGAATGAAATACTAGACAAAAGTGAATAATTACCAATGCTTCATCTAGAATTCAGACAACCCAAGACTATTACTACTTGGTGGAAAAGCAAGAGAAGTAAGATGAATGAAATACTAGACAAAAAGTGAATAATAATTACCAATGCTTCATCTAAGAAATTCAGACAACTTAAGACTATTACTACTTGGTGGAAAAGCAAGAGAAATAAGATGAATGAAATACTAGACAAAAGTGAATAATAATTACCAATGCTTCATCTAAGAAATTCAGACAACTTAAGACTATTACTACTTGGTGGAAAAGCAAGATAAATAAGATGAAAGAAATACTAGACAAAAGTGAATAATAATTACCAATGCTTCATCTAAGAAATTCAGACAACTTAAGACTATTACTACTTGGTGGAAAAGCAAGAGAAATAAGATGAATGAAATACTAGTCAAAAGTGAATAATAATTACCAATGCTTCATCTAAGAAATTCAGACAACTTAAGACTAGTACTACTTGGTGGAAAAGCAAGAGAAATAAGATGAATGAAATACTAGACAAAAGTGAATAATAATTACCAATGCTTCATCTAAAAAATTCAGACAACTTAAGACTATTACTACTTGGTGGAAAAGCAAGATAAATAAGATGAATGAAATACTAGACAAAAGTGAATAATAATTACCAATGCTTCATCTAAGAAATTCAGACAACTTAAGACTATTACTACTTGGTGGAAAAGCAAGAGAAATAAGATGAATGAAATAATAGACAAAAGTGAATAATAATTACCAATGCTTCATCTAAGAAATTCAGACAACTTAAGACTATTACTACTTGGTGGAAAAGCAAGAGAAATAAGATGAATGAAATACTAGACAAAAGTGAATAATAATTACCAATGCTTCATCTAAGAAATTCAGACAACTTAAGACTATTACTACTTGGTGGAAAAGCAAGAGAAATAAGATGAAAGAAATACTAGTTAAAAATGAATAATAATTACCAATGCTTCATCTAAGAAATTCAGACAACTTAAGACTATTACTACTTGGTGGAAAAGCAAGAGAAATAAGATGAATGAAATACTAGACAAAAGTGAATAATTACCAATGCTTCATCTAAGAAATTCAGACAACTTAAGACTATTACTACTTGGTGGAAAAGCAAGAGAAATAAGATGAATGAAATACTAGACAAAGTGAATAATAATTACCAATGCTTCATCTAAGAAATTCAGACAACTTAAGACTATTACTACTTGGTGGAAAAGCAAGAGAAATAAGATGAATGAAATACTAGACAAAAAGTGAATAATAATTACCAATGCTTCATCTAAGAAATTCAGACAACTTAAGACTATTACTACTTGGTGGAAAAGCAAGATAAATAAGATGAAAGAAATACTAGACAAAAGTGAATAATAATTACCAATGCTTCATCTAAGAAATTCAGACAACTTAAGACTATTACTACTTGGTGGAAAAGCAAGAGAAATAAGATGAATGAAATACTAGTCAAAAGTGAATAATAATTACCAATGCTTCATCTAGAAATTCTAGACAACTTAAGACTATTACTACTTGGTGGAAAAGCAAGAGAAATAGAATGAATGAGAAATACTAGACAAAAGTGAATAATAATTACCAATGCTTCATCTAAGAAATTCAGACAACTTAAGACTATTACTACTTGGTGGAAAAGCAAGAGAAATAAGATGAATGAAATACTAGACAAAAGTGAATAATAATTACCAATGCTTCATCACAAATTCAGACAACTTAAGACTATTACTACTTGGTGGAAAAGCAAGATAAATAAGATGAAAGAAATACTAGACAAAAGTGAATAATAATTACCAATGCTTCATCTAAGAAATTCAGACAACTTAAGACTATTACTACTTGGTGGAAAAGCAAGAAGAAGAAATAAGATAGATAGAAATACTAGACAAAAGTGAATAATAATTACCAATGCTTCATCTAAGAAATTCAGACAACTTAAGACTATTACTACTTGGTGGAAAAGCAAGAGAAATAAGATGAATGAAATACTAGACAAGAAGTGAATAATAATTACCAATGCTTCATCTAAGAAATTCAGACAACTTAAGACTATTACTACTTGGTGGAAAAGCAAGATAAATAAGATGAAAGAAATACTAGACAAAAGTGAATAATAATTACCAATGCTTCATCTAAGAAATTCAGACAACTTAAGACTATTACTACTTGGTGGAAAAGCAAGAGAAATAAGATGAAAAAAGAAATACTAGACAAAAGTGAATAATAATTACCAATGCTTCATCTAAGAAATTCGAACAACTTAAGACTATTACTACTTGGTGGAAAAGCAAGATAAATAAGATGAATGAAATACTAGACAAAAGTGAATAATAATTACCAATGCTTCATCTAAGAATTCAGACAACTTAAGACTATTACTACTTGGTGGAAAAGCAAGATAAATAAGATGAAAGAAATACTAGACAAAAGTGAATAATAATTACCAATGCTTCATCTAAGAAATTCAGACAACTTAAGACTATTACTACTTGGTGGAAAAGCAAGAAATAAGATGAATGAAATTCTAGACAAAAGTGAATAATAATTACCAATGCTTCATCTAAGAAATTCAGACAACTTAAGACTATTACTACTTGAGTGGAAAAGCAAGATAAATAAGATGAATGAAATACTAGACAAAGTGAATAATAATAATTACCAATGCTTCATCTAAGAAATTCAGACAACTTAAGACTATTACTACTTGGTTGAAAAGCAAGATAAATAAGATGAATGAAATACTAGACAAAAGTGAATAATAATTACCAATGCTTCATCTAAGAAATTCAGACAACTTAAGACTATTACTACTTGGTGGAAAAACAAGATAAATAAGATGAATGAAATACTAGACAAAAGTGAATAATAATTACCAATGCTTCATCTAAGAAATTCAGACAACTTAAGACTATTACTACTTGGTGGAAAAGCAAGATAAATAAGATGAAAGAAATACTAGACAAAATTGAATAATAATTACCAATGCTTCATCTAAGAAATTCAGACAACTTAAGACTATTACTACTTGGTGGAAAAGCAAGATAAATAAGATGAATGAAATACTAGACAAGTGAATAATAATTACCAATGCTTCATCTAAGAAATTCAGACAACTTAAGACTATTACTACTTGGTGGAAAAGCAAGATAAATAAGATGAATGAAATACTAGACAAAAGTGAATAATAATTACCAATGCTTCATCTAAGAAATTCAGACAACTTAAGACTATTACTACTTGGTGGAAAAGCAAGAGAAATAAGATGAATGAAATACTAGACAAAAGTGAATAATAATTACCAATGCTTCATCTAAATTCAGACAACTTAAGACTATTACTACTTGGTGGAAAAGCAAGAGAAACAAGATGAAAGAAATACTAGACAAAGAGTGAATAATAATTACCAATGCTTCATCTAAGAAATTCAGACAACTTAAGACTATTACTACTTGGTGGAAAAGCAAGAGAAATAAGATGAATGAAATACTAGACAAAAGTGAATAATAATTACCAATGCTTCATCTAAGAAATTCAGACAACTTAAGACTATTACTACTTGTGGAAAAGCAAGAGAAATAAGATGAATGAAATACTAGACAAAAGTGAATAATAATTACCAATGCTTCATCTAAGAAATTCAGACAACTTAAGACTATTACTACTTGGTGGAAAAGCAAGAGAAATAAGATGAATGAAATACTAGACAAAAGTGAATAATAATTACCAATGCTTCATCTAAGAAATTCAGACAACTTAAGACTATTACTACTTGGTGGAAAAGCAAGAGAAATAAGATGAATGAAATACTAGACAAAAGTGAATAATAATTACCAATGCTTCATCTAAAAATTCAGACAACTTAAGACTATTACTACTTGGTGGAAAAGCAAGAGAAATAAGATGAAAGAAATACTAGACAAAAGTGAATAATAATTACCAATGCTTCATCTAAGAAATTCAGACAACCCCAAGACTATTACTACTTGGTGGAAAAGCAAGAGAAATAAGATGAATGAAATACTAGACAAAAGTGAATAATAATTACCAATGCTTCATCTAAGAAATTCAGACAACTTAAGACTATTACTACTTGGTGGAAAAGCAAGAGAAATAAGATGAATGAAATACTAGACAAAGTGAATAATAATTACCAATGCTTCATCTAAAATTCAGACAACTTAAGACTATTACTACTTGGTGGAAAAGCAAGAGAAATAAGATGAATGAAATACTAGACAAAAGTGAATAATAATTACCAATGCTTCATCCTAAGAAATTCAGACAACTTAAGACTATTACTACTTGGTGGAAAAGCAAGAAGAAATAAGATGAATGAAATACCTAGACAAAAGTGAATAATAATTACCAATGCTTCATCTAAGAAATTCAGACAACTTAAGACTATTACTACTTGGTGGAAAAGCAAGAGAAATAAGATGAAAGAAATACTAGACAAAAAGTGAATAATAATTACCAATGCTTCATCTAAGAAATTCAGACAACTTAAGACTATTACTACTTGGTGGAAAAGCAAGATAAATAAGATGAATGAAATACTAGACAAAAGTGAATAATAATTACCAATGCTTCATCTAAGAAATTCAGACAACTTCAGACTATTACTACTTGGTGGAAAAGCAAGAGAAATAAGATGAATGAAATACTAGACAAAAATGAATAATAATTACCAATGCTTCATCTAAGAAATTCAGACAACTTAAGACTATTACTACTTGGTGGAAAAGCAAGAGAAATAAGATGAATGAAATACTAGACAAAAGTGAATAATAATTACCAATGCTTCATCTAAGAAATTCAGACAACTTAAGACTATTACTACTTGGTGGAAAAGCAAGAGAAATAAGATGAAAGAAATACTAGTCAAAAATGAATAATTACCAATGCATCATCTAAATTCAGACAACTTAAGACTATTACTACTTGGTGGAAAAGCAAGAGAAATAAGATGAATGAAAATACTAGACAAAAGTGAATAATAATTACCAGTAAGCTATCTAAGAATTCAGACAACTTAAGACTATTACTACTTGGTGGAAAAGCAAGAGAAATAAGATGAATGAAATACTAGACAAAAGTGAATAATAATTACCAATGCTTCATCTAAAGAAATTCAGACAACTTCAGACTATTACTACTTGGTGGAAAAGCAAAAGAGAAATAAGATGAATGAAATGCCTAGACAAAAATGAATAATAATTACCAATGCTTCATCTAAGAAATTCAGACAACTTAAGACTATTACTACTTGGTGGAAAAGCAAGAGAAATAAGATGAATGAAATACTAGACAAAAGTGAATAATAATTACCAATGCTTCATCTAAGAAATTCAGACAACTTAAGACTATTACTTGGTGGAAAAGCAAGAGAAATAAGATGAAAGAAATACTAGTCAAAAATGAATAATAATTACCAATGCATCATCTAAGAAATTCAGACAACTTAAGACTATTACTACTTGGTGAGAAAAACAAGAAGAAATAAGATGAATGAAATACTAGACAAAAGTGAATAATAATTACCAATGCTTCTTCTAAGAAATTCAGACAACTTAAGACTATTACTACTTGGTGGAAAAGCAAGAGAAATAAGATGAATGAAATACTAGACAAAAAGTGAATAATAATTACCAATGCTTCATCTAAGAAATTCAGACAACTTAGACTATTACTACTTGGTGGAAAAGCAAGAGAAATAAGATGAATTAAATACTAGACAAAAATGAATAATAATTACCAATGCTTCATCTAAGAAATTCAGACAACTTAAGACTATTACTACTTGGTGGAAAAGCAAGAGAAATAAGATGAATGAAATACTAGACAAAAGTGAATAATATTACCAATGCTTCATCTAAGAAATTCAGACAACTTAAGACTATTACTACTTGGTGGAAAAGCAAGAGAAATAAGATAGAAAGAAATACTAGTCAAAAATGAATAATAATTACCAATGCATCATCTAAAGAAATCCAGACAACTTAAGATTATTACTACTTGGTGGAAAAGCAAAGAGAAATAAGATGAATGAAATACTAGACAAAAGTGAATAATAATTACCAATGCTTCATCTAAGAAATTCAGACAACTTAAGACTATTACTACTTGGTGGAAAAGCAAAAATAAGATGAATGAAATACTAGACAAAAGTGAATAATAATTACCAATGCTTCATCTAAGAAATTCAGACAACTTAAGACTATTACTACTTGGTGGAAAAGCAAGAGAAATAAGATGAAAATACTAGTCAAAAATGAATAATAATTGCCAATGCTTCATCTAAGAAATTCAGACAACTTAAGACTATTACTACTTGGTGGAAAAGCAAGAGAAATAAGATGAATGAAATACTAGACAAAAGTGAATAATAATTACCAATGCTTCATCTAAGAAATTCAGACAACTTAAGACTATTACTACTTGGTGGAAAGCAAGAGAAATAAGATGAAAGAAATACTAGTCAAAAATGAATAATAATTGCCAATGCTTCATCTAAGAAATTCAGACAACCCAAAGCTATTACTACTTGGTGGAAAAGCAGAAATAAGATGAATGAAATACTAGACAAAAGTGAATAATAATTACCAATGCTTCATCTAAGAAATTCAGACAACTTAAGACTATTACTACTTGGTGGAAAAGCAAGAGAAATAAGATGAATGAAATACTAGTCAAAAGTGAATAATAATTGCCAATGCTTCATCTAAGAAATTCGAACAACTTAAGACTATTACTACTTGGTGGAAAAGCAAGAGAAATAAGATGAATGAAATACTAGACAAAAGTGAATAATAATTACCAATGCTTCATCTAAGAAATTCAGACAACTTAAGACTATTACTACTTGGTGGAAAAGCAAGAAATAAGATGAATGAAATACTAGACAAAAGTGAATAATAATTACCAATGCTTCATCTAAGAAATTCAGACAACTTAAGACTATTACTACTTGGTGGAAAAGCAAGAGAAATAAGATGAAAGAAATACTAGTCAAAAATGAATAATAATTGCCAATGCTTCATCTAAATTCAGACAACCCAAGACTATTACTACTTGGTGGAAAAGCAAGAGAAATCAGATGAATGAAATACTAGACAAAAGTGAATAATAATTACCAATGCTTCATCTAAGAAATTCAGACAACTTAAGACTATTACTACTTGGTGGAAAAGCAAGAGAAATAAGATGAATGAAATACTAGACAAAAATGAATAATAATTACCAATACTTCATCTAAGAAATTCAGACAACTTAAGACTATTACTACTTGGTGGAAAAGCAAGAGAAATAAGATGAATGAAATACTAGACAAAAGTGAATAATAATTACCAATGCTTCATCTAAGAAATTCAGACAACTTAAGACTATTACTACTTGGTGGAAAAGCAAGAGAAATAAGATGAAAGAAATACTAGTCAAAAATGGAATAATAATTACCAATGCATCATCTAAAATTCAGACAACTTAAGACTATTACTACTTGGTGGAAAAGCAAGAGAAATAAGATGAATGAAATACTAGACAAAAATGGATAATAATTACCAATGCTTCATCTAAGAAATTCAGACAACTTAAGACTATTACTACTTGGTGGAAAAGCAAGAGAAATAAGATGAAAGAAATACTAGTCAAAAATGAATAATAATTACCAATGCATCATCTAAGAAATTCAAACAACTTAAGACTATTGCTACTTGGTGGAAAAGCAAGAGAAATAAGATGAATGAAATACTAGACAAAAGTGAATAATATTACCAATGCTTCATCTAAGAAATTCAGACAACTTAAGACTATTACTACTTGGTGGAAAAGCAAGAGAAATAAGATGAATGAAATACTAGACAAAAGTGAATAATAATTACCAATGCTTCATCTAAGAAATTCAGACAACTTAAGACTATTACTACTTGGTGGAAAAACAAGAGAAATAAGATGAAAGAAATACTAGTCAAAAATAGATAATAATTACCAATGCATCATCTAAGAAATTCAAACAACTTAAGACTATTACTGCTTGGTGGAAAAGCAAGAGAAATAAGATGAATGAAATACTAGACAAAAGTGAATAATAATTACCAATGCTTCATCTAAGAAATTCAGACAACTTAGACTATTACTACTTGGTGGAAAAGCAAGATAAATAAGATGAAAGAAATACTAGACAAAAGTGAATAATAATTACCAATGCTTCATCTAAGAAATTCAGACAACTTAAGACTATTACTACTTGGTGGAAAAGCAAAGAGAAATAAGATGAATGAAATACTAGACAAAAATGAATAATAATTACCAATGCTTCATCTAAGAAATTCAGACAACTTAAGACTATTACTACTTGGTGGAAAAGCAAGAGAAATAAGATGAATGAAATACTAGACAAAAGTGAATAATAATTACCAATGCTTCATCTAGAAATTCAGACAACTTAAGACTATTACTACTTGGTGGAAAAGCAAGATAAATAAGATGAAAGAAATACTAGACAAAAGTGAATAATAATTACCAATGCTTCATCTAAGAAATTCAGACAACTTAAGACTATTACTACTTGGTGGAAAAGCAAAAGAGAAATAAGATGAAAGAAATACTAGTCAAATGAATAATAATTACCAATGCTTCATCTAAAATTCAGACAACTTAAGACTATTACTACTTGGTGGAAAAGCAAGAGAAATAAGATGAATGAAATACTAGACAAAAGTGAATAATAATTACCAATGCTTCATCTAAGAAATTCAGACAACTTAAGACTATTACTACTTGGTGGAAAAGCAAGATAAATAAGATGAAAGAAATACTAGACAAAAGTGAATAATAATTACCAATGCTTCATCTAAGAAATTCAGACAACTTAAGACTATTACTACTTGGTGGAAAAGCAAGATAAATAAGATGAAAGAAATACTAGTCAAAAATGAATAATAATTGCCAATGCTTCATCTAAGAAATTCAGACAACTTAAGACTATTACTACTTGGTGGAAAAGCAAGATAAATAAGATGAAAGAAATACTAGACAAAGTGAATAATAATTACCAATGCTTCATCTAAGAAATTCAGACAACTTAAGACTATTACTACTTGGTGGAAAAGCAAGAGAAATAAGATGAAAGAAATACTAGTCAAAAATGAATAATAATTACCAATGCTTCATCTAAGAAATTCAGACAACTTAAGACTATTACTACTTGGTGGAAAAGCAAGAGAAATAAGATGAATGAAATACTAGACAAAAGTGAATAATAATTACCAATGCTTCATCTAAGAAATTCAGACAACTTAAGACTATTACTACTTGGTGGAAAAGCAAGATAAATAAGATGAAAGAAATACTTACTAGACAAAAGTGAATAATAATTACCAATGCTTCATCTAAGAAATTCAGACCAACTTAAGACTATTACTACTTGGTGGAAAAGCAAGAGAAATAAGATGAGAATGAAATACTAGACAAAAATGAATAATAATTACCAATGCTTCATCTAAGAAATTCAGACAACTTAAGACTATTACTACTTGGTGGAAAAGCAAGAGAAATAAGATGAATGAAATACTAGACAAAAGTGAATAATAATTACCAATGCTTCATCTAAGAAATTCAGACAACTTAAGACTATTACTACTTGGTGGAAAAGCAAGATAAATAAGATGAAAGAAATACTAGACAAAAGTGAATAATAATTACCAATGCTTCATCTAAATTCAGACAACTTAAGACTATTACTACTTGGTGGAAAAGCAAGAGAAATAAGATGAAAGAAATACTAGTCAAAAATGAATAATAATTACCAATGCTTCATCTAAGAAATTCAGACAACTTAAGACTATTACTACTTGGTGGAAAAGCAAGAGAAATAAGATGAATGAAATACTAGACAAAAGTGAATAATAATTACCAATGCTTCATCTAAGAAATTCAGACAACTTAAGACTATTACTACTTGGTGGAAAAGCAAGATAAATAAGATGAAAGAAATACTAGACAAAAGTGAATAATAATTACCAATGCTTCATCTAAGAAATTCAGACAACTTAAGACTATTACTACTTGGTGGAAAAGCAAGAGAAATAAGATGAATGAAATACTAGACAAAAATGAATAATAATTACCAATGCTTCATCTGAAATTCAGACAACTTAAGACTATTACTACTTGGTGGAAAAGCAAGAGAAATAAGATGAATGAAATACTAGACAAGTGAATAATAATTACCAATGCTTCATCTAAGAAATTCAGACAACTTAAGACTATTACTACTTGAGTGGAAAAGCAAGATAAATAAGATGAAAGAAATACTAGACTAAAGTTGAATAATAATTACCAATGCTTCATCTAAGAAATTCAGACAACTTAAGACTATTACTACTTGGTGGAGAAGCAAGAGAAATAAGATGAAAGAAATACTAGTCAAAAATGAATAATAATTACCAATGCTTCATCTAAGAAATTCAGACAACTTAAGACTATTACTACTTGGTGGAAAAGCAAGAGAAATAAGATGAATGAAATACTAGACAAAAGTGAATAATAATTACCAATGCTTCATCTAAGAAATTCAGACAGCTTAAGACTATTACTACTTGGTGGAAAAGCAAGATAAATAAGATGAAAGAAATACTAGACAAAGTGAATAATAATTACCAATGCTTCATCTAAAATTCAGACAACTTAAGACTATTACTACTTGGTGGAAAAGCAAGAGAAATAAGATGAATGAAATACTAGACAAAAATGAATAATAATTACCAATGCCATCCAGAAATTCAGACAGCAACTTAAGACTATTACTACTTGGTGGAAAAGCAAGAGAAATAAGATGAATGAAATACTAGACAAAAGTGAATAATAATTACCAATGCTTCATCCTAAGAAATTCAGACAACTTAAGACTATTACTACTTGGTGGAAAAGCAAGAGAAATAAGATGAAAGAAATACTAGTCAAAAATGAATAATAATTACCAATGCATCATCTAAGAAATTCAGACAACTTAAGACTATTACTACTTGGCAGTGGAAAAGCAAGAGAAATAAGATGAATGAAATACTAGACAAAAATGAATAATAATTACCAATGCTTCATCTAAGAAATTCAGACAACTTAAGACTATTACTACTTGGTGGAAAAGCAAGAGAAATGAATGAAAGAAATACTAGTCAAAAATGAATAATAATTACCAATGCATCATCTAAGAAATTCAAACAACTTAATACTATTACTACTTGGTGGAAAACACAAGAGAAATAAGACGAATGAAATACTAAACAAAAGTGAATAATAATTACCAATGCTTCATCTAAGAAATTCAGACAACTTAAGACTATTACTACTTGGTGGAAAAGCAAGAGAAATAAGATGAATGAAATACTAGACAAAAGTGAATAATAATTACCAATGCTTCATCTAAGAAATTCAGACAACTTAAGACTATTACTACTTGGTGGAAAAGCAAGATAAATAAGATGAAAGAAATACTAGACAAAAGTGAATAATAATTACCAATGCTTCATCTAAGAAATTCAGACAACTTAAGACTATTACTACTTGGTGGAAAAGCAAGAGAAATAAGATGAATGAAATACTAGACAAAAATGAATAATAATTACCAATGCTTCATCTAAGAAATTCAGACAACTTAAGACTATTACTACTTGGTGGAAAAGCAAGAGAAATAAGATGAATGAAATACTAGACAAAAGTGAATAATAATTACCAATGCTTCATCTAAGAAATTCAGACAACTTAAGACTATTACTACTTGGTGGAAAAGCAAGAGAAATAAGATGACAGAAATACTAGTCAAAAATGAATAATAATTACCAATGCATCATCTAAGAAATTCAGACAACCAAGACTATTACTACTTGGTGGAAAAGCAAGAGAAATAAGATGAATGAAATACTAGACAAAAATGAATAATAATTACCAATGCTTCATCTAAATTCAGACAACTTAAGACTATTACTACTTGGTGGAAAAGCAAGAGAAATAAGATGAAAGAAATACTAGTCAAAAATGAATAATAATTACCAATGCATCATCTAAGAAATTCAAACAACTTAATACTATTACTACTTGGTGGAAAAGCAAGAGAAATAAGATGAATGAAATACTAAACAAAAGTGAATAATAATTACCAATGCTTCATCTAAGAAATTCAGACAACTTAAGACTATTACTACTTGGTGGAAAAGCAAGAGAAATAAGATGAATGAAATACTAGACAAAAGTGAATAATAATTACCAATGCTTCATCTAAGAAATTCAGACAACTTAAGACTATTATTACTTGGTGGAAAAGCAAGATAAATAAGATGAAAGAAATACTAGACAAAAGTGAATAATAATTACCAATGCTTCATCTAAGAAATTCAGACAACTTAAGACTATTACTACTTGGTGGAAAAGCAAGAGAAATAAGATGAAAGAAATACTAGTCAAAAATGAATAATAATTACCAATGCTTCATCTAAGAAATTCAGACAACTTAAGACTATTACTACTTGGTGGAAAAGCAAGAGAAATAAGATGAATGATATTTCATTCATCTAAGAAATTCAGACAACTTAAGACTATTACTACTTGGTGGAAAAGCAAGAGAAATAAGATGAAAGAAATACTAGTCAAAAATGAATAATAATTACCAATGCATCATCTAAAATTCAAACAACTTAATACTATTACTACTTGGTGGAAAAGCAAGAGAAATAAGATGAATGAAATATAAACAAAAGTGAATAATAATTACCAATGCTTCATCTAAGAAATTCAGACAACTTAAGACTATTACTACTTGGTGGAAAAGCAAGAGAAATAAGATGAATGAAATACTAGACAAAAGTGAATAATAATTACCAATGCATCATCTAAGAAATTCAGACAACTTAAGACTATTATTACTTGGTGGAAAAGCAAGATAAATAAGATGAAAGAAATACTAGACAAAAGTGAATAATAATTACCAATGCTTCATCTAAGAAATTCAGACAACTTAAGACTATTACTACTTGGTGGAAAAGCAAGAGAAATAAGATGAAAGAAATACTAGTCAAAAATGAATAATAATTACCAATGCTTCATCTAAGAAATTCAGACAACTTAAGACTATTACTACTTGGTGGAAAAGCAAGAGAAATAAGATGAAAGAAATACTAGTCAAAAATGAATAATAATTACCAATGCATCATCTAAGAAATTCAGACAACTTAAGACTATTACTACTTGGTGGAAAAGCAAGAGAAATAAGATGAATGAAATACTAGACAAAAGTGAATAATAATTACCAATGCTTCATCTAAAATTCAGACAACTTAAGACTATTACTACTTGGTGGAAAAGCAAGAGAAATAAGATGAATGAAATACTAGACAAAAGTGAATAATAATTACCAATGCTTCATCTAAGAAATTCAGACAACTTAAGACGATTACTACTTGGTGGAAAAGCAAGAAATAAGATGAATGAAATACTAGACAAAAATGAATAATAATTACCAATGCTTCATCTAGAAATTCAGACAACTTAAGACTATTACTACTTGGTGGAAAAGCAAGAGAAATAAGATGAATGAAATACTAGACAAAAGTGAATAATAATTACCAATGCTTCGTCTAAGAAATTCAGACAACTTAAGACTATTACTACTTGGTGGAAAAGCAAGAGAAATAAGATGAAAGAAATACTAGTCAAAAATGAATAATAATTACCAATGCATCATCTAAGAAATTCAGACAACTTAAGACTATTACTACTTGGTGGAAAAGCAAGAGAAATAAGATGAATGAAATACTAGACAAAAATGAATAATAATTACCAATGCTTCATCTAAGAAATTCAGACAACTTAATACTATTACTACTTGGTGGAAAAGCAAGAGAAATAAGATGAAAGAAATACTAGTCAAAAATGAATAATAATTACCAATGCATCATCTAAGAAATTCAAACAACTTAAGACTATTACTACTTGGTGGAAAAGCAAGAGAAATAAGATGAATGAAATACTAGACAAAAGTGAATAATGATACCAATGCTTCATCTAAGAAATTCAGACAACTTAAGACTATTACTACTTGGTGGAAAAGCAAGAGAAATAAGATGAAAGAAATACTAGTCAAAAATGAATAATAATTACAATGCTTCATCTAAGAAATTCAGACAACTTAAGACTATTACTACTTGGTGGAAAAGCAAGAGAAATAAGATGAAAGAAATACTAGTCAAAAATGAATAATAACTGCCAATGCTTCATCTAAGAAATTCAGACAACTTAAGACTATTACTACTTGGTGGAAAAGCAAGAGAAATAAGATGAAAGAAATACTAGACAAAAAGTGAATAATAATTACCAATGCTTCATCTAAGAAATTCAGACAACTTAAGACTATTACTACTTGGTGGAAAAGCAAGAGAAATAAGATGAAAGAAATACTAGTCAAAAATGAATAATAACTGCCAATGCTTCATCTAAAATTCAGACAACTTAAGACTATTACTACTTGGTGGAAAAGCAAGAGAAATAAGATGAATGAAATACTAGACAAAAGTGAATAATAATTACCAATGCTTCATCTAAGAAATTCAGACAACTTAAGACTATTACTACTTGGTGGAAAAGCAAGAAATAAGATGAATGAAATACTAGACAAAAGTGAATAATAATTACCAATGCTTCATCTAAGAAATTCAGACAACCCAAGACTATTACTACTTGGTGGAAAAGCAAGAGAAATAAGATGAATGAAATACTAGACAAAAATGAATAATAATTACCAATGCTTCATCTAAGAAATTCAGACAACTTAAGACTATTACTACTTGGTGGAAAAGCAAGAGAAATAAGATGAATGAAATACTAGACAAAAGTGAATAATAATTACCAATGCTTCATCTAAGAAATTCAGACAACTTAAGACTATTACTACTTGGTGGAAAAGCAAGAGAAATAAGATGAAAGAAATACTAGTCAAAAATGAATAATAATTACCAATGCATCATCTAAGAAATTCAGACAACTTAAGACTATTACTACTTGGTGGAAAAGCAAGAGAAATAAGATGAATGAAATACTAGACAAAAATGAATAATAATTACCAATGCTTCATCTAAGAAATTCAGACAACTTAAGACTATTACTACTTGGTGGAAAAGCAAGAGAAATAAGATGAATGAAATACTAGACAAAAGTGAATAATAATTACCAATGCTTCATCTAAGAAATTCAGACAACTTAAGACTATTACTACTTGGTGGAAAAGCAAGAGAAATAAGATGAAAGAAATACTAGTCAAAAATGAATAATAATTACCAATGCATCATCTAAGAAATTCAAACAACTTAAGACTATTACTACTTGGTGGAAAAGCAAGAGAAATAAGATGAATGAAATACTAGACAAAAATGAATAATAATTACCAATGCTTCATCTAAAATTCAGACAACTTAAGACTATTACTACTTGGTGGAAAAGCAAGAGAAATAAGATGAATGAAATACTAGACAAAAATGAATAATAATTACCAATGCATCATCTAAGAAATTCAAACAACTTAAGACTATTACTACTTGGTGGAAAAGCAAGAGAAATAAGATGAATGAAATACTAGACAAAAGTGAATAATAATTACCAATGCTTCATCTAAGAGATTCAGACAACTTAAGACTATTACTACTTGGTGGAAAAGCAGAAGGAAATAAGATGAATGAAATACTAGACAAAAGTGAATAATAATTACCAATGCTTCATCTAAGAAATTCAGACAACTTAAGACTATTACTACTTGGTGGAAAAGCAAGAGAAATAAGATGAATGAAATACTAGTCAAAAGTGAATAATAATTACCAATGCTTCATCTAGAAATTCAGACAACTTAAGACTATTACTACTTGGTGGAAAAGCAAGAGAAATAAGATGAATGAAATACTAGACAAAAGTGAATAATAATTACCAATGCTTCATCTAAGAAATTCAGACAACTTAAGACTATTACTACTTGGTGGAAAAGCAAGAGAAATAAGATGAATGAAATACTAGTCAAAAGTGAATAATAATTGCCAATGCTTCATCTAAGAAATTCAGACAACTTAAGACTATTACTACTTGGTGGAAAAGCAAGAGAAATAAGATGAATGAAATACTAGACAAAAGTGAATAATAATTACCAATGCTTCATCTAAGAAATTCAGACAACTTAAGACTATTACTACTTGGTGGAAAAGCAAGAGAAATAAGATTAATGAAATACTAGACAAAAATGAATAATAATTACCAATGCTTCATCTAAAATTCAGACAACTTAAGACTATTACTACTTGGTGGAAAAGCAAGAGAAATAAGATGAAAGAAATACTAGTCAAAAATGAATAATAATTACCAATGCTTCATCTAAGAAATTCAGACAACTTAAGACTATTACTACTTGGTGGAAAAGCAAGAGAAATAAGATGAATTAAATACTAGTCAAAAAGTGAATAATAATTACCAATGCTTCATCTAAGAAATTCAGACAACTTAAGACTATTACTACTTGGTGGAAAAGCAAGAGAAATAAGATGAAAGAAATACTAGTCAAAAATGAATAATAATTACCAATGCTTCATCTAAATTCAGACAACTTAAGACTATTACTACTTGGTGGAAAAGCAAGAGAAATAAGATTAATGAAATACTAGACAAAAGTGAATAATAATTACCAATGCTTCATCTAAGAAATTCAGACAACTTAAGACTATTACTACTTGGTGGAAAAGCAGAGAAATAAGATTAATGAAATACTAGACAAAAGTGAATAATAATTACCAATGCTTCATCTAAGAAATTCAGACAACTTAAGACTATTACTACTTGGTGGAAAAGCAAGAGAAATAAGATGAAAATACTAGTCAAAAATGAATAATAATTACCAATGCTTCATCTAAGAAATTCAGACAACTTAAGACTATTACTACTTGGTGGAAAAGCAAGAGAAATAAGATTAATGAAATACTAGACAAAAGTGAATAATAATTACCAATGCTTCATCTAAGAAATTCAGACAACTTAAGACTATTACTACTTGGTGGAAAAGCAAGAGAAATAAGATGAAAATACTAGTCAAAAATGAATAATAATTACCAATGTTCATCTAAGAAATTCAGACAACTTAAGACTATTACTAATTGGTGGAAAAGCAAGAGAAATAAGATTAATGAAATACTAGACAAAAGTGAATAATAATTACCAATGCTTCATCTAAGAAATTCAGACAACTTAAGACTATTACTACTTGGTGGAAAAGCAAGAGAAATAAGATGAATGAAATACTAGACAAAAGTGAATAATAATTACCAATGCTTCATCTAAGAAATTCAGACAACTTCAGACTATTACTACTTGGTGGAAAAGCAAGAGAAATAAGATGAATGAAATACTAGTCAAAAAGTGAATAATAATTACCAATGCTTCATCTAAGAAATTCAGACAACTTAAGACTATTACTACTTGGTGGAAAAGCAAGAGAAATAAGATGAAAGAAATACTAGTCAAAAATGAATAATAATTACCAATGCTTCATCTAAGAAATTCAGACAACTTAAGACTATTACTACTTGTTGGAAAAGCAAGAGAAATAAGATGAATGAAATACTAGACAAAAGTGAATAATAATTACCAATGCTTCATCTAAGAAATTCAGACAACTTAAGACTATTACTACTTGGTGGAAAAGCAAGAGAAATAAGATTAATGAAATACTAGACAAAAGTGAATAATAATTACCAATGCTTCATCTAAGAAATTCAGACAACTTAAGACTATTACTACTTGGTGGAAAAGCAAGAGAAATAAGATTAATGAAATACTAGACAAAAGTGAATAATAATTACCAATGCTTCATCTAAGAAATTCAGACAACTTAAGACTATTACTACTTGGTGGAAAAGCAAGAGAAATAAGATTAATGAAATACTAGACAAAAGTGAATAATAATTACCAATGCTTCATCTAAAATTCAGACAACTTAAGACTATTACTACTTGGTGGAAAAGCAAGAGAAATAAGATTAATGAAATACTAGTCAAAAATGAATAATAATTACCAATGCTTCATCTAAGAAATTCAGACAACTTAAGACTATTACTACTTGGTGGAAAAGCAAGAGAAATAAGATTAATGAAATACTAGACAAAAGTGAATAATAATTACCAATGCTTCATCTAAGAAATTCAGACAACTTAAGACTATTACTACTTGGTGGAAAAGCAAGAGAAATAAGATTAATGAAATACTAGACAAAAGTGAATAATAATTACCAATGCTTCATCTAAGAAATTCAGACAACTTAAGACTATTACTACTTGGTGGAAAAGCAAGAGAAATAAGATGAAAGAAATACTAGTCAAAAATGAATAATAATTACCAATGCTTCATCTAAGAAATTCAGACAACTTAAGACTATTACTACTTGGTGGAAAAGCAAGAGAAATAAGATTAATGAAATACTAGACAAAAAGTGAATAATAATTACCAATGCTTCATCTAGAAATTCAGACAACTTAAGACTATTACTACTTGGTGGAAAAGCAAGAGAAATAGATGAAAGAAATACTAGTCAAAAATGAATAATAATTACCAATGCTTCATCTAAGAAATTCAGACAACTTAAGACTATTACTACTTGGTGGAAAAGCAAGAGAAATAAGATGAAAGAAATACTAGTCAAAAATGAATAATAATTACCAATGCTTCATCTAAGAAATTCAGACAACTTAAGACTATTACTACTTGGTGGAAAAGCAAGAGAAATAAGATGAATGAAATACTAGACAAAAGTGAATAATAATTACCAATGCTTCATCTAAGAAATTCAGACAACTTAAGACTATTACTACTTGGTGGAAAAGCAAGAGAAATAAGATGAAGAAAATACTAGTCAAAAATGAATTATAATTACCAATGCTTCATCTAAGAAATTCAGACAACTTAAGACTATTACTACTTGGTGGAAAAGCAAGAGAAATAAGATGAATGAAATACTAGACAAAAGTGAATAATAATTACCAATGCTTCATCTAAGAAATTCAGACAACTTCAGACTATTACTACTTGGTGGAAAAGCAAGAGAAATAAGATGAATGAAATACTAGTCAAAAGTGAATAATCATTACCAATGCTTCATCTAAGAAATTCAGACAACTTAAGACTATTACTACTTGGTGGAAAAGCAAGAGAAATAAGATGAAAGAAATACTAGTCAAAAATGAATAATAATTACCAATGCTTCATCTAAGAAATTCAGACAACTTAAGACTATTACTACTTGGTGGAAAAGCAAGAGAAATAAGATGAATGAAATACTAGTCAAAAATGAATAATAATTACCAATGCTTCATCTAAGAAATTCAGACAACTTAATACTATTACTACTTGGTGGAAAAGCAAGAAATAAGATGAAAGAAATACTAGTCAAAAATGAATAATAATTACCAATGCTTCATCTAAGAAATTCAGACAACTTAAGACTATTACTACTTGGTGGAAAAGCAAGAGAAATAAGATGAATGAAATACCCAGTCAAAAGTGAATAATAATTACCAATGCTTCATCTAAGAAATTCAGACAACTTCAGACTATTACTACTTGGTGGAAAAGCAAGAGAAATAAGATGAAAGAAATACTAGTCAAAAATGAATAATAATTACCAATGCTTCATCTAAGAAATTCAGACAACTTAAGACTATTACTACTTGGTGGAAAAGCAAGAGAAATAAGATGAATGAAATACTAGACAAAAGTGAATAATAATTACCAATGCTTCATCTAAGAAATTCATACAACTTAAGACTATTACTACTTGGTGGAAAAGCAAGAGAAATAAGATGAATGAAATACTAGACAAAAGTGAATAATAATTACCAATGCTTCATCTAAGAAATTCAGACAACTTAAGACTATTACTACTTGGTGGAAAAGCAAGAGAAATAAGATGAATGAAATACTAGTCAAAAGTGAATAATAATTACCAATGCTTCATCTAAGAAATTCAGACAACTTAAGACTATTACTACTTGGTGGAAAAGCAAGAGAAATAAGATGAATGAAATACTAGACAAAAGTGAATAATAATTACCAATGCTTCATCTAAGAAATTCAGACAACTTAAGACTATTACTACTTGGTGGAAAAGCAAGAGAAATAAGATGAATGAAATACTAGACAAAAGTGAATAATAATTACCAATGCTTCATCTAAGAAATTCAGACAACTTAAGACTATTACTACTTGGTGGAAAAGCAAGAGAAATAAGATGAATGAAATACTAGACAAAAGTGAATAATAATTACCAATGCTTCATCTAAGAAATTCAGACAACTTAAGACTATTACTACTTGGTGGAAAAGCAAGAGAAATAAGATGAATGAAATACTAGACAAAAGTGAATAATAATTACCAATGCTTCATCTAAGAAATTCAGACAACTTAAGACTATTACTACTTGGTAGAAAAGCAAGAGAAATAAGATGAATGAAATACTAGACAAAAGTGAATAATAATTACCAATGCTTCATCTAAGAAATTCAGACAACTTAAGACTATTACTACTTGGTGGAAAAGCAAGAGAAATAAGATGAATGAAATACTAGACAAAAGTGAATAATAATTACCAATGCTTCATCTAAGAAATTCAGACAACTTAAGACTATTACTACTTGGTGGAAAAGCAAGAGAAATAAGATGAATGAAATACTAGACAAAAGTGAATAATAATTACCAATGCTTCATCTAAGAAATTCAGACAACTTAAGACTATTACTACTTGGTGGAAAAGCAAGAGAAATAAGATGAATGAAATACTAGTCAAAAGTGAATAATAATTACCAATGCTTCATCTAAGAAATTCAGACAACTTAAGACTATTACTACTTGGTGGAAAAGCAAGAGAAATAAGATGTATGAAATACTAGACAAAAGTGAATAATAATTACCAATGCTTCATCTAAGAAATTCAGACAACTTAAGACTATTACTACTTGGTGGAAAAGCAAGAGAAATAAGATGAATGAAATACTAGTCAAAAGTGAATAATAATTACCAATGCTTCATCTAAGAAATTCAGACAACTTAAGACTATTACTACTTGGTGGAAAAGCAAGAGAAATAAGATGAATGAAATACTAGACAAAAGTGAATAATAATTACCAATGCTTCATCTAAGAAATTCAGACAACTTAAGACTATTACTACTTGGTGGAAAAGCAAGAGAAATAAGATGAATGAAATACTAGACAAAAGTGAATAATAATTACCAATGCTTCATCTAAGAAATTCAGACAACTTAAGACTATTACTACTTGGTGGAAAAGCAAGAGAAATAAGATGAATGAAATACTAGTGAAAAGTGAATAATAATTACCAATGCTTCATCTAAGAAATTCAGACAACTTAAGACTATTACTACTTGGTGGAAAAGAAAGAGAAATAAGATGAATGAAATACTAGTGAAAAGTGAATAATAATTACCAATGCTTCATCTAAGAAATTCAGACAACTTAAGACTATTACTACTTGGTGGAAAAGCAAGAGAAATAAGATGAATGAAATACTAGTGAAAAGTGAATAATAATTACCAATGCTTCATCTAAGAAATTCAGACAACTTAAGACTATTACTACTTGGTGGAAAAGAAAGAGAAATAAGATGAATGAAATACTAGTGAAAAGTGAATAATAATTACCAATGCTTCATCTAAGAAATTCAGACAACTTAAGACTATTACTACTTGGTGGAAAAGAAAGAGAAACAAGATGAATGAAATACTAGTGAAAAGTGAATAATAATTACCAATGCTTCATCTAAGAAATTCAGACAACTTAAGACTATTACTACTTGGTGGAAAAGCAAGAGAAATAAGATGAAAGAAATACTAGTCAAAAATGAATAATAACTGCCAATGCTTCATCTAAGAAATTCAGACAACTTAAGACTATTACTACTTGGTGGAAAAGCAAGAGAAATAAGATGAATGAAATACTAGACAAAAGTGAATAATAACTTTATAATGCTTCATCTAAGAAATTCAGACAACTTAAGACTATTACTACTTGGTGGAAAAGCAAGAGAAATAAGATGAATGAAATACTAGACAAAAGTGAATAATAATTACCAATGCTTCATCTAAATTCAGACAACTTAAGACTATTACTACTTGGTGGAAAAAGCAAGAGAAATAAGATGAATGAAATACTAGTGAAAAGTGAATAATAATTACCAATGCTTCATCTAAGAAATTCAGACAACTTAAGACTATTACTACTTGGTGGAAAAGAAAGAGAAATAAGATGAATGAAATACTAGTGAAAAGTGAATAATAATTACCAATGCTTCATCTAAATTCAGACAACTTAAGACTATTACTACTTGGTGGAAAAGCAAGAGAAATAAGATGAATGAAATACTAGTGAAAAGTGAATAATAATTACCAATGCTTCATCTAAGAAATTCAGACAACTTAAGACTATTACTACTTGGTGGAAAAAGAAAGAGAAATAAGATGAATGAAATACTAGTGAAAAAGTGAATAATAATTATAAATGCTTCATCTAAGAAATTCAGACAACTTAAGACTATTACTACTTGGTGGAAAAGAAAGAGAAATAAGATGAATGAAATACTAGTGAAAAGTGAATAATAATTACCAATGCTTCATCTAAAATTCAGACAACTTAAGACTATTACTACTTGGTGGAAAAGCAAGAGAAATAAGATGAAAGAAATACTAGTCAAAAATGAATAATAACTGCCAATGCTTCATCTAAGAAATTCAGACAACTTAAGACTATTACTACTTGGTGGAAAAGCAAAATAAGATGAATGAAATACTAGTGAAAAGTGAATAATAATTACCAATGCTTCATCTAAGAAATTCAGACAACTTAAGACTATTACTACTTGGTGGAAAAGAAAGAGAAATAAGATGAATGAAATACTAGTGAAAAGTGAATAATAATTACCAATGCTTCATCTAAGAAATTCAGACAACTTAAGACTATTACTACTTGGTGGAAAAGCAAGAGAAATAAGATGAATGAAATACTAGTGAAAAGTGAATAATAATTACCAATGCTTCATCTAAAGAATTCAGACAACTTAAGACTATTACTGCTTGGTGGAAAAGAAAGAGAAATAAGATGAATGAAATACTAGTGAAAAGTGAATAATAATTACCAATGCTTCATCTAAAATTCAGACAACTTACTTAAGACTATTACTACTTGGTGGAAAAGAAAGAGAAATAAGATGAATGAAATACTAGTGAAAAGTGAATAATAATTACCAATGCTTCATCCTAAAATTCAGACAACTTAAGACTAATACTACTTGGTGGAAAAGCAAGAGAAATAAGATGAAAGAAATACTAGTCAAAAATGAATAATAACTGCCAATGCTTCATCTAAGAAATTCAGACAACTTAAGACTATTACTACTTGGTGGAAAAGCAAGAGAAATAAGATGAATGAAATACTAGTCAAAAGTGAATAATAATTACCAATGCTTCATCTAAAATTCAGACAACTTAAGACTATTACTACTTGGTGGAAAAGCAAGAGAAATAAGATGAATGAAATACTAGACAAAAGTGAATAATAATTACCAATGCTTCATCTAAAATTCAGACAACTTAAGACTATTACTACTTGGTGGAAAAGCAAGAGAAATAAGATGAATGAAATACTAGACAAAGTGAATAATAATTACCAATGCTTCATCTAAGAAATTCAGACAACTTAAGACTATTACTACTTGGTGGAAAAGCAAGAGAAATAAGATAGATGAAATACTAGTGAAAAGTGAATAATAATTACCAATGCTTCATCTAAGAAATTCAGACAACTTAAGACTATTACTACTTGGTGGAAAAAGAAAGAGAAATAAGATGAATGAAATACTAGTGAAAAAGTGAATAATAATTACCAATGCTTCATCTAAGAAATTCAGACAACTTAAGACTATTACTACTTGGTGGAAAAGCAAGAGAAATAAGATGAATGAAATACTAGTGAAAAGTGAATAATAATTACCAATGCTTCATCTAAGAAATTCAGACAACTTAAGACTATTACTACTTGGTGGAAAAGAAAGAGAAAT
The DNA here is from genome assembly GCA_037127315.1 of Ascarosepion bandense. Taxonomy (NCBI): domain Eukaryota; kingdom Metazoa; phylum Mollusca; class Cephalopoda; order Sepiida; family Sepiidae; genus Ascarosepion; species Ascarosepion bandense. Next base: position 1,614,504 of record JBBBDQ010001167.1, on the reverse strand, counting down.
AAGATGAATGAAATACTAGTGAAAAGTGAATAATAATTACCAATGCTTCATCTAAAATTCAGACAACTTAAGACTATTACTACTTGGTGGAAAAGCAAGAGAAATAAGATGGAAAATACTAGTCAAAAATGAATAATAACTGCCAATGCTTCATCTAAGAAATTCAGACAACTTAAGACTATTACTACTTGGTGGAAAAACAGAAAATAAGATGAATGAAATACTAGACAAAAGTGAATAATAATTACCAATGCTTCATCTAAGAAACTAAGACAACTTAAGACTATTACTACTTGGTGGAAAAGCAAGAGAAATAAGATGAATGAAATACTAGTGAAAATTGAATAATAATTACCAATGCTTCATCTAAGAAATTCAGACAACTTAAGACTATTACTACTTGGTGGAAAAGAAAGAGAGAAATAAGATGAATGAAATACTAGTGAAAAGTGAATAATAATTACCAATGCTTCATCTAAGAAATTCAGACAACTTAAGACTATTACTACTTGGTGGAAAAGCAAGAGAAATAAGATGAATGAAATACTAGTGAAAAGTGAATAATAATTACCAATGCTTAAATAAAATTCAGACAACAGACTATTACTACTTGGTGGAAAAGAAAGAGAAATAAGATGAATGAAATACTAGTGAAAAGTGAATAATAATTACCAATGCTTCATCTAGAAATTCAGACAACTTCAGACTATTACTACACTTGTGGAAAAGCAAGAGAAATAAGATGAATGAAATACTATTCAAAAGTGAATAATAATTACCAATGCTTCATCTAAAAATGCCAGACAACTTAAGACTATTACTACTTGGTGGAAAAGCAAGAGAAATAAGATGAAAGAAATACTAGTCAAAAATGAATAATAATTACCAATGCTTCATCTAAGAAATTCAGACAACTTCAGACTATTACTACTTGGTGGAAAAGCAAGAGAAATAAGATGCAGATAAATACTAATGATCAAAAGTGAATAATAATTACCAATGCTTCATCTAAGAAATTCAGACAACTTCAGACTATTACTACTTGGTGGAAAAAAGAAAAGAGAAATAAGATGAATGAAATACTAGTGAAAAGTGAATAATAATTACCAATGCTTCATCTAAGAAATTCAGACAACTTCAGACTATTACTACTTGGTGGAAAAGCAAGAGAAATAAGATGAATGAAATACTAGTCAAAAATGAATAATAATTACCAATGCTTCATCTAAAAATTCAGACAACTTAAGACTATTACTACTTGGTGGAAAAGCAAGAGAAATAAAGATGAAAAATACAATCCAAATAATAATAATTGCCAATGCTTCATCTAAGAAATTCAAACAACTTAAGACTATTACTACTTGGTGGAAAAGCAAGAGAAATAAGATGAATAAATACTCGTCAAAAATGAATAATAATTACCAATGCTTCATCTAAGAAATTCAGACAACTTAAGACTATTACTACTTGGTGGAAAAGCAAGAGAAATAAGATGAAAGAAATACTAGTCAAAAATGAATAATAATTGCCAATGCTTCATCTAAGAAATTCAAACAACTTAAGACTATTACTACTTGGTGGAAAAGCAAGAGAAATAAGATGAAAGAAATACTAGTCAAAAATGAATAATAATTGCCAATGCTTCATCTAAGAAATTCAAACAACTTAAGACTATTACTACTTGGTGGAAAAGCAAGAGAAATAAGATGAATGAAATACTAGTCAAAAGTGAATAATAATTACCAATGCTTCATCTAAGAAATTCAGACAACTTAAGACTATTACTACTTGGTGGAAAAGCAAGAGAAATAAGATGAAAGAAATACTAGTCAAAAATGAATAATAATTGCCAATGCTTCATCTAAGAAATTCAAACAACTTAAGACTATTACTACTTGGTGGAAAAGCAAGAGAAATAAGATGAAAGAAATACTAGTCAAAAATGAATAATAATTGCCAATGCTTCATCTAAGAAATTCAAACAACTTAAGACTATTACTACTTGGTGGAAAAGCAAGAGAAATAAGATGAAAGAAATACTAGTCAAAAATGAATAATAATTGCCAATGCTTCATCTAAGAAATTCAAACAACTTAAGACTATTACTACTTGGTGGAAAAGCAAGAGAAAGAAGATGAAAGAAATACTAGTCAAAAATGAATAATAATTGCCAATGTTTCATCTAAGAAATTCAAACAACTTAAGACTATTACTACTTGGTGGAAAAGCAAGAGAAATAAGATGAATGAAATACTAGTCAAAAGTGAATAATAATTACCAATGCTTCATCTAAGAAATTCAGACAACTTAAGACTATTACTACTTCGTGGAAAAGCAAGAGAAATAAGATGAAAGAAATACTAGTCAAAAATGAATAATAATTGCCAATGCTTCATCTAAGAAATTCAAACAACTTAAGACTATTACTACTTGGTGGAAAAGCAAGAGAAATAAGATGAAAGAAATACTAGTCAAAAATGAATAATAATTGCCAATGCTTCATCTAAGAAATTCAAACAACTTAAGACTATTACTACTTGGTGGAAAAGCAAGAGAAATAAGATGAAAGAAATACTAGTCAAAAATGAATAATAATTGCCAATGCTTCATCTAAGAAATTCAAACAACTTAAGACTATTACTACTTGGTGGAAAAGCAAGAGAAATAAGATGAATGAAATACTAGTCAAAAGTGAATAATAATTGCCAATGCTTCATCTAAGAAATTCAGACAACTTAAGACTATTACTACTTGGTGGAAAAGCAAGAGAAATAAGATGAATGAAATACTAGTCAAAAGTGAATAATAATTACCAATGCTTCATCTAAGAAATTCAGACAACTTAAGACTATTACTACTTGGTGGAAAAGCAAGAGAAATAAGATGAATGAAATACTAGTCAAAAGTGAATAATAATTGCCAATGCTTCATCTAAGAAATTCAGACAACTTAAGACTATTACTACTTGGTGGAAAAGCAAGAGAAATAAGATGAATGAAATACTAGTCAAAAGTGAATAATAATTGCCAATGCTTCATCTAAGAAATTCAGACAACTTAAGACTATTACTACTTGGTGGAAAAGCAAGAGAAATAAGATGAATGAAATACTAGTCAAAAGTGAATAATAATTGCCAATGCTTCATCTAAGAAATTCAGACAACTTAAGACTAATACTACTTGGTGGAAAAGCAAGAGAAATAAGATGAATGAAATACTAGTCAAAAGTGAATAATAATTACCAATGCTTCATCTAAGAATTTCAGACAACTTAAGACTATTACTACTTGGTGGAAAAGCAAGAGAAATAAGATGAATGAAATACTAGTCAAAAGTGAATAATAATTGCCAATGCTTCATCTAAGAAATTCAAACAACTTAAGACTATTACTACTTGGTGGAAAAGCAAGAGAAATAAGATGAATGAAATACTAGTCAAAAGTGAATAATAATTGCCAATGCTTCATCTAAGAAATTCAAACAACTTAAGACTATTACTACTTGGTGGAAAAGCAAGAGAAATAAGATGAATGAAATACTAGTCAAAAGTGAATACTAATTGCCAATGCTTCATCTAAGAAATTCAAACAACTTAAGACTATTACTACTTGGTGGAAAAGCAAGAGAAATAAGATGAAAGAAATACGAGTCAAAAATGAATAATAATTGCCAATGCTTCATCTAAGAAATTCAGACAACTTAAGACTATTACTACTTGGTGGAAAAGCAAGAGAAATAAGATGAATGAAATACTAGTCAAAAGTGAATAATAATTGCCAATGCTTCATCTAAGAAATTCAAACAACTTAAGACTATTACTACTTGGTGGAAAAGCAAGAGAAATAAGATGAATGAAATACTAGTCAAAAGTGAATAATAATTGCCAATGCTTCATCTAAGAAATTCAAACAACTTAAGACTATTACTACTTGGTGGAAAAGCAAGAGAAATAAGATGAATGAAATACTAGTCAAAAGTGAATAATAATTGCCAATGCTTCATCTAAGAAATTCAAACAACTTAAGACTATTACTACTTGGTGGAAAAGCAAGAGAAATAAGATGAAAGAAATACGAGTCAAAAATGAATAATAATTGCCAATGCTTCATCTAAGAAATTCAGACAACTTAAGACTATTACTACTTGGTGGAAAAGCAAGAGAAATAAGATGAATGAAATACTAGTCAAAAGTGAATAATAATTGCCAATGCTTCATCTAAGAAATTCAAACAACTTAAGACTATTACTACTTGGTGGAAAAGCAAGAGAAATAAGATGAATGAAATACTAGTCAAAAGTGAATAATAATTGCCAATGCTTCATCTAAGAAATTCAAACAACTTAAGACTATTACTACTTGGTGGAAAAGCAAGAGAAATAAGATGAAAGAAATACGAGTCAAAAATGAATAATAATTGCCAATGCTTCATCTAAGAAATTCAGACAACTTAAGACTATTACTACTTGGTGGAAAAGCAAGAGAAATAAGATGAATGAAATACTAGTCAAAAGTGAATAATAATTGCCAATGCTTCATCTAAGAAATTCAAACAACTTAAGACTATTACTACTTGGTGGAAAAGCAAGAGAAATAAGATGAATGAAATACTAGTCAAAAGTGAATAATAATTGCCAATGCTTCATCTAAGAAATTCAAACAACTTAAGACTATTACTACTTGGTGGAAAAGCAAGAGAAATAAGATGAATGAAATACTAGTCAAAAGTGAATAATAATTGCCAATGCTTCATCTAAGAAATTCAAACAACTTAAGACTATTACTACTTGGTGGCAAAGCAAGAGAAATAAGATGAAAGAAATACGAGTCAAAAATGAATAATAATTGCCAATGATTCATCTAAGAAATTCAGACAACTTAAGACTATTACTACTTGGTGGAAAAGCAAGAGAAATAAGATGAATGAAATACTAGTCAAAAGTGAATAATAATTGCCAATGCTTCATCTAAGAAATTCAAACAACTTAAGACTATTACTACTTGGTGGAAAAGCAAGAGAAATAAGATGAATGAAATACTAGTCAAAAGTGAATAATAATTGCCAATGCTTCATCTAAGAAATTCAAACAACTTAAGACTATTACTACTTGGTGGAAAAGCAAGAGAAATAAGATGAATGAAATACTAGTCAAAAATGAATAATAATTGCCAATGCTTCATCTAAGAAATTCAGACAACTTAAGACTATTACTACTTGGTGGAAAAGCAAGAGAAATAAGATGAAAGAAATCCGAGTCAAAAATGAATAATAATTGCCAATACTTCATCTAAGAAATTCAAACAACTTAAGACTATTACTACTTGGTGGAAAAGCAAGAGAAATAAGATGAATGAAATACTAGTCAAAAATGAATAATAATTGCCAATGCTTCATCTCAGAAATTCAGACAACTTAATACTATTACTACTTGGTGGAAAAGCAAGAGAAATAAGATGAATGAAATACTAGTCAAAAATGAATAATAATTGCCAATGCTTCATCTAAGAAATTCAGACAACTTAATACTATTACTACTTGGTGGAAAAGCAAGAGAAATAAGATGAAAGCAATCCGAGTCAAAAATGAATAATAATTGCCAATACTTCATCTAAGAAATTCAAACAACTTAAGACTATTACTACTTGGTGGAAAAGCAAGAGAAATAAGATGAATGAAATACTAGTCAAAAGTGAATAATAATTGCCAATGCTTCATCTAAGAAATTCAGACAACTTAAGACTATTACTACTTGGTGGAAAAGCAAGAGAAATAAGATGAATGAAATACTAGTCAAAAGTGAATAATAATTGCCAATGCTTCATCTAAGAAATTCAAACAACTTAATACTATTACTACTTGGTGGAAAAGCAAGAGAAATAAGATGAATGAAATACTAGTCAAAAGTGAATAATAATTGCCAATGCTTCATCTAAGAAATTCAAACAACTTAAGACTATTACTACTTGGTGGAAAAGCAAGAGAAATAAGATGAATGAAATACTAGTCAAAAGTGAATAATAATTGCCAATGCTTCATCTAAGAAATTCAAACAACTTAAGACTATTACTACTTGGTGGAAAAGCAAGAGAAATAAGATGAATGAAATACTAGTCAAAAGTGAATAATAATTGCCAATGCTTCATCTAAGAAATTCAAACAACTTAAGACTATTACTACTTGGTGGAAAAGCAAGAGAAATAAGATGAAAGAAATACGAGTCAAAAATGAATAATAATTGCCAATGCTTCATCTAAGAAATTCAGACAACTTAAGACTATTACTACTTGGTGGAAAAGCAAGAGAAATAAGATGAATAAAATACTAGTCAAAAGTGAATAATAATTGCCAATGCTTCATCTAAGAAATTCAAACAACTTAAGACTATTACTACTTGGTGGAAAAGCAAGAGAAATAAGATGAATGAAATACTAGTCAAAAGTGAATAATAATTGCCAATGCTTCATCAAAATTCCAAACAATATGCTATTACTACTTGAGTGGAAAAGCAGAAAGAAATAAGATGAATGAAATACTAGTCAAAAATAGTTAATAATTGCCAATGCTTCATCTAAGAAATTCAGACAACTTAATACTATTACTGCTTGGTGGAAAAGCAAGAGAAATAGAATGAATGAAATACTAGTCAAAGTGAATAATAATTGCCAATGCTTCATCTAAGAAATTCAAACAACTTAATATATTACTACTTGGTGGAAAAGCAAGAGAAATAAGATAGAAATAAATACTAGTCAAAAGTGAATAATAATTGCCAATGCTTCATCTAAAATTCAACCCAAGACTATTACTACTTGGTGGAAAAACAAGAGAAATAAGATGAATGAAATACTAGTCAAAAATGAATAATAATTGCCAATGCTTCATCTAAGAAATTCAGACAACTTAAAGCTATTACTACTTGAGTGGAAAAGCAAGAGAAATAAGATGAATGAAATACTAGTCAAAAAGTGAATAATAATTGCCAATGCATCTAAGAAATTCAGACAACTTAAGACTATTGCTACTTGGTGGAAAAGCAAGAGAAATAAGATGAATGAAATACTAGTAAAGTGAATAATAATTGCCAATGCTTCATCTCAGAAATTCAGACAACTTAATACTATTACTACTTGGTGAAAAAGCAAGAGAAATAGATGAATGAAATACTAGTCAAAAATGAATAATAATAATTGCCAATACTTCATCAGAAATTCAGACATCTGCAGACTATTACTACTTGGTGGAAAAGCAAGAGAAATAAGATGAATGAAATACTAGTCAAAAATGAATAATAATTGCCAATGCTTCATCTAAAATTCAGACAACTTAAGACTATTACTACTTGGTGGAAAAGCAAGAGAAATAAGATGAATAAGGAAATACTAGTAAAAAGTGAATAATAATAGTGTTGCCAATGCTTCATCTAAGAAATTCAGACAACTTCAGACTATTACTACTTGGTGGAAAAACAGAGAAATAAGATGGAATGAAATACTGATCAAAGAAAGTGAATAATAATTACCCAATGCTTCATCTCAGAAATTCAGACAACTTAATACTATTACTACTTGGTGAAGCAAGAGAAATAAGATGAATGAAATACTAGTCAAAAATGAATAATAATAATTGCCAATGCTTCATCTAAGAAATTCAGACAACTTGGGAATATTACTACTTGGTGGAAAAGCAAGAGAAATAAGATGAAGAAATCGAGTCAAAAATGAATAATAATTGCCAATGCTTCATCTAAGAAATTCAGACAACTTAAGACTATTACTACTTGGTGGAAAAGCAAGAGAAATAAGATGAAAGAAATCCAGTCAAAAAATGAATAATAATTACCAATACTTCATCTAAGAAATTCAAACAACTTAAGACTATTATACTTGGAGTGGAAAAGCAAGAGAAATAAGATAGACAGAAATACTAGTCAAAAATGAATAATAATTGCCAATGTATCTCAGAAATTCAGGCAACTTAATACTATTACTACTTGGTGGAAAAGCAAGAGAAATAAGATGAATGAAATACTAGTCAAAAATGAATAATAATTGCCAATGCTTCATCTAAGAAATTCAGACAACTTAATACTATTACTACTTGGTGGAAAAGCAGAAGAAATAAGAGGAATGAAAGAAATCGATCAAAAATGAATAATAATTGCCAATATGTCAAAAAATTCAAACAACTTAAGACTATTACTACTTGGTGGAAAATCAAGAGAAATAAGATGAATGAAATACTAGTCAAAAATGAATAATAATTGCCAATGCTTCATCTCAGAAATTCAGACAACTTAATACTATTACTACTTGGTGGAAAAGCAAGAGAAATAAGATGAATGAAATACTAGTTAAAAATGAATAATAATTGCCAATGCTTCATCTCAGAAATTCAGACAACTTAATACTATTACTACTTGGTGGAAAAGCAAGAGAAATAAGATGAATGAAATACTAGTCAAAAATGAATAATAATTGCCAATGCTTCATCTAAGAAATTCAGACAACTTAAGACTATTACTACTTGGTGGAAAAAGCAAGAGAAATAAGATGAATGAAATCCGAGTCAAAAATGAATAATAATTGCCAATACTTCATCTAAGAAATTCAAACAACTTAAGACTATTACTACTTGGTGGAAAAGCAAGAGAAATAAGATGAATGAAATACTAGTCAAAAATGAATAATAATTGCCAATGCTTCATCTCAGAAATTCAGACAACTTAATACTATTACTACTTGGTGGAAAAGCAAGAGAAATAAGATGAATGAAATACTAGTCAAAAATGAATAATAATTGCCAATGCTTCATCTAAGAAATTCAGACAACTTAAGACTATTACTACTTGGTGGAAAAGCAAGAGAAATAAGATGAATGAAATACTAGTCAAAAATGAATAATAATTGCCAATGCTTCATCTCAGGAATTCAGACAACTTAAGACTATTACTACTTGGTGGAAAAGCAAGAGAAATAAGATGAATGAAATACTAGTCAAAAGTGAATAATAATTGCCAATGCTTCATCTCAGAAATTCAGACAACTTAATACTATTACTACTTGGTGGAAAAGCAAGAGAAATAAGATGAATGAAATACTAGTCAAAAGTGAATAATAATTGCCAATGCTTCATCTCAGAAATTCAGACAACTTAAGACTATTACTACTTGGTGGAAAAGCAAGAGAAATAAGATGAATGAAATACTAGTCAAAAATGAATAATAATTGCCAATACTTCATCTAAGAAATTCAGACAACTTAATACTATTACTACTTGGTGGAAAAGCAAGAGAAATAAGATGAATGAAATACTAGTCAAAAATGAATAATAATTGCCAATGCTTCATCTAAGAAATTCAGACAACTTAAGACTATTACTACTTGGTGGAAAAGCAAGAGAAATAAGATGAATGAAATACTAGTCAAAAATGAATAATAATTGCCAATGCTTCATCTCAGGAATTCAGACAACTTAAGACTATTACTACTTGGTGGAAAAGCAAGAGAAATAAGATGAATGAAATACTAGTCAAAAGTGAATAATAATTGCCAATGCTTCATCTCAGAAATTCAGACAACTTAATACTATTACTACTTGGTGGAAAAGCAAGAGAAATAAGATGAATGAAATACTAGTCAAAAGTGAATAATAATTGCCAATGCTTCATCTAAGAAATTCAGACAACTTAAGACTATTACTACTTGGTGGAAAAGCAAGAGAAATAAGATGAATGAAATACTAGTCAAAAATGAATAATAATTGCCAATGCTTCATCTCAGAAATTCAGACAACTTAATACTATTACTACTTGGTGGAAAAGCAAGAGAAATAAGATGAATGAAATACTAGTCAAAAATGAATAATAATTGCCAATGCTTCATCTAATTCAGAAATTCAGGAAAACAACTTAAAAAGAACCTATTACTACTTGGTTGGAAAAGGTGGAAAAGCAAGAGAAATAAGACGAAAGTAATACTAATCATAAATGAATAATAATTACTCGACCTTTGCTTTACCTCCATCCCAGACTCCTGCACTATCAGGTAACTCTGCCCCCCGGAAACTCTGACCACACCGTAGTCTCCATCAACATCTCAATCCGTTCTAACTCTACCCAAGAAAACCAGACCAGCAGAATATCATACTGCTACCAGAGAGCAGACTGGGGCTCATTCTGAGACTTCCTCTGCGACGTCCCCTGGAACAGCATTTTCCATCTTCCTGTCGAAGACTGTGTCTCCGAGGTCTCCTCTTGGCTGGCATCGATGCTTTCATCCCGGGTCAGGAAATTCCAGCTAAAATCAAATTCGTCCCCCTGGTTCTCACCCACTTGCTCGGCCGCCATTGCCCACTGGAACCATTTCTTCCGGATCTATAGAAACTGCTCGTTGAACCAAATCAGGCACCTTTTCGCCTCAGCACGGAACAAGTGTAAAAAAGTACTGAACGAAGCTAAGAGGGCGTTTGCTACCAGAATTAAGCAACGCATAGCATCCTCTAAGTTTGGCTCCAAAGATTACTGGCATCTCTGCAAAAGCGTGCTTAACAAGAACAAGATTTCAATACCCCCGCTAATCAATGAGTTTGAAGTTCTCACCTACCCAGCGGACAAGGCTGAATGCTTTGCCCGTAGATTCTCCACCAATTCGACACTGGACTCGTTAGGAATACCTACACCCGACTTCCCAGCCAGAACTAAGGCTCAACTAAATAACGTCCACATTACACACTCGCTGGTCGGCAAGATAATTGCACAACTTGACCCACACAAAGTGAGCGGTGGTGACGGAATCCCAGTCATAGTACTGAAGAAATGTGCCCCAGAACTCTCCTCTGTCCTCTCTAAACTCTATAACCTCTGCCTATCTGCTTCCTGCTTTCCTGCCTGTTGGAAGTCCTTCTGTGTAGTTCCTATATTTAAGAATTCTGGCAAACCCTCAGACCCCACCAATTACCATCCTATTAGTCTCCTTCCGATCTTTAGCAAAGTTTTCGAATCCATTATCAACGCCGAGGTGATTCAGCATCTCATGGCCAACAGGCTTCTCTCTGACAAACAGTACGGGTTTCGCTTCACCAGGTCTACTGCTGGTATGCTAACGACCATTACCGAGTTCATATACCGGGCACTTGACAAGAATGGAGAAGCCCGAACCGTTGCCTTGGATATCTCCAAAGCGTTCGACAGGGTCTGACATGCTGGTCTCTTGTGCAAACTGCGGAGCTACGGGATAACTGGACATCTGTTTCACCTCATCCAGTCATTCTTCTCTAACCACACATTGAAGGTGGTATTGAATGGGCATGCCTCCCAAAACTACCATACGAACACGGGCGTCCCTAAAGGTTCTATCCTAGGTCCCACGCTCTTTCTGATCTACATTAATGATCTCCCCGACGCCATTAGATCCCAAGTTGGCATGTATGCCGATGACACAACAATCTACTCTCGCATCGATCAAAAACCAGGTGTGGACAACAAAGTGAACCTCACTGCCGTACTTGAAAAGGACCTCCAATCCGTAGTGGCCTGGGGTAGGAAATGGCTGGTAAATTTCAATGCCTCTAAAATGAAGCTGTTATCAACTAACCACCATAGACAATCGCATCTACCTCCCATTAGCATGGGACAGGCTAGCCTCCCAGAGAGTAAAATACTACGCCTCCTTGGCCTTACACTTTCGGCAGACCTCAAATGGAATGACTATATCGAATCCATTGCCAAATCTGCTGCTATGAAAGTCGGTTCTCTGTGCAGGGCCTGGAAGTTTTTCCCACCTGAATCTATTCTGCACATATACAAATCTACCATCCGCCCGTGTATTGAATATTGCTGCCATATCTGGTCGGGTGCCTCTGCTGCTCTCCTTGGGCTTCTTGACAAAATACAAAGGAGGATCTGTAACGTGGTTGATACTGACTTGGCAAACCAGCTGCAACCACTCTCTCACCAGCGTGATGTGGCTTCCCTGTGCCTCTTCTACAAGTACTTTCATGGCTTCTGCTCCGATGAGCTTAGATCACTGGTGCCGCCTAAGCACGAATTTACACGAGGTACTAGATTAGCAACTAGGTCCCACCCTTTTACAGTTAAACAAATAAGATATAACCGTAAATTCTACTCCAACAGCTTCTTTTCTCGCGCTTCCCACCTGTGGAATTCCCTTCCACAAGTCTGCTTTCCCGACAGCTACAATCTCCAGGTGTTTAAATGTAGGGTCAATAGACACCTCCTATCACACTAACTCCCAATTATTCTCAGAACACTCTCATCTACCCAACCCTCATTCTCGGTATCCTTACCTGCCTATCACCCACCCTCCAACATTTCCTATATTTAATCATCCTTTCTCCACTCTATGTAGCCCCCTGCGCAGTAGTGGCAGTGACATGCCTTGCTCGGGGTGAAACGCTTATAAAAAAAAAAAAAATTGCCAATGCTTCATTTAAGAAATTCAGACAACTTAAGACTATTACTACTTGGTGGAAAAGCAAGAGAAATAAGATGAAATAAATACTAGTCAAAAATGAATAATAATTGCCAATGCTTCATCTAAGAAATTCAGACAACTTAATACTATTACTACTTGGTGGAAAAGCAAGAGAAATAATATGAAAGAAATACTAGTCAAAAATGAATAATAATTGCCAATGCTTCATTTAAGAAATTCAGACAACTTAAGACTATTACTACTTGGTGGAAAAGCAAGAGAAAGAAGATGAAAGAAATACTAGTCAAAAATGAATAATAATTGCCAATGCTTCATTTAAGAAATTCAGACAACTTAAGACTATTACTACTTGGTGGAAAAGCAAGAGAAATAAGATAAAAGCAATACTAGTCAAAAATTAATAATAATTGCCAATGCTTCATTTAAGAAATTCAGACAACTTAAGACTATTACTACTTGGTGGAAAAGCAAGAGATATAAGATGAAAGAAATTCTAGTAAAAAGTTAATAATAATTGTTAATATTTCATCTAAAAAATTCCAACAATTTAATACAACTGCATCAATTTCAATGTCAGCTACATGGAAAATATCAGCCTTAAGCGGTTATTTACTATTAAAATGTAAATATTTTTTGTATGCAATTTTTGTGTCTTTAGCTACAAATTTTGTATATAATTTTATGTTTGTTATATTTATAGTTTGTAATTGTATTATAAAAATGTACTCTTGAATTTTTGTTTGGATGTTCACTATTTTCTCATAGATGGGATCCTGATGGATGCTATCTCCCTGGGTCAAGGTGGACCAGGGAACAACAGTTATTAAGAGGTGGTTTCATGCTCCTCCTATCTCCTAATCAGATGCCTTGCTGCCGGATGTAGTTTATCATCATACCCAGGACAGCTACCTGGAAAAATATGGTTGCAATATAAAAATTTCCATCTATATATTTAACAAAAGAGACTTCCTAAGGTGTACACTACATATTGGGAATGTCAAAATCAAACCAGTATAGAAATTGACCTAACTTGTTAGTGTAAAAATTGATGATGGAAATTGTGACACAGAAATTTGTAGGTACATAGGAGTAACAATATTTGTCTTCCACAAAATATGCAAGATCTCGTCTCCCATACAGATGTCATGCAAGTGCCTCAAGTGAATAAGCCTCTTTGGTCTTAGGGTGGACTATACTTAGTTGGGCATCAAAGACTGTTGATACAGAAACATGAATAAAAAAAAACATGAATAAAATTTGTACCAAATTTCATTTGCTTACATTTTATTCACTCACACACAAATTCCTTTGGGAAAAGTATTAATCCATTTCTTTTTCCTTCCAGCTGTGGGTTAAATAAGAGAACAGATAGGGTTCTATAGCCTTGGTTGGCAGCCAGTCTACCACAGAAAGCAATGGCAACCTACTGTGGAAAAAAACGTCTTGTCAGTCATATTTCGAAAGAGACATGTTTGCCCAAGCAAACATATGGCGATTAATTGACTGACTGACCAAAATCGGCTTGGAACGAGAAATCGGGGAGCCTAGTTCGAATTCCACCTGAATTTATTGCATTCACTTACACACAAATATCCTTGGGAAAGGTATTAATCCATCTATTCCTTCCAGTTATGGGTTAAATAACAGGACAAATTGGGTTCTGTTGCCTTGGTCGGCAACCAGTCTACCCCAGAAAGCAATGGCAACCTACTGCGGGATAATGTTCTGCCCAGTCAGTCATGTCTCTTTTGAGACATGATCGCCCAAGCGTGTATCACGTATGGCACTTAACTGACTGACTGACCAAATATTAAAAAAAGCACATCACTTAAAAACTTCCAAAAAGCAATGTCATGCCCTTTCACAAAAGGAATTCATAAACTCAAATGGACAGCTTTCTACATTCAATTGAGCTCCTAGTCGGTGTCTGTCTCTGTAGTGAGACAACATAGAACACGCTCACTCTCTCAACCCTACAGAATCCGTCCCTTGCTCTAGTGATGTCTGGCCCTTGTAGTCCTACCTGAATCTCCAAATAGCTGTTCGCTGCTGTAAAGCCAATGATATACCTCAAATTAATTCTCAGTTTTCTATGGCAGAACTAGATGACCAAGCTTTTTAGATCACAAGTAATAAAAACTTTTCCACTTTTAATAATATATTATCTCTAACACATCACTCAATGTTAGACATGACATAAAGATGTTGCCACTAATAAAAAATCCATATGATTTTTATGAAGTACTAACCTTCAAATGGCACATGACAAAATTTGAACCAAATTGGATTATTAGTTTACAAATTGCAGTTATTTAAGTGAAACTACTGTTGCAAATTTTCAAAACAAATGGAAAAATCAGAGTTTCATGTATTGATAAAGCATTGATTACTGATGAGAAAAAATACTGTTCAAGCAAAGCAATGGCTTGATAAGTGTTATTCAGACTGCTCCATCAGAAACAATGGTTAAAAGGTGGTATGCTGACTTTAAATGCGGTTATACAGACACAAATGATGCTAAATGTTCAGGTTGCCCAAAATCAGCAGTTGTCCTGAAAAACACCAAAAAAATCCACAAACTCATTTTGGCCAATCGTAAATTGAAGTTGCATGAGATAGCAGAGGAGTTGAACATATCAGAAGGCAGTGTATTCACTATTTTGCATGAACATTTGTCAAAAAGAAATCTGTGTTCAAAATGGGTGACGTGTTTGCTCATAGTCGATCAAAAACAACAACACATTGACAATTCAGAACGTTGTTTGTGTTTCAAAGCAACAAGAAGAAGTTTTTGCATAAATATCTGACAATGGATGAAACATGGATCCATCACTTCACTTCAGAGTCAAATCAGCAGTCAGCTGAGTGGACAGCAGCAGGTGAAAGCCATCCTAAAAGGACCAACGATACAAACATCAGTAGGCAAGGTTTTGGTTTTTTGATTTCCGGATTTTGGGATGTGCAAGGTATTTTGTTCATTGATTACCTTAATAAAGAAAGAACCATCAATAGCAAATATTAAATAGCATTATTGGTGCTTTTGAAAAAAAATCACCAAAAAATAGCCACAAATGAAGAAGAAAAAGCGATCTTTCACCAAGACAAAACACCATGTCACAAGTCAATCGCAACAATGGCAAAACTGCATGTTAAATTGCTTCCACATCTATCCTATTCTCCAGACCTGGCCCCCAGCAACTACTGGCTGTTTGCAGACCTCAAAAAAAAATGCTCCAGAGAAAAAGATTTGGCTTCAATAAAGAAGTTTTACCAGAACTGAGGCATACTTTAAGGCCAAAGACAAAACATTCTACAAAAAAGGCATCAAACTGTTAGAGAAGCATTAGAATCAGTGTATCAACCGAGAAGGAAACTATGTTGATGAATAAAGTCAAATTTTTCCTAAAAGTTGTTGTTTTATTAGTTAATCCCAGGATTTATTGAGTGATGTGTTATTTGTTGTTTTGTCACTTAAATTATTTTCTTGTTAATGGCAAGGTCACCATTAGAGAAGCAACGACTAAAATGAATAGCACATGTAACTCAAATAGAAAATATTGACATAATCAAGATGTTGACTTTCAACATGACTTCAAATAAAAATCAACTGACTATAGCATATAACAGAACCTCTATCACTTGAAAACTTTCAACAGAAGCAACAACTAAAATGAATAGCACATGTAACTCAAATAGAAAATATTGACATAATCAAGATGTTGACTTTCAACATGACTTCAAATAAAAATCAACTGACTATAGCATATAACAGAACCTCTATCACTTGAAAACTTTCAACAGAAGCAACGACTAAAATGAATAGCACATGTAACTCAAATAGAAAATATTGACATAATCAAGATGTTGACTTTCAACATGACTTCAAATAAAAATCAACTGACTATAGCATATAACAGAACCTCTATCACTTGAAAACTTTCAACAGAAGCAACGACTAAAATGGATAGCACATGTAACTCAAATAGAAAATATTGACATAATCAAGATGTTGACTTTCAACATGACTTCAAATAAAAATCAACTTGACTATAGCATATAACAGAACCTCTATCACTTGAAAACTTTCAACAGAAGCAACGACTAAAATGGATAGCACATGTAACTCAAATAGAAAATAATGACATAATCAAGATGTTGACTTTCAACATGACTTCAAATAAAAATCAACTGACTATAGCATATAACAGAACCTCTATCACTTGAAAACTTTCAACAGAAGCAACGACTAAAATGAATAGCACATGTAACTCAAATAGAAAATATTGACATAATCAAGATGTTGACTTTCAACATGACTTCAAATAAAAATCAACTGACTATAGCATATAACAGAACCTCTATCACTTGAAAACTTTCAACAGAAGCAACGACTAAAATGGATAGCACATGTAACTCAAATAGAAAATATTGACATAATCAAGATGTTGACTTTCAACACGACTTCAAATAAAAATCAACTGACTATAGCATATAACAGAACCTCTATCACTTGAAAACTTTCAACAGAAGCAACGACTAAAATGAATAGCACATGTAACTCAAATAGAAAATATTGACATAATCAAGATGTTGACTTTCAACATGACTTCAAATAAAAATCAATTGACTATAGCATATAACAGAACCTCTATCACTTGAAAACTTTCAACCGAAGCAACGACTAAAATGGATAGCATATGTAACTCAAATAGAAAATAATGACATAATCAAGATGTTGACTTTCAACACGACTTCAAATAAAAATCAATTGACTATAGCATATAACAGAACCTCTATCACTTGAAAAATTTCAACAGAAGCAACGACTAAAATGGATAGCACATGTAACTCAAATAGAAAATATTGACATAATCAAGATGTTGACTTTCAACACTACCTTAAATAAAAGTTAGGTAGGAAACTCCCACTGATACTAGTAGATTTATAATAGGTAGTGAATTTGAGAAATCTATTATAGATAGGTAAAAATACCTGGGAAGTGTTATAACAGAAGACGGAAAGTGTAACACAGATCCGAAGGCGAATTGGCATGGCGAAGGAAGCATTCCAGAAGTTGAGTAAAGTATTAAGAAACAGGACAATTTTGCTAGAAACAAGGAAGAGAGTACTGGATTGCTATATGCTGTCCATGCTTCAATATGGCAGTGAATGCTGGACAATATCATCAAAGATGAAAGAAAAACTATAAGCAACTGAAATGTGGCTCTACAGAAGGATGCTGCAAATATCATGGATCAAGCATGTGAGCAATGATGAGGTCTTAGAAATGATGGAAACAAAAAGAAAATTAATACTGAGCATCAGGAAGAGACAGCTGAAGTTCCTGGGACATGCAATGAGGAAGGAGGGCTTGGAGCACCTGATAATAACAGGCCAGATAGAGGGAAAAAGAGACAGGGAAAGCAACGGATAACATATTTGAAAGACCTAATCAGGTGGATGACGGAACAAGTATTGCATGGTGTAACAGGAAAAAGCGTGCTCAGAGCCACCAGGGATAGGGAAACATGGAAAGCCATGATCGCCTATGTCCTGAAGGGACAAGGCACATAGAAGAAGAATATATATGGTATTTATAAAAATTATAATGTGAATATAAAGTGGGGGGTCAAATCTATATTATAATCAATATATAAACTGATCCCACATTTTGTGGCCATGCTAGTTTCTATACATTTATATTCTAGATTTATGGGCTCGAGCCGGTGGATGACAGTACGGGGGTTGCATGGAGTAACAGGAGAAAGCGTGCTAAGAGCCACCAGGGATTGGGAAACGTGGAAAGCCATGATCGCCTACGTCCTGAAGTGACAGGGCACATAGAAGAAGAAGAAATTGCTGTCAACAGCCTATCTGCTTTAGCTACTCTTTACCTCAATGCCATGTTTCTGTCTTCAGGCAGTGCACAGAAGAATGTTGAGGGATTTCTGGTAACAGATGTTTCAACTCTGTGGCAGTGCCTTCTACATTGTACTAAAGAGGGAAGGTCAGTGAAATACTGACACCAGTGTGACAGTGGTTGCAGAGTAATTTTAGTCTAGGCCTATGTGTAGGATGTGCGTCATGGTGCAGTGGATATCGGCTCGGAACGAGAAATCGGGGAGCCGAGTTCAAATTCCAGTTGAATTCCTTGCATTCACTTACGCGCAAATACCCTTGGGAAAGGTATTAATCTGTCTTTCCCTTCAGTTATGGGTTAAATAACAGGACAGATTGAGTTCTATAACTTTGGCTGGCAACCCGTCTACCGCAGAAAGCAATGGCAACCTACTGCGGGATAATCTTCTGTATGGCACTTAACTGACTGACTGAATATTTCATTAACAAATTTTTAGAGATAATTATGATTTTTTCAGATACAGTCTACTATTTATCTGTATCTGAAAAAAAATCATACAGTCTACTATTTAACTCCAGTTGAATTCCTTGCATTCACTTACACACAAATAAAGGAAAGGTATCAATCCGTCTCTTCCCTCCAGTTATGGGTTAAATAACAGGACAGATTGGGTTCTATAGTTTGGGCAGGAAACCAGTCTATCGCAGAAAGTAATGGCAACCTACTGCAGGATAATCATCTGCCCAGTCAGTCATGTCTCTTTCAAGACATGATCGCCCATAACCTGACTGACTACTATTTAACACATAGCTGGGGAAAGGAATGAAAAGATGGATTCATACTTCACCCCAAGGTTGTTTACACAAAAATAAATGGAACGAACTGGAATTCCAATCTGGCACACTGATTTCACATTCCAAGCTACCCACATACACACACACGTATCCATCAACAATCATTGATGAAGTATGTGTTCCACAATTTAAAAGGTTAGAGTGAATTATTTTTCATTACTCAGTGGCAAACCCATTTTGAAGTAATGCTCTTTCTGATTGTGCCAGAAAACTGACATCTTCCCAGGAACTGTCAATGCCAAATATTTACACTATGGAAAAAGTTATTCTCACTTAACTTAGAAATGCATTGTAAATGATTTTCTATAAGAATGTATTGTAAATGATTTTGCTGTAAGAATACATTGCAAATGATTTTACTATAAAAATTTTATTGCAAATGAACTAAATCTAATCTAATCAATCTAAACTTATTTATAAATGGAACTTTGTCTGTGTGTGTGTGTGTGTGTGTGTGTGTGTGTGCATAGACTCCGAAACAGCTGAACCGATTTTCTTGAAAATTTACACAGTTGTACTATAAGCATCTGCGAGTGTTCTTAGCTAGGTTTTGTGTTGTGGTACCCCTGATAAATATTGAAAATCAATAATCAAAACAATCAGGTTATAGGAGTGGTCCGATTTTAATCAAATTTGATACACTAATAGACAAAGACATAAGGAACGATATTCAGAAGTTTCAAGATTGCAGTTCTTATAATAGTGCAGAAAATCGATAATATATATATATAAAAGGCAAGATGTTTGTGTGTGTGTCTGTTTATCTGCCTGTATGTCTGTATTTTTTCAGCCCTTTTATTTTAGTTTTTGCTTCGGGTTTAGCTCTAAGTAGGTATAATTATAGTTCTTAGTCTCAGCCATCATACCATTTACTCAGAAGACTTATTTAGCCTTCAAAATTCAGTTTACGATGAAAAAAATTTATTTGATATTGATACCAGGAAATCAAAATTTGACTTACGTCCATTCATTTTTCGTTCAGTCTATGGTTTTGCTTTAACTGGAAACAACTATTGCTTTTTAGTCTTTCATGCCAATGTCCAAAGAGTGTGAGCTCCAGGACCATGGATTAGTTTTAAAGCTTTCATTACACCCAAGCAATGCCGGGCTATACTGCTAGTTTTACTATAAAAATGTATTACAAATGATTTTACTATAAGAATCCATTACAGAAAATTTTACTATTAAAAATCATTGCAAATGATCTTACTATAAGAATGCATTGCAAAGAATTTTAATATAAGAATGCATTGCAAATTATTTTACAATGAAAATGTATTGCCAATGATTTTACTATAAAAATGCATTGCAAATTATTTTACTATAAAAATGCATTGCAAATGATTTTACTATAAAAATGCATTGCAAATAATTTTACTATAAGAATGCATTGCAAATAATTTTACTATAAGAATGCATTGCAAATGATTTTACTATAAAAATGTAATGCATTGCAAATGATTTTACTATAAGAATTTAATGCAAATGATTTTACTATAAGAATGTAATGCAAATGATTTTACTATAAAAATGCATTGCAAATGATTTTACTATAAGAATGAATTGCAAATGATTTTACTATAAAAATGCATTTCAAATGATTTTACTATAAGAATGTAATGCAAATGATTTTACTATAATGCATTGCAACACTAAATATTTCCTCTATGAAAACAGTCAGTCTTGCCATTATCATTATTATAACTTAAGGTTCAGTGATTAAATTAATTCAATAAATGTTATCTATACAAACCTCTCTTTTGCTGGATATTGGGAAGTTCTTGAGGGCATAAAGTGCAGCCAGAGGCAATGGAAAAGCTGACTTGACAGCACCTATACAATGTTTCCATCTGCTCTCAGTATTTTTCAGATCAGACCATGATTCAAAGATGTTTAAATAAGCGTTGACAAACTCATGCGGCATAAACATACTCATCGTCTCAATTGTGTTTAGGACAATGTAGTTGGCAAGAACTCTGTAAAGAGACATCACAAACATCACTTACATGAAGCCGTCTTTAAAAGAGGATTCAAAATTTAGAATAAGATTTCACAATAAACTTACAGCAAGGATCCTACAACATATTCCTTTTACTTAAAAAATTTTTATTCAGTGTAACCTTGATATAAGAGAGTTGTCAGGACCGGATAAAAGTTCTCTTATATCCGAATTTCTCTTATATCCGGGTCTGGTCTGTTTGATATACATTACCACATGCTCTAATTTGGGGCCAAATAAAATCTATCTTATATCAGGGTCTCTTATATCGGGTTATACTGTACAATCTACAGATATTTTACAAAATCAAGGCATCTTTTTATAATTTTGAATTAAAAACGCAGTTTTCATTAAGAGAGAATGTTCACTAATTTGGGAATTTTCTATGTCAAATCTACATCCAAATCTTATAACATATCTCCTTTTCTCAAAAAATTATAATTGCTAGTATATATATATATATATATATATATATATATATATATATATATACTATGTGCGATTGATAAATTGTCGCAATTATTTTATTATTTCAAATATTCTTTAGTCTGAGCTCCAGGACCATGGATTAGTTTTAAAGCTTTCATTACATCCAAGCAACACCAGGCTATATGGCTAGTACAATTATCAATGTAAGACAAATATAAATGGATTAAACCAAAATACTCTACAGGACCCAATGCAAGGAAAGATTTAAAACTTTAGAAGATATCATTATACAAAATAAACAGTCCACGCATGTGTTAAATATAATTCTAAAGAATAATTTGGAAAGTGAAAATTTTACTGAAGCATGAATATTTCCAATTTTTCATCTGAAACCAAGAAAATATGAACTTTAAGCAAACTGCATTAGTTTCAGTAATATCCACCTGATGTCACTTTTAACTGACACCTTCTTTTTATACACATCTAAAGTATAATCAATTTTGTATAGCGAAAATTTCAATGAGACATATTAGAAGATAACCAAGTTTTGATCTGAAACTGAGAAGATGTAACCTTTAAGCTAAACGTTCAAAATATATGGAAAAAAGAAGGTCTCGGTTTGAATTGACACCAAGAAAACTTTGGGGTCATGAATGAAAAACAATTTACAATTAAAATACCAGAAAAATCTGTTGAGGGACTTTAACCCCATCTGACCCCATCAAATAATTCTGACGCCTATTTTGGTTAAAAAAACTTTTAGCCTTACCAAAAATATCCGCTTCAAATACAAAAAAAAATTATATTGTTTTTCCTTTTTTTTTCCCCCAGAAATAGTTAAATTTTATATTCACTGGATTTTAGAAGTTCATGATAGTAAAGTTAATTTTTCTATTCCCCATATTTTACAAGTATTTGATAGTATTAAAATCATTTTTTTACATAAGCTCACATCGCGTATTACAATAAAGCATAACTAATAATATTGCTAACATCAATTTCTCTTTCTCTGCTTATTAAACTGAACAAGAAAAAGTATCCCTGCAGGAGAAGGGAAAGTATCCCTACAGGAGATAGTATCACAAAAATACTGATAAAAAAATATGAAGATAAAATTCTTACTCTGCTGGAGTCACTTGCAGGAGAGATTTAAGGCGTTTGAAATAATCAACAGAAGCAACAACAACATCGATGTCTTTAGTGAGGGATTTTCCTTGTAGTCCTTCCAACAAAACAGTGAAATTTATCTGTAAATTACAGAAAAAGAAATCAGAACCAAAAAAAATCTGTTAAAGAATCCCAAAGAAAAAAAAAATGTCTATAAAATTGTGTAATTTCAAAGTTAAAAAAAGTAATTTTTCTGTAACATGAAAAGTGTTAAAGTAAAAGAAATAAGATGAAAGAAATACTAGTCAAAAATGAATAATAATTGCCAATGCTTCATCTAAGAAATTCAGACAACTTAAGAATATTACTACTTGGTGGAAAAGCAAGAGAAATAAGATGAAAGAAATACTAGTCAAAAATGAATAATAATTGCCAATGCTTCATCTAAGAAATTCAGACAACTTAAGAATATTACTACTTGGTGGAAAAGCAAGAGAAATAAGATGAAAGAAATACTAGTCAAAAATGAATAATAATTGCCAATGCTTCATCTAAGAAATTCAGACAACTTAAGACTATTACTACTTGGTGGAAAAGCAAGAGAAATAAGATGAAAGAAATACTAGTCAAAAATGAATAATAATTGCCAATGCTTCATCTAAGAAATTCAGACAACTTAAGAATATTACTACTTGGTGGAAAAGCAAGAGAAATAAGATGAAAGAAATACTAGTCAAAAATGAATAATAATTGCCAATGCTTCATCTAAGAAATTCAGACAACTTAAGAATATTACTACTTGGTGGAAAAGCAAGAGAAATAAGATGAAAGAAATACTAGTCAAAAATGAATAATAATTGCCAATGCTTCATCTAAGAAATTCAGACAACTTAAGACTATTACTACTTGGTGGAAAAGCAAGAGAAATAAGATGAAAGAAATACTAGTCAAAAGTGAATAATAATTGCCAATGCTTCATCTAAGAAATTCAGACAACTTAAGACTATTACTACTTGGTGGAAAAGCAAGAGAAATAAGATGAAAGAAATACTAGTCAAAAATGAATAATAATTGCCAATGCTTCATCTAAGAAATTCAGACAACTTAAGACTATTACTATTTGGTGGAAAAGCAAGAGAAATAAGATGAAAGAAATACTAGTCAAAAATGAATAATAATTGCCAATGCTTCATCTAAGAAATTCAGACAACTTAAGACTATTACTACTTGGTGGAAAAGCAAGAATAATATGATGAAAATATGCTAGTAAAAAATTAATAATTGACAATGCTTTATTGAAGAAATTCAAGACAATTAAAAGAAAATTCAATTTGACAAACACCTTGATGAGGAAATAACACCTGCAAAATATGACCTTGAGTAGATAAGTTTTGAAACTTTTTATTTTTTCTGTTTACCAAATATATATATATATA
This sequence comes from Ascarosepion bandense, assembly GCA_037127315.1. Taxonomy (NCBI): domain Eukaryota; kingdom Metazoa; phylum Mollusca; class Cephalopoda; order Sepiida; family Sepiidae; genus Ascarosepion; species Ascarosepion bandense. The sequence goes on along the minus strand of JBBBDQ010001167.1, from coordinate 1,590,369 downwards.
TATATATATATATATATATATCAACCACACCTAATTTTTTAGCATTAATAAAAGGTTTAAAAAAAAAAGTGTTGTACGCTCCAGCCTTCTTCTTGGAATTTTGAACCAAATCTTTTATTACGATTATTTAAAAATCTTAGCACCTGAAAAAGGCCAGAGCATACAACAGTCGAAACGTCATACAAATAGCAACAAAGATGAGGAAAATAGTCTGAATAATGTAAATAGTGTAAATACTACCTTATTGCAGAATTATAGACAAACATAAAGAGAATGAAAAAAAATACATGAATACACGTTTTAAAACCCTTAAAATGCAAAGTAGCCATTTGTGAAAGAGCAACATATATTTTGAAGCAAAAGTGCTACGAAATGGGGTTTATGATATTAAAACAAATTTTCAATTGCTCTTCTATTCTGTAGAATTCATTAGAGTGTAGCAACAGCTTATAAATCAAGAAACAATTTAAAACAGGCTCCTTTTGCTCAATCAATAATACTCAGCTGATAGAAAAGCATTGTGGCACAGTGGATATCGACTCGGAACGAGAAATCGGAGAGCCAAGTTCAAATTCCAGTTGAATTCCTTGCATTCACTTACGCGCAAATACCCTTGGGAAAGGTATTAATCCATCTCTTCCTTCCAGTTATGTTTTTTTTTTTAATCATTTCACCCCAAGCAAGGCATTCCACTGCCACTATTGCGCTTGGGGCTACATAGGGGGAGGTAAAGAGTGGTTAGATATAGGAAATGTCAGAAGGAGGGGAGTGATAGATAGTTGGGTGGGTGGGAAGAGTGTTTGAAAGAATGGAAGTTAGTGTGTTTGAAAGAATGGAAGTTAGTGTGTTAGGAGGTGTCTATTGACCTTACATTTAAACTCCTGGAGATTGTAGCCATCGGGGAAGCAGTCATGTGGAAAGCAGGACAGATTGGGTTCTATAGCCTTGGTCGGCAACCAGTCTACCACAGAAAGCAATGGCAACCTACTGCGGGATAATCTTCTGCCCAGTCAGTCATGTCTCTTTCAAGACATGATCGCCTAAGCGTGTATCATGTATGGCAATTAACTCACTGACTGATAGAAAAGCTTAAAACCATAGACATTGCCTCATATTCCTTCAAGTGAGAGACATTCCTTAAAAGCTGAGTGCACACCTCAGGTTATGAATAGTCTGTCAATAATTTGATCAAACATACAACCTTGGTTACTGATATATCCCGTAAGGGGATAATCAGGAAAAGAATAATGCAAGAATAATACTTAACACTGAAATATATTAATAGAGATTTATTATACCACAGTACAATAAACCAATAGACAATACAAGAACACCAACGAATAGTAACAGGTATAACAATCAAGTAGACAATGCCTCTGTCTAGGATGTATGTATCCGGCTAGTGAAGAGTGCTTCCATCTAGTGACGTATACTTCCGTCTAGTGACATATGCTCTTGTCTAGTGACGATGGCTCTATAGTTCGCTCTAGTCACAGTCTTTTATAGACCGGACCATATCCATTCCGGGGTAGGACAGGATATTCCTCTCCAGCAGTTATACAACAAAATGGAGGAACAATTGAAAGTTTATTGTAATTTCATAAACCCAATTTTATACCCATTTTTTTCAAAATATGTCACTGTTTTCACAACTGCTTACTTTGCATTATAATGGTTTTAAAACTTGCATTTCATTTTCACCTGTATATCTGAGTATCACCAAAGAAAAGTGATAACTAAAGTTTAAAATGGATTTGTAAAAATAAAAAAGCTTTATTTGAATTTGAATTTCAAGCTAATAGATTAAAATTTAATATCTGCAAAAAGCAAAGTACTTTGTTGGGTTTCAAACTGAATTTAAATTGATTGGAAAGTGTTTATTTTCTAAAATTGCTAAAAATGGTTGAATTCTATCAGCACAATATAGTTCTCTCTATTAGAAAATCTTTCAAAAATAAAATATTTTTTTCTGAAACTTTATTTGAGGAATATTAAGTGATTTAAGGTTTGATTAATCTGATTTGAAACTAATATTATTTAAGTTTTAGTTTAAAATATCTTAGAAAAGCATTTGTTAAAACAGAGGTGAATTTTTTTATGAAATTTTGGCAGCTAACTTAAATGTATGAAATTTTTTTCATAGAGGACATAACAGTAAAAATTACTTGACGAATACAATGTGAGAACCTTTTTAGATAATTTTTTTAACTATCCTGTAATTTTAAAAATTTTGGAAAATATTGTAATTAATTTAATATTTTATTTAATTTTTAGCTTTAAATTTAGTATATTTTGGTCAGTTAAGAGCCATACACGATTCCAACTTGGGGGATTACAACCATTTTGAGACATGACTGAGTAGGCAAAAGAATTTTTCCACAGCAGGTTGCCATTTCATTCTGTGGGAGACTGGTTGCCAACCAAGGCTATAAAATCCAATCTGTCTTGCGATTCGATCCATAGCTGGATGGAGAAGAGATGGATTAATACCTTTCCCAAGAATATTGGTGCGAAAGTGAATGCAACAAATTCAAACGGAATTCGAACTCAGCTTTATGGTTTCTCATTCTGTGCCAATATCCATTGTACCACAATCCACATTCTTCTTCTTTTATGTGCCTTGTCCTTTCAGGACATAGGTGGTCATGGCCCTCCACATCTCCCTATCCCTGGTGGCTCTTAGCACGCTTTCTCCTGTAACATCACGCAACCCCCGTTCTGTCATTCACCTGCTCAGGCCCTTCAAATATGTTATCCACTACTTTCCTCTGTCCCTTTTTCCCCTCTATCTGGCCTGTTAGTATCAGGTTCTCCAAGCCCTTCTTCCTCATTGCATGTCCCAGGAACTTCAGTTGTCTCTTCCTGATGCTCACTATTAATTTCCTTTTCATTTCCATTCATTCTAACACCTCATCATTGCTCACATGCTCGGTCCATGATATCCACAGCATCCTTCTGTAGAACCATATTTCCGCTGCTTCAAATTTTTCCTTCATCTTTGATGATATTGTCCAACATTCACTGCCATATTGAAGAACTGACATCATATAGCAATCTAGTACTCTCGTCTTTGTTTCTTATGAAAGTTCCCTGTGTCTTAATACTTTACTCAGCTTCTGGAACGCATCCCTCGCCATGCTAATTATAATTACTGCTCTTATTTTCCGATAATATTGTGTATAGACATCTGTGCCTACAAAAATTGGCACGTTTATAGACAAACAAAAAAATCAAAATTCTTTTGAAAATACTGAATTGGAGTAAGCTTTTCCATTTATGATTAGTTAATATGGTTTTCACTTAACACTTAGCCAGTACAAAAAAAAAACATTTATAAGAAAATTTTAATTTTATAATTTTTCTAATTAAAAAAAATGGATATAGACTTTAGTTAGTTACAGTGACTTAACCAAGAGTTGCGAGTTCAATGCCAGGCTACAGCAGTGGTGAACAAATAATTTAGAGAGTTAAGTTAAAGGGAGATAACTACATGGCTACTAGAGGTAGCATTGCACATAGAATGAGAATGATATACCCCAGTGATCATAATAAAGGGGTTTTAATTTGAAATTCCTAGCACCTGAAAAAGGTTGGAATGTATTCCGGTCGAAACATCATAATAATGGCAATAAAGATGAAGACAATAGTCTCTAGACAATGTAAATAGTTTATTCTAATTAAAAATGTAAAAACACCTCTTTTTATTTAGATTTTCTAAACAAGAAACCTTTCTAAAACAGTTCAGTTCTTACTTGCCTGTTTCTGCTGAGTGCAAGCACACACTGGGATTGAACTCACAACCACTGTGTTACCAAATTCACAAACCAATGCTTTTTACTCGTTAGAGTATTGTCCTGCACCAAATAGAGCAAACAACAACTGAGCAGTACTAAAAATTAAAATGAGACTCAATATCCCTAGACTTGAGCAGACTAAACGTAAATGAGAACAGTCTACTCCCATAGAATAAGTAAAGGGTTCAGTTTGAAATTCACTGCAGATTACCAAGATGGATACACCACTGAGGAAGGCTGGAAGACACAATGGCTGAAACATTGTGACAAAAACAACAAAGATGAAGACAATAGTCTGAGTATCAGTCAGTTAAGTGCCATACGTGATACACGCTTGGGCGATCATGTCTCGAAAGAGACATGACTGACTGGGCAGAAGATTATCCCGCAGTAGGTTGCCATTACTTTCTGCGGTAGACTGGTTGCCGACCAAGGCTATAGAACCCAATCTGTCCTGTTATTTAACTCATAACTGGAAGGAATAGACGGATTAATACCTTTCCCAAGGATATTTGCGCATAAGTGAATGCTATGAATTCAACTGGAATTCGAACTCGGCTCCCTGGTTTCTCATTCCGAGCCGATATACACTGGACCACAACGCACATCCTGAGTATTAGTGTAAATAATAAAGGGTTCAATGAAGAATTCTCTGTAGGTTACAGAGATCGATAAAAAACTGAGGAAGGTTGGAGAACACAGCTGCTGAAATGATGTGATAAAAACAACAAAGATAAGGACAATAGCCCAAATATAAGTAATGTCAATGATGATAACTCCTCATCCAAGAAATTAAGACAAAAACAAAATATTAGCTTAGATATATATTTACCTTATTCCCCACCAAATTTTCCAGTTGTGAAAGTTTCATTCGATTACTGGTTTTTATTGGATCAATCAGTTCATCTTTGTTCATGTGAATCTGAAATACAATCATTAGTTGGGTAAATTTAAATTCTATGCAAATAATAATTACTCAAAATATAGCAAAAAATATACTATGCATGACTTGTAAGATATCAAGTCATCGTCACCACTGTCGGCTTTATCTTGTATCCAAGAATTTAATTTTTTCTTTGATAGTTGCTTCCTTTATGATGATGGCATTGATGACTAAATTTGCCACCTCATCCATTCCCTATCACCTTTTGGTTTTGCAAGGGTTGAAGGTGGAAGAAAATCAGAGCCGAAGAAAATGCTGATGACATGAAATTATTTAAGGTGATCCCTAATTTGCCAGAAAGTGACCCCCATACTTGATTTCCTGACCTTCCTTTGCGGCATATACGGAATGAGACATGCAGAATCCAGTTATGAAAATACAACAAAATCCAGTGTAAAATAAATATGTGCGTGTTTATGAGTGTATGTGTCTATATAAGTAAATTTTTTAGCATGACATAATGAACCAACTTTTTTAGTAGAAAAGCTAGCATTTGATTGAATATAATCTTTCCATTTCATGTCAGCAGAGAATCTTAGCCTGAGATTACTCAATGGGTCCCTCGCCTGGAGGTTAGCCATGCTGATGGAAAGCAGAGAATGGTCTCTCTCAGATGATTAATAGAGAGAACTATCATTTTGGAGGCATTCAAAATTAAAACATCATTTCTTTCCCTAGTTAACAATGGATAGCTGTTCATTTTTGACATCAACTGAAAATTTGACCATATAAAAAAAACTTATTATTGAGTCAGGAGTCAATAGTTGTGTTATCACCATATATATATATATATATATATATATATATATATATTAACCTATTCTGTTAAATATAAGAGACAATGAATGTCTATTATGTTTAATCATGAGCTGTTCTAAACATCTACATTAAATCCAAACAACCCACCCTTAATAAAATCACGTTTAAATCTGGTAATAACACATTGCATTGCATTTGAATATCGGGTTCTGTTATCATTTCGAGCTCTCACGCTGTGTGACGTCATAGAACTGCGTTACAAATCTGTGAACTGCATTTGGTATTTTTGGTAACTGTTGCCATTACTTCTCGGAGTATTATGTCAACACAAGATAAAATCGTTGCTGATGGTGGATGTTTTTGTGTTAACGTCCTTGTAACCTCTCTGAAGATGGCTCATGTGAGCCGAAAGCTTAGAACCAACTTAATAAAAAATTATCCAAATGTTGGAGAATTTTTGTCTTTATTTTCAACTGAAATTAAAGCCAAAATACAATGTTTAGTACGGCTCATGATTAAACATAATAGGCATTCATTGTCTTTTATATTTAACAGTATATGTTTAGAAAATTATCTACTGCCTCGATACACTATATATATAGTTTACAAATGATGCTATCAGGAAGGTCATTGTTAAAAATTAAGAACCAAGTAGATAGAACCCTGTGGACCACCTACATTAGTGCAAAATGATCTAGAAGATTGGCCATTCAGGACACCTTTCATTTTGAAGAAAGACTAAATCAGTTAAAAAAAAGAATTATTACTCAGAAATACTATAACCTTTCAACTTGTGAACAAGGCAGGTATGCTAAGCCCTGTCAACTGCTTTCGAGATGTTCAAAATAAAAGCCTGAGCTTCAACATACTTATTTAAAGCTTGATAGAATCTGTCAGCAATAATTGTTAATACATCAGCAGTTGATCTAGAGATGCAAAAGCCTTATTGCTTACCTGAAAGAAGGGCCTGCATTGGAGATGCTTAACCAATTCAAAGTTAATTAGGACCTCTAGTAGTTTTGAGATAAATTTTACAATAGCAGTTGCACACTGTTGTGCCGTGGCTCATATCATGTGACATCTGGTCGCCCGGATGTATATAAGACAATGTGTGCTTACCATGGAGTGTTGTCATTATCCCAAACTTCAGGAAGTAACACCTACTACTGCAAGAGACTGTAAATATTGTATATACATCTTGGTTGTACTACTCTGTTAATAAAATAGTTTATATACTTTCTCTGTGTATTTCTTCATTCCATGATACAACACATACCAATGTCAAGATGACATCAAATTCTCTATATAAAGGACACATGTGTCATGATAAAAGGTTAGTGTATCCAAACCTTGAAAAAAGACCACAACATAAAAGAAACCACCTGACTGCTGAAAGTGAATCTTTGTAAGGTAAACTAAAAATGAATATACAATCATTAGGCTCTAACACTATATTATAACATGTCACAAGCCTTCAATTATAACATGTCACAAGCCTTCAATTATAACGTCACAAGCCTTCAATTATAACATGTCACAAGCCTTCAATTATAACATGTCACAAGCCTTCAATTATAACATGTCACAAGCCTTCAATTATAACATGTCACAAGCCTTCAATTTGAATACTTACATGGGCAATACGCTTCTCAAACTCATAAAGATCACTGATTTTGCCAAGTGTTTTATGCTTGGCCCCAAGCAAAGCAGCAACTTTTTTTACATAATTTGTGAAAAGTTTGGTAGATGCACTCTTGTTGTAGGCTTGTTTCGCTTTTAGAGTTAAGCCAGACTGCATAAACTGCAAAAAAAAAAAAAAGAAAGAACAGAAATAATTTGGGTGCTAATTAAGGTAACTGGTCCACCTGTAAAAATTCAAGAAAATTCAGCAGTGAATACTTTTTGTCAATTAACATCCATTAGACTTTCTTCAAGCCATGATATTTGTAAGAATAAAAAATATTGACATTTTTTATCATCTTAGGAGTGTCCTGTTCATAAAATAAACTGAGTGCTTTGATTTATTAAAGAGTTATAGATACTTTGTTTTGACTTACAAATGTCAAGTTTCAAAATGTTATTATCCCATTATTAAGTGTATAGTATTAATTTTGGTCTTTACCCAATTTGTATCAAGTTATCAATGACATAAGCAGAGTTTCAAAATTGGTGAAAATAAAGACTTTGTAGGGAGCGGATAAGGAGAAGTCACTTTTATGCTATTAAATACAGGAGATGATGAAAATAAGACCTGGGAAATATTACCTAGCTTTTTGTTTTTCGGGAAAAAATTTTTTATGTCATTAAACACAGAATATGATGAAAATAAGATCGTACAGATGTTATCTGCTTTTGGGGAATGGGGAAACAGATTTTTAGATTATAAAACAGAAAAGATGAGGAAAATAAGGCCTGGGAGATGTGACCTAGTTTTTTTGGATGATGAGGCTGGGGGAGACACATTTATGCCCTTAAACACATTAGATGATAAAAATAAGATCTGGCAGATGTTATTTGGATTTTGGGGAGGATGGAGCTGAGGGGGGAGTCAATTTTATGCCCTGAAAAGATATTAAATGATGATGAAAATAAGATCTGAAAGATGTTACTTTGCTTTTTGGGAGGATGAGGTGAGGCAAGAAACTTTTATTCCCTTAAACACAGTAGATAATGAAAATAAAACCTGAAAGATGTTACTTTGCTTTTTGGGAGGATGAGGAAGGAGAGACATGTTTATTCCCTTAAACACATTAGATGATGAAAATAAGATCTGGATGATGTTATTTAGCTTTTGGGGAGGATGGGGTAGGGGGGAATCACTTTTATGTCCTTAAACACATTGGATGATGAAAATAAGACCTGAATGATGTTACCTTGCTTTTTGGGTGGGTGAGGCAAGGGAGACACTTTTATTCCCTTAAACACATTAGATGATGAAAATAAGATCTGGATGATGTTATTTAGTTTTTTGGGAGTCACTTTTATACCCTTAAATACAGCAGATGATGAAAATTACCTGAAAGATGTTACTTAGCTTTTTCAAAGCAGGAGATGGGTGAAGACATTTTTTATGCAATCTAACACAGTAGAGGATGAATATAAGACCTTCGATATGTTACTTAGCTTTTTGGAAGTGGTGGTGGTGGTTGAGGTAGACATTTTATACCAAAAACATAGTAGATGACAATAAATATAGTTGAGAATTTCAAAACGTTCATTTTAAAATCAAAGTCACAAGCAGTATTCAAATTTGCTGAAACCTTTTCTAAACTTACCGTTAATACTGTTGAATTGGAATCCCAGTCACTATTTTCGACAGAAATGCTAAAAAAGGCTGTACCTCCAAGATTTTGGTTGAGAATCAAAGGTTCCAGAAGGTCCCATGTTTTATTTGACCAACTGTTATTACCTATACTCCAACCATGAAGTTCAGCTATCATCTGAAATTATAATAAAATCTTTTTTAAAAAAAACACAAGCCATTAGACATGGATATTTTCTTAGATGTTGATACATTTTTTGTATGCAAGATCAGGGATCAGTTTATATATTGATTATTATATAGATTTGATCCCCCACTTTATATCCACATTATAATTTATTATAAACAGTTGGCATATATTTTCTTCTTCTATGTGTCCTGTCCTTTCAGGATGTAGGCAATCATGACTTTCCACGTTTCCCTATCCCTGGTGGTTCTTAGCACGCTTTCTCCCGTTACTCCATGCAACCCTCGTTCTGTCATCCACCTGCTCAAGTCCATAAATCTAGAATATAAATGTATAGAAACTAGCATACCTACAAAATGAGGGATCAGTTTATATATTGATTCTTATATAGATTTGATCCCCCACTTCATATCCACATTATAATTTATTATAAACAATTGGCATATATTTTCTTCTTCTATGTGTCCTGTCCTTTCAGGATGTAGGCAATCATGACTTTCCACGTTTCCCTATCCCTGGTGGTTCTTAGCACGCTTTCTCCCGTTACTCCATGCAACCCTCGTTCTGTCATCCACCTGCTCAAGTCCATAAATCTAGAATATAAATGTATAGAAACTAGCATACCCACAAAATGAGGGATCAGTTTATATATTGATTCTTATATAGATTTGATCCCCCACTTCATATCCACATTATAATTTATTATAAACAGTTGGCATATATTTTCTTCTTCTATGTGTCCTGTCCTTTCAGGATGTAGGCAATCATGACTTTCCACGTTTCCCTATCCCTGGTGGTTCTTAGCACGCTTTCTCCCGTTACTCCATGCAACCCTCGTTCTGTCATCCACCTGCTCAAGTCCATAAATCTAGAATATAAATGTATAGAAACTAGCATACCTACAAAATGAGGGATCAGTTTATATATTGATTCTTATATAGATTTGATCCCCCACTTCATATCCACATTATAATTTATTATAAACAGTTGGCATATATTTTCTTCTTCTATGTGTCCTGTCCTTTCAGGATGTAGGCAATCATGACTTTCCACGTTTCCCTATCCCTGGTGGTTCTTAGCACGCTTTCTCCCGTTACTCCATGCAACCCTCGTTCTGTCATCCACCTGCTCAAGTCCATAAATCTAGAATATAAATGTATAGAAACTAGCATACCCACAAAATGAGGGATCAGTTTATATATTGATTCTTATATAGATTTGATCCCCCACTTCATATCCACATTATAATTTATTATAAACAGTTGGCATATATTTTCTTCTTCTATGTGTCTTGTCCTTTCAGGATGTAGGCAATCATGACTTTCCACGTTTCCCTATCCCTGGTGGTTCTTAGCACGCTTTCTCCCATTACTCCATGCAACCCTCGTTCTGTCATCCACCTGCTCAAGTCCATAAATCTAGAATATAAATGTATAGAAACTAGCATACCCACAAAATGAGGGATCAGTTTATATATTGATTCTTATATAGATTTGATCCCCCACTTTATATCAACATTATAATTTCTTATAAACAGTTGACATATATTTTCTTCTTCTATGTGCCCCGTCCTTTCCGGATGTAGGCTATCATGGCTTCCCATGTCTCCAACTGGTGGCTCTTAGCCCGCTTTCTCCTGTTGCACCATGTAACCCGCGTTCCGTCATCCACTTGATCAGGTCCTTCAAATATGTCATCCGCTGCTTTCCTTTGTCTCTTTTTCCCTCTATCTGACCTGTTAGTAACAGATTTTCCAAGCTCAGCTTAAAAAACCTCTTATTTGAAACAGCAAGATTGCAAATACACTCAGCAAACACGATAGATGATAAAACACAAAGTAGGCAGGTGTTGGTAAGGTAACACTAATTATGTTTTCTTTTGAATTTAGTGACAAAAAGGGGGGATCACTTTATGACTTAAGTTGTAAAGTAAAATTGATCCCCCACTTAATATTCATTTTAAGTCAAATAATTATCTAAAAGCAAGATTGTCACATTAGAATGAAAGTAGTAAATTGGACAACGTTCAAAAGACCATCACTACTACTGTATTTTCTTGTGAATAATATGAGAAAGTTTGCATGAAAATTAAAGTCAAACATAGGGTTTGTATTATACCCATGTGTTGTGGCGCAGTGGATATTGGCTCGGAATGAGAAATTGAGGAGCCCAGTTCAAATTCCAGTTGGATTCATGGAATTCACTTATGCACAAATACCTTTGGGAAAGGTATTAATCTATCTCTTCATTCCAGTTATGGGTTAAATATCAGGACAGATCGGTTCTATAGCCTTGGCTGGCAACCAGTCTACCGCAGAAAGCAGAAAGCAAATGCCAACCTACTGCGGGATAATCTTCTGTCCAGTCAGTTATATCTATTTCGAGACATGATTGCCCAAGTGTGTATTAGGTATGACACTTAACTGACTGAATATAATAGTTTGAATCATGATTAAGGCTTCTACAGGTCATAAAGTGGGGGATCGGTTTTCTATTGTTATGAAGTAATAAACTGATCCCCCACTAATTACTACTTAATAATATAATACATCTCTTCTCCCTCTAGCTATGAGTCAAATAATAGGATAGATTGGGTTCTATAGCCTTGGCTGGAAACCAGTCTACCACAGAAAGCAATGGCAACCTAGTGCTGGATAATCTTCTGCCCAGTCAGTCATGTCTCTTTCAAGACATGATCGCCAAAGCATGTATCACGTATGGCACTTAACATCAGAAAAAGAAAGTTGAAATTTCTAGTATACATAATGAGGAAAGAGGACTTGGAAAATTTGACACTCACAAAACATACTGAAGAGAAACAGAGTAAAGCAGCAAATGACCTGCCTAACGAGCTTGTGCAAATGGTTGGTACAACACAGATTAGAAGAGATAGCAAAAGAACAATGAGCTATAGAGGACAGGAAGATGTGTTGTGCCATGATTACCAACATCGTGGCAAGGTGCATAAAAGATGTATTTCACTCTCTAGTTTGAGTAGATCTCGAGTGTTGAATTCGGTGATATTTACTATGAAAATAATGAAAACCTTTTTTTTTTTACTTTAACCAAACTTGCCGTTTTGATTGGAGTGGATTTCAAGCATTGAAGTAGGTGATATTTACTATGAAAGTAATGAATTTTTTTTTTTACTTGAACCAAACTTGCCTTTTTGATTGGTGTGACTCCTTGCAGTTCGATATCACTTTCATTCCGACAATTTTTGAAGTACAAAAACGCTTTGTCAATAGATTCCACAGTTTTCCCTTTTATTTTTGAACTGGATCCAGTCAAAATCTGAAAATTAAAAATTTTAAAAAAAATAAAATTCAAAACTTGTTGATATAGCTTTATTAGAGTGTATCGAAAGTATTTTCATCTTTACAGATTTTTACTCTAAATTTCATTTCATATGTCTATCTAAAGACTATATATGATTTTGTTTATATATTAGAGTGTATCAAAAGTATTTTCATTTTTTTGAAGACCTTTACTTCATTTCATGTTCATATCTAAAATCTATTTACAACTATGCTATAGTAAAACTATTTTTATTATAATATACCAGAATATTTTTATTATTTACTCTTTTACTCAAAAGCTAAGTTGATGTGTACATTTAAAGACTCTCTCTCTCTCTCTCTCTCTCTATATATATATATATATATATATATATATCACCACAGTATATTATTAATAGCCTAGTGAATAAAAGCTTTGATAGTAAGTCAGTTACTTGACCCAAAGAGTTTTGAGTTCAATACCTGGCCACAGCAGAAGTGAAAAAAAAAACATGGAGAATTGAGTTACATAAGGAAAATAACTTAAACTTAGTTATCCAGAAAAAGCATTCCACATGGAATGAGAACAACCTACTCCAGTAGACTAAATAAAGGATTCAGTTCAAAATTCTAACATATATCACCTGAAGAAATCTGGAGCAAACAATGGCCAAAACAACATGAATACGACAATAAAGGTGACAACAACAAACTGAACAGTATATATATATATATATATATATATATATATATATATATATCTCATTCAGTAATGAATTAGAGCACTCTGGCTATTGGGCGTGTATAATGATAATATATATGCTAAAATGTCTGCCTTCTTCTACCAAGCGCCCATAGCCCAGAGGTAGAATCGCCGATCGACGCCAATTCGGTCGGGTTTCAATCCTGGGTTAAAAGCAATTGAAGTCTAACTGTACTGATGAGCTGTGATACAGTGAAACAGATCTGTCTACAGAGGACTATATATATATATATATATATATATATATATATTTATTATAAATTGTGTTTTAGAACATGTACATAATTTTTCTATATAATCTATATATAGAACATATACAGAAAAAAAATGATGTACATGTTCTAAAACATAATTTATAATAAATATTCACAGCTCTATACATCATATATCGAGCACTGTTTTAAATTAATGTTTTGGACGGGAAAAAAAATTTTTCTTTTCTCTCCTCATTCTATACTCACTCGGATATATATATATATATGAAATTATTTGTTTGAACATTATTTTTTATTGATACCCGTATTTAACTAGATATTGTTTATAAACAAACAAACAGTATATATATATATATATATATATATATTTATTTCTACTGGCTTGATTATTTACAATAAATTTTTGTTACGAAAATGCATGTCATTCGGCAAGATTCAAACCTGTGAACCCCTATCCATATAGGGGAAGCCACCAATTGATCTGGCACATCTTAGACCTCTCGACCATAAATGATTAACAGTCTAAACGAAGTCAAATCAAGTCTATATAACACAATCTTCGATTCACGCAAATAACCATATCTGCACTGAAATGCACTGTAATGTCAATAAATGTAAACATTTTAGGGAAATTAACGAAGATTAACGAAATGGTCTTTTTAAACAACTGACAATTTGAAATTATTTGTTTGAACATTAATTTTGATTGATACTCATATTTAAGTAGATATTCCTATTCATAAACAAACAGGATATATATATATATATATATATATATATATATATATATATATATATATTTCTACTGGCCTGATTATTTCCAATAAATTTTTAGTACTTTAGTTTTTTCAACTAAACATAGATTGCATCTATCGTAAAGGTTATTGGGAGTGTGGGCCAAATCTATTAGTCTTCAAATCACTATTAGGTTGAGTCCCTCCTCTTTCATTTCCCAAAATCTTCAGGAAAAAGAAGTTTGAAATTTTAGACCGGGGTTGGAAAAGGTGTGTTTATGGAAGAAGCGACATTGTTTAAATTTTCCCACCAAAATTCCAATGTAAACTTGATAATTACTTTTGTTATTTATGGGGGAGGTGTTGGCTTGGTAGATCCAATGAGTAGTCTTACATTTGCCTTCCATGGAACAATTGTTGATGGACCTACACTTACAAGATAGTATTATACCAGTTTTACCATAGTTCTATCTGAATTCTTTAAAATCTATCTGCTGCATGAATTAATGATATTATATTATGTGTGCAAAAATAACTAATTCATTAGTATTTCTATTAAAGATTCTGCATATGGGGTTATTGGTATAGAAATGTTTACTTATCAATTTCAGAAAATATATCCCGATGTTAATGCTAAAAAGTCTATAGAATGGTTTAGGTGACGCAAATCTAACAATGGATTTTACATATACTAATCTCTCCTTAAAGCTGCTTTCCTGGAGGGCTTTATTATATAACTAGCAGTATAACCCGGCCTTGCTCGGGTGTAATGAAAGCTTTAAAACTAACCAATGGTCCTGGAGCAATAGTTGTTTCCAGTCAAAGCAAAACCGTAGATTGAAAGAAAAATGAATGGATGTAAGTCAAATTTTGATTTCCGATATCGATGTCAAATAAGTTTTCCTTCGCAAACTGAATTTTGAAGGCTAAATAAGTCTTCTGAGTAAATAGAATCATGGCCGAGACTAAAGACTACAATTATACCTACTTAGAGCCAAACCCAAAGCAAAAACTAAAATAAAAGGGCTGAAAACCTGATTCAGATCAGACCCGAGAGGATATTGGGGTATCGATTTCAAATATCGGAGTCAAATAAGTCATCAAAGGAGAAAACTAACCTAAGTAAGTCCATGAAAACCTATCATATCCATCAAGAGTAAAATTGGAGAAAATAGGCCATATTGATGGCTGAATATCAGTTTTTGATCAGATTCGATAGAATATTAGGGGTATCGATTTTTTGATATTGGGGAAAATGTCGTCTGAGAAGATCTACTAATGTTTGAGACTAAAAACTATAATTTTACCAAGTTAGAGCAAATTATGCAGCAAGAACCACAATAAAAGGGCTGAAATCCTGATCTTGATCAGACCTGATCGGAATATCAATGTATCGCTTTCCAATATCGGGGGGAAATTGGAAAATATAAGTAGCGCATGACCTGACCAGAAGCCTAAAGAATATTTGTGTAAAGTTTGGTGAGAATCAGATAAAATTGTGGATTTGTATAGAGGACAGACAGACACACACACTTGCTTTTTATATATATATATTTTTTTAAAATCATATCACCCCAAGCAAGGCGGTAACGCCACTGATGTGCAGGGGGCTACGTAAGAGAGAAAAGATTGGAAAAGAGAAAGCCAGAAACCACATCCTAAACAGGAAACAAGGGCTGAGCCTCTTTACCTGTTAAATAGACGTGGGTGGAGTGTGATAGATTTTTTATTTTCATTGAAAATCTTAAGGTTTGAAAACAACCAGTTAATTCTGGTGTTAACAATGTTTCGTATTTGTTTTATAAAAGTTATTAGGGTTGGTTGGAATTAACATTGATATAGCTGGGAGTATCATTTTCTTTAAGGTAAGGTTAATCATTTAGATTAAGGGTGATGTCCAAATAATTCCTGTTCTTAAATCTTTAATTTTTAACTTAATTTATTTTGATATTAACATTATTCAAGCCTCTTTTAAATTATAACCTAGATAACTTAAAAGGCCTGTATGGTGTCTGACTTATTTCTTTCTTATATATATATATATATATATATATACGGTTATCTATTGAAGGCTGTCACAATGTCACAATGCGTTGAGTAAAATAAAGGAAGGTAAAGAAGTTTTTGGTTATTACCTATTTATTAAACATTAATATTTCGAGATCAAAATCTCATCTTCAGAATGACAGAGAAGTGTAAACATGCTTCATAAACATGCACACACACACACACACACACACACATAAACACAGTAAAAAGGGGAAAAAAATATTAATGACAGCAGCAGCAGCCAACTAGGAATGACCATTCTTTGAAAGGCTGGGAACACACTCGGATAGACAGACACACCTCTATTTTACTCAACGCATTGTGACAGCCTTCAAGACATAACCGGGTACCTATATCAATGTTAATTCCAACCACCCTAATAACTTTTATAAAACAAATACTAAACATTGTTAACACCAGAATTAACCGGTTGTCTTCAAACCTTAAGATTTTCAATGAAAATAAAAAATTTCTATATATATATATATATATATATATATATATATATATATATAAAAAGCAAGTGTGTGTGTCTGTTTATCTGTCTGTCTGTCCTCTATACAAATCCACAATTTTTATCTGATTCTCACCAAACTTCACACAAATATTCATTAGGCTTCCGGTCAAGTCATGCGCTACCTATTTTACACAATGCTTCAAGCAAATTACAAAACTTATATATATATATATATATATATATATATATATACACATTTTATTTTTTATCTTTTATTTATTTTAATGTATCTTTTTTAAATTTCTGCCACTAAATGGCAACTTTACTGCTCCTTTAGTCAGACTGACATGTTTTACCTTTTCCTTTTTCTCTTGTTTCTTTCTTTCTTTTTTTCTTCCTTTTTTCCTACCTTTACTTCTGTTTTTTACACACACACACACACACACACACACACACACACACACACACACACACACACACACACAAATACACACACTTGTATTTTACCATAATAACTTACCACTCTGATGAGATGAGTGTTAAATTCACTTGTTGAAATTAATCCTACCTTTTGGGGAAAATTTGAATTTTTGTTATATGTAATATATACGCATATATTTTTCATTTTTTTTGTATTTATTTGTCTTGTTTGTATTAGTATTTAAGTAACAAAGTAAGTATTTATTTGAATATCTGCATCTCCCCATTATTTCATTTTTCTTGTTTAGTAGGTTACTTTGGTTTCTAAAGGTGATTATTGTTAACTTTCCCTCCAAACACAATTTGCAATTTCTGCTATTATGTGTGGTCACTCTCTTTAAGATCTCCCATTTAATTTAGTGGTGATAATTTTGACTCCATCTATATTTTTATAATATTGTGTTGTTTATGTGTCTTTCTATTTTGAATGATATTTTGTGATTGTTAAATCGTTCTTTAAAGGTTGTTTCTTTGGCTCCTATGTATATTTTTTCTTCTGTATTCATGTTATTTTTTACGGTAGCTTTTTATATTATATTGTTTGTTAGACATTTGTTGCTAAGTGGACAGTTGTTTTTGATTGACAATTTCATATATTGCCATTGTTTTGTTGTTTTGTTTTTTTTTTGTCGTAGATTTTAGGAATTATTTTTTATTGTGTTTTGTTAATATTTTGTCCCTTTTATCCATGCAGATTTAACTTATTTTGATAGTGTTTTTGTTGATGATTTTTAATAGCTGTGCTTGGGGGAATATTTTTCAATTATTTTGAAGAATATTCTTCCTATTTTTGTTTTTATTGTATTATTGTAGGATGAGTTGAACTAGATTATATTTTTTTTCTGTTGTTTTTGTTTGGTTTGTTTTTATTTATGTAACCTAGTTTGTTCAAATAACTGCTATTCCTTAGTGTTGATTCATTTATTTTTGTTTTTGTTGAATATTTTTATGTGACCTTCCTTGGGGTGAAATGATTATCAAAAACCAAAGTCAATTCTGATTTGACTGAACTAATGACATTAGGGTTTTTTGAGACAATTCCGTGCCAATGAGAAGAAACGTTCAAATCAAACATACGTTTCCAATCTCATCCTGGAGATGATGCTGCATGTATTGAAGAACAGTGAGTTTGGAAGCCCTCAAGGTTGCATTGTTGGCTTGGATCCAACGATCACAGGAGAATGAATAGAGATCATTACAAGGATCAATACTTTGATTCATCATATTCAAAATGAAGGCACTTGAACGAATACATCTGTCATCAATGCAAACCTGGCAAGAAAAGAAAACATATACCAAGATTAAAAACATTGTCAAGATGATATGGAAATTTCTTAGATTAAGAAAAGTCAACCTCAAAAATGATAAAACCAACAATAAAAGTCTAGCCAAAAATTTACCATTAAAAGGCTTCAACTTATTTTTTGCATTAAATTTTGTTTTAAATGGTATAAATCTACATCTATCAGTGTGCACATTCAAGGAACTTAATGGAAAAATGCAAGCTACAGTGGTTTATTCTATAAAGGGATGTAAATTCA
This sequence comes from Ascarosepion bandense, assembly GCA_037127315.1. Classification (NCBI taxonomy): domain Eukaryota; kingdom Metazoa; phylum Mollusca; class Cephalopoda; order Sepiida; family Sepiidae; genus Ascarosepion; species Ascarosepion bandense. Next base: position 1,571,908 of record JBBBDQ010001167.1, on the reverse strand, counting down.
AATGAACACACTGACAAACCTTACAGACAGACTATGGATATTGTTGGTGTCAGCCTTTCAGCTGTCAGTCATGTCATGAAAGCAAAGAAACAAACTGGATCCATCAGTCCCAAACATAAAGAAAACTGTGGTCAGAAGACAAAAACACTGCCATAGAAATGAAGTATTTGTGAAAGTTTGAACGATCCTAAGAAGACATTATTTGCTTTGTTTCAATTAATTTGCATAAGTATGTACATACCAATGCCATTGGAAAATGTATAACTTCACCACTTCTCCCCGCAGCTATGGGTTAATTAGTAATACTTATCTCATTAAAATCATTAGTATCTAAAAGAATAAATAAAATTGTGTGCAAAATATTTATATTTCAACATTAAATCAGATATTGATATGCCACAAGAGAAAACCAACCGAGCAACATCTTGCAAACTTGTCTTCATGGATTTTACTAAAAGCAGTCAGTTAAGTGCCATATATGAAACACGTTTGGGCGATCATGTCTTGAAAGAGACATGACTGAATGGGCAGAGGATTATCCCGCAGTAGGTTGCCATTACTTTCTGCGGTAGACTGGTTGCCAGCCCAGGCTATAGAACCCAATCTGTTTTGTTATTTAACCGATAACTAGAGGGAAGAAATGGATTAATACCTTTCCCAAGGGTAATTGCATGTAAGTGAATGCAATGAATTCAACTGAAATTTGAACTGGATGCGTGTTCTGGTGCAGGGATGTGCATTGTGGTGCAGTGGATATCGACTTGGAACTACAAATCGATGAGCTGAGTTCAAATTCCAGTTGAATTTGCTGCATTCACTTGCACACAAATACCCTTAAGAAAGGTATTAATCCATCTCTTTCCTCCAGTTATGGGTTAAATAATAGGACAGATTGGGTTCTGCAGCCTTGTCTGGCAACCAGTCTACCACAGAAAGCAATAGCAACCTACTGTGGGATAATCTTCAGTCCAGTCAGTTATGTCTCTTTTGAGACATGATCACCCAAAGTGTGTATCACGTATGGCAATTAACTGACTGAATGAATATAATAGTTAGAATTATGATTAAGACTTCTACTGGTCATAAAGTGGGAGATCGGTTTTTCATTGTTATGAAGTGATAAACTGATCCCACACTAATTATTACATAATAATATAATACATCTCTTCTCCCTCCAAATATGAGTAAAATAACAGGACAGATTGGGTTCTATAACCTTGTCTGGCAACCAATCTACTGCAGAAAGCAATGGCTACCTACTGCGGGGATAATCTTCAGCCCAGTCAGTCATGTCTCTTTTGAGACATGATTGCCCAAAGTGTGTATCATGTATGACACTTAACTGACTGACTAAAAGCAGATGAATTCCAAGGTTACATTAAATTGAAAGAAACTAAACTTTTAGCCAAAGATACCTGTTTGCTTTCATCGATGCTTGCTCGCCAAAGTAAAGTAAAGACTGATGAAGACAATGAGAATGGTCGAAGTGAAAATAAGTGAAAAGATGAGAAACCGTTTCATGATATCCATCTTGCCACAGAATCCTGAAGATGGCTCTTCTGAAAAATAAGAAAAAAAACCTTACATTAAACTAAAAGGACAAAGAAACATTAAAGACTGTATAAAAACATTACAAAAGTCATTAGGTATTTCACAAAGTAATTGGATTTATATCCCCATCATTTTTGTTTTGATAATCATGTTTCAAGACCTACCTTGGACTACTTCAGTACTGTAGTCAGTCAATAAACTATTCTCATCTTTCTTGTTTTGATTATTATCTTTCAATGACTTCCTAGGACTGCTTCAGTACTGAAGTTATTTGATAAACCATCCTTATCATTCTTGTTTTGATTACTACATTTCAATACTTTCCCTATACTCCAGTATTTCTATGAATCATTCCCTATTTTTCTTGTTTTGTTTTCTTGGTTTCAAAGCTTGAAAAAAAAGATTCAAAAGATGATTAAGTTAATAGAATGTCAAGAAGTCTATCTTAATATGTAAAATAATAATTTATTCAGATTTATGGAATAAAGTGTTAATCAAAAATGTTTCTTTAGCATGTATGGATTTTGGGGATTTTACTGTAAGTTCCTGGACAAGATATTTTAAAAATAGCACAGGGACGTGTGTTGTGGTGCCGTAGATATCAACTCAGAACTAGAAATTAGAGAGCCAAGTTCAAATTCCAGTTACATGCAAATACTCTTGGGAAAGATATTAATCCATCTCTTCTCCCTTCATCTCTGGCAGTCCTGGGTATGACGGTAAACTGCATCTGGCAGCAAAAGCCTCTGATTGAGAAGTTGTGAGGAGTATAGAACCACCTCTTAATGGCTGTTGTTTCCAAGTCCCCACTGACTTGGAGTGGTAGCACCTGTTAGGGTCCCAGCTATGGGCAAATAGTTAACCCCCAAACTGGGGTCAAGACACTATGAAAGTATAAAAACAGATAGAAAAATATACATTTTTGAAGGAAAAATATTACCAACAATACATTTTTGAAGGAAAAAAAAATTATTGCCATAATACATTCTTGAAGAAAAAAAATGATAACAAGGAATACATTTTTGAATACAAAACTAGAAAACATCTTCAGTTTTCTAGAATAAAAAGAAATTAAAAATTTTTCATCAAAATCTGTCTAACTCAACCTTCTCTCTATAACCAAACATTAAAAAACATAACTTAAAATGCCACCTTTTTGGTAGTAAATGATTCACATAGATTGATATGCCATCAAACAAAACTCAAACTCCATCTCTGGGTTAAATAGGACAGATTGGGTTCTATAGCCTTGGCTGGCAACCAGTTTACTGCAAAAAGTAATGGCTACCTACTGTGGAAAAATTATATGCTCAGTCAGTCATGTCTCTTTCGAGACATGATTGCCCAATGTGCATTACATATGGCACTTAACTGACAGGACACTGTCAAGGTATTTTAAGATTTACACTACCAGCCATAATTATTAGGCCATTCCAGTTTTTTAAAAGAAATTATGCATTTCATACTATTTTTAGTATTTATTGCCAAGTGGATAATTCCAAATGAAAATAGAATGTTTCTTTTGTTATTATTACTTTGCAAAATTTTACGAGGCAAATAGCGACAATTTACCCATCGCGCCCTGTAGATTTGCTATATATACTACCGGCCATAATTATTAGGCCACCCCAGTTTTTTAAAAGAAATTATGCATTTCATACTACTTTTAGTATTTATTGCCAAATGAAAATAGATTGGTTCTTTTGAAAAATTTTACAAGGCAAGGAAGCAAAGATGAACTTGTCTGAATCACCCTAAATTTTCTTCATGCTTTCATTGATGAAACTGCAATATAGGTAATTATTAAATATTTATAAATTCATTTGATTCATATGTTATTATTGTGCAGTATTAACAAAAGAACCATTCTATTTTCATTTACAATTATTCACTTGGCAATAAATATTAAAATAGTATGAAATACATCATATCTTCTTGAGAGATGATATTTACTCACATTTTTCAATGCTCATCTTGGCCTCCAAAAAGGTTTCAAAGGCAATCAATGATGTAGCACCAAGCTTCTCTAGATTTTAAGCTAATAGAACATTTCTAGCCCATCATTAAAAGATGTATATAAGAATGGAACATAATATTCAAGCAGAGGTCATTGAGAAACAATAAAATATGCTGTAAGTATTATTGAAGTTGAAACAGTAGATAAATTTATTAATTGGATAAAAGGTGATAGAATGTCAAGAAGTTTATATTAATATGTAAAAGAAAAATATATTATTGATATTTTTAATGAGTTGATATTATAAGCTAAAATCTACATTGTTCATATAAATGTACCTTGAAATTTTACCAACATCACTTGGTTAACATTTATTGTGAAAATATTGACTTTTATGATAAAATTTGACATGGTGTATCAGTTTTGACAATTACTTTGACAGAGGAGATAGCTTCCACACTTAAAATGATACCCTCTGGACTTATGCAAGTTATATTTTGTTGGTTTTATTTATTTTTCTTACTTGCATTATACAAAGAGGATTAAAAAAAACTCTGCACAAATTGTAAGTTCAGCATAGTGACAAATCTTACTTCAAAGTACTAAACCAATTCTCGCTTAATAACTCAAGTCGTGACTTTTCCAAGTTCCCTTATGAAACTATGAGGTAGATTTGATGAGCCAGATAGTATAAGGTGATTAAAATGTGGGAGGATTTTTGTCAAGATGCATGACAATTTACAAATAATTAAAAACACACTTCCTAAAATGTGTGCAAATTGTCAATCACTGTTTTAACTTCTTGGTCAAACTGAAAACTTTTCAGTGCCTCCTTCTCATATAGTCACAGCTTTTTGAAATTGCATTTAAAATGACCCCAAACTTAATTTCTCATGTCTCTTATATTTATATCTATTGACACTGTTTTTTTGGGGCAAGCATTTTCTGCAAAAAAAAACAAAAAAAAACGCTTTCGTAGAAATGATTTTAACTCTATATTATGTTTTGTAGAAGCCTATCTAAACGGGCACACCAGAATATTAAACTGAAAAAACTTTCAGTGTCTCCATCTCATATAGGGTTGTAATTTATGTTTAAGTGATCATGGCTCTCCACAGATTCCATTTCTCTGTTATCTCTAAATTGCCAAGATAATAGATAGTCAAGTGGTTTCCTATCCTCTTGCACTTTGCATAATAAAATCTGACATTCCCAAAATAAGTTTTAGTTTTTATAATTCTAGACTTATTAGAATTTAAAACTCAGATAAACAAGATACTATTTGCATTATTTGGACTGTTGTCCTCATCTTTATTACCATACTCATTCTGTTATGGCCATTGTACGCTTGATTAGAATTTCAAACTGAACTCTTTGTTTTGATTGCTGGGGTAAATTATTCTCATTCCATGGGTCATGCCTCTTCTGAATATCTTAGTTATCTCCCTTTTAACTGTACTCTCTAAGTTTTTGTTCAATAATAATTTGGGTCAAGTCACTGGATCTTACCAACGCTTTTATCCACTGGGCCACGTGTACTTGAGATACTTTTCATATAAAGGAATATATATACCAAATATTTTACCAACATAAATTGGTTTGTACCAATTCTATTGCAAAAAATGGAACCCCATAATAAAATCTGACAATGCAATAATTATGAGGAGGATCAATTTATTACTTAATAACAATATAAAACTGAACCCACATTTTATATCCAGTGGAAATTTATATTAATATTTAAGGAAAATATATCTTGAAAATTTTCCCAGCAACAATTAGCACCAATTTTATGATGAAAACACTGATTCACATGATAAAATCTGATAATGTAACAATTTTAAGGGGGAACAATTTATTACTTAATAACAATAGAAAACTGATCCCCCAATTTATATCCAGTAGAAATTTATATTAATTAATATTTAATGAAAATATATCTTGAAAATTTTCCCAGCAACAATTAGCACCAATTTTATGATGAAAACACTGATTTACATGATAAAATCTGATAATGTAACAATTTTAAGGGGGAACAATTTATTACTTAATAACAATAGAAAACTGATCCCCCAATTTATATCCAGTAGAAATTTATATTAATATTTAATGAAAATATATCTTCTTCTTCTTCTATGTGCCCTGTCCTTTCAGGACGTAGGCGATTATGGTTCTTCATGTCTCCCTATCCCTTGTGGCTCCTAGTATGTTTGTTCCCATTACTCCTGTCAACCCCCATTCCGTCAACCACCTGATCAGGCCCTGCAAATATGTTATCCGCTGTCTTCCTCTGTCTCTCTTTCCTTCTATCTGGCCAGTCAATATCAGGTTCTCCAGGCTCTCCTTCCTCATTGCATGTCCCAGGAACTTCAGTTGTCTCTTCCTTATGCTCAGTATCAATTTCCTCTTTGTTGCCATTTTTTCCAACACCTCATCATTGCTTGCATGCTCAGTCCATGATATCTGCAGCATCCTTCTGTAGAACCACATTTCCGCTGCTTCCAGTTTTGTCCTCATTTTCGATGATATTGTCCAGCATTTGCTGCTGTATTGAAGAACTGACATCACATAGCAGTCCAGCACTCTTTTCTTTGTTTCCAGTGAGATTTTCCTGTGTGTTAGTATTTTGCTCAGCTTCTGGAACGCATCCTTTGCCATGCCAATTTGCCTTCAGATCTCCGTGTAGCACTTTCCATCTTTAGTTAGGACACTTCCTAGGTATTTAAATTTTTGTACTTGTTGATTCTGGTATCTCCCACATTTATTTGGCATTTTGGGTTGTAGCTTTTGCTGATGACCATGCACTCAGTTTTCTTAAAGTTTATTTGTAGTCCTTTTTTGTCGCTCTCCACTGCTACCTTCTGTATGAGGTCTTGTAGTTTACTTTCCGTGTCCGCGATCAGCACTGTATCGTCTGCGTACCTTATATTGTTCAAGTTGTGTCCTCCAACAACAAATCCTGGCGTGTCATCTAGAGTCCTCAAGATATTCTCCCTGTACAGGTTGAACAAATCCGGTGAAAAGACACATCCTTGTCTTACGCCTCTTTCTATCTTTGTAAATCTACTGAGATCGTTGTCTGTCCATATGCAGGCCGTTTGCTGCCAGTAGAGATTCTTAATTATTCTTATGTCTTTGCCGAAAATATCGAGGCTGCCTAGCATCTCCATCAATTCTTTGTGTCACATCTTGTCGAATGCCTTCGCATAATCAATGAAACATAGGTACAAATCTTTCTTCATTTGTATTGCCCTTTCGGAGAGCATTCTAAATCATGAATATGGCGTTCCTTGTTTCTGTGTCTTTGACGAACCCACACTGTTCCTGCCCTATATCAGGCCTGATTTTGCTTCTCGCTCTATTCATCAGGATTCTGACCATTAGTTTGGTAATGTGGCTCATAAAGCTGATAGTTCTGTGTAGTTCACACTCGTTTGCGCCTGGTTTCTTCGGCAGTGCTATAAATATCGACTTGCATAGGTCGTCTGGTATTATTCCGCTGCTATGAATTTCGTTTATTATGTCGGTAATTTTTTCTATGCCATATTCTTCTAAGGCTGTCAGCAGCTCTATCACTATGCCGTCTGGACCAGGTGCTTTGTTTCTGTTCATTTTGGCCATTGCAGCTTCCACTTCGATTTTAGTATTTCCGGTCCATCCATCTCCTTGTGTATTCTCGGTTGTTCTCGCTTGTCGCAAAAGAGATCCTTTATATATTCTTCCCATCGCTGGAGTATTTTCTCTTTCTCTAATATGATTGTCCCTTCCTTGGATTTTATGCATCCTGTTGAGGAGCAGGTTTTTTGTCCTGTTAGTTCTCTTATCTCTTTATGCATCTCTGCTTTGTTGTTCCTGCTCAGTCTCTCTACTTCTTCGCATTTGTTGTTGAGCCATTCCTAATTGGTTTGTCTGCATTTGTTCCTTATCTCTCTGCGGAGTTTCTTGTAATCTGCTCCATGTCTTGGCATTATTTTTTGTCTCCTTTGCATCATGTGGAGGATCTTTTCGGTCATTCACTTGTTTTTTCTTCTGCGTCTAATTTCCTTTGGGGCTATGTTATTCGCTGAGGTCACCATCGCTTCTTTTAGTGACTCCCATTTTGAGTGCCCTTTTCCAATATGTTCTTCATATTTCTTTCTCACACTCTTATTGTATTCTTTCTGCAGGGTGAGGTCATTCTCTAACGTGTCATATTGTAGCCTTGGTGATGTGCTGGGCTTCTAATTTGTTAGCACTAATTTTGTTGTGAAAACATTGATTTGCATAATAAAATCTGATAATGTAGTAATTGTAAGAGGGGATCATTTTATTACTTAATAACAATAGAAAACTGATCCCCCATTTTATATCCGGTAGAAATTTATATTGATATTTAATAAAAACATTGACTCTCATTATGAAATCTGAGATGGTTTTTAAGTTGGATAGAGTGCACAGATACTACACTTCATATTGATGCACCATGCTTGTAGGATGTGACACAAGGTCAATTTAATGTGGTGAGTATGAGCACATGAACCTGGGTCAGGTCCATAAATAGCCCAGCTCCCTAGCAATCAGTGACACTGGCACTAATATTACTCTTTAGTACAATGAGGGAGGTACTGCCACAAACAGCTATTCTTCAAGATTGGGCATCTTTCAATAATATTTTTGGACTCTGTCCGAAGGCAAAAATATAATTGAGGAATAAAGTATAAAAAACAAATACTACACTTTGATCTAATGTAGGGGACTGGAACGCTACACTTTAATCAGAGGTAGATCACCCAGCTATGTCACTGTTCATAGGCAGAGCAATAGGAGCAATATTTTGAGCCAAGCTAAGTTACACAGATACTACACTGATGCAAGGCAGAAATGCTGACCATATACAAATTATTCTCTCATTTTTTTTTATTATGGGTATCACTCTAATTTTTAATGTAATAACAGTTAGAATCAATTATAGATATATGAGTTACTTCCTCGGACTCTGTTGAAGTCAGATGAAGAGAGAGAAGAGAAAAAATATGTAAGGAGGAGAATCCTGTTGGTTACTTTGCATTAAAATCAATATTTGTGTATTTGCTGTATTGTGCTACTACTCCTCTTGTGAGTAACAAATTGAAACCAATTGAAAAATGCTTTAGGAATTCAGGATGTGTATCAAGATATGATTGGTCATTCAGATACTGAGTCACAGAAAATTGGACCGAGGAATCAATGTGCCCTGGTAAAGGAGAAAGGGAGCTTGTTAGTCTGGGAGGTGAAAAGTAATATTTTATTTTTTTAAATGCTATATGCGTTCAGGGTGTAGGCAAGTATGACAAGACATGAATTGCTTTTTTTTTTAATATTTATTTCTGAGATGAGTAATTTTCAATAATCTTGGAATTATTTGGAACTTTGTTCTCATCTTGGCTGATGTAGATGTTATAATAGAAAAAATGTTTCGACCAAGTACCCTCTGGTCATCATCAGGTGGACTTCAGTGGTGTATTTTTGGAGCCTTTTATATTCAGTGTCAGATGACAACTGGATTATGTTAGTGGGTTCATGCCACTTGTCATAATTTCTATTTATTTCTGAGATGAGTAATTTTCAATAATCTTAGAATTATCTCCAAAAATACACCTCTAAAGTCATTTGGGTGGTGACATAGTGGAAATAGTAGTTAGTTTTACATGTGTTAGTGTCATCTAGTGGTCTTGAATTCGATCCATGGACTTGGTAGTGGCAAACCAAATTCCAACATGAAAGAACAATAATTGATTTCACAGGATATTTTGTAATAATCATTGAGATATTCCACATCAGCCAATCTATGGACACCTGATGATGACCAGAGGGTACTTTATCGAAACATTGTGTCTATTATAACACCTATATCAACCAAGATGAGAACGAAAGTTCAAAATAACTCCTTTTATTTTTTACTAGCAGTATAGCCCGGCGTTGTTTGGGTGTAATGAAAGCTTTAAAACTAATCCATGGTCGTAGAGCTCAAACTCTTTGGACGTTGGCATGAAAGACTAAAAAGCAATAGTTGTTTCCAGTTAAAGCAAAACCGTAGACTGAAAGATAAATGAATGGATGAAAGTCAAATTTTGATTTCCTGGTATCGATATCAAATAAGTTTTTTCCATCGTAAACTGAATTTTGAAGGCTAAATAAGTCCTCTGAGTAAATGGTATCATGGCTGAAAATAAGAACTACAATTATACCTAATTAGAGCCAAACCCGAAGAAAAAACTAAAATAAAAGGGCTCTAAAAAAAAAAAAATACAGACATACAGGCAGATAAACAGACACACACACAAACATCTTGCCTTTTATATATATATATATAATCGATTTTTTGCACTATTGTAAGAACTGCAACCTTGAAACTTCTGAATATCGTTTCTCATATCTTTGTCTATCAGTGTATCAAATTTGATTAAAATCGAACCACTCCTTCGATAACTCGATTTTTTCAATTATTGATTTTTGATATTTATCGGGAGTACCTCGACACAAAACCTAGCTAAGAACACTCGCAGACGCTTATAGTACAACTGTGTAAATTTTCAAGAAAATCGGTTCAGCCGTTTCGGAGTCTATAGGTAACGGACACACACAGACACACACACAAAGTTCTATTTATAAATAAGTTTAGATTATCTGTGAATTGCTTTAATTAAATGTCATGTTCTTTCAGGATGTACGTGATGATGGCTCTCCACAGATTCCTTTTTCTTTATTATGAATTACTATAACTTCTTAAGAAAGATAGTAGAGTAGTTTGTCATTGTCTTCTAAACTAGTTACATTTTTTTATAAATGTTATGCCTTTTCAGGATAGAAAAAATCATGACTCTCCACAGCTTCTTTTTCTCTTTTATCTGTGAATTGACATAACTTCTTGGGAAAGATATTAGAGTGGTTTCCTGTTACATTTTCCTAAACTAGTTACCTTTTATTGGAAGCCTTATATCTTCATGATAGAAGACATCCTGGCTCTCCACATATTCCTTTCCTTTATTATCGATGAATTGACACGACCTTTTGGGAAAGATAGTAGAGTGGCTTCTCATTCTCTTAACCCAAACTTGTTACCCTTATTTAGAGACCATATTTTTGCAGGGTAGAAATGACCATGGCTCTCCACAGTTTCTTTTTCTTTATTATCTGTGAATTGACATGACTTCTTAGCAAAGATAATAGAGTGGCTTCCCATTCCCTTTACCTCAACTTCTTATCTTTATTTAAGAGATCATGGCTCTCCACTATTTTATTTTCTATATTATTTGTGAATTGACATGATTTCCTGGGAAATTTAGTAGAGTGGCATCCCATTCCTTTTACCTAAACTTGTTATCTTTATTTAGAGACCATATCTTTTCAGGGTAGAAGTGATCATGGCTCTCCACAGTTTCCTTTTTCTTTATTATCTTTGAATTAACATGACTTCTTGGAAAAGATAGTAGTAGTGGCTTCCCATTCCCTTTACCTAAACATGTTATCTTTATTCAAGTGATCATGGCTCTTCACAGTTTCCTTTCCTATATTTTCAGTGAATTGACATGATTTCTTTGGGAAATATAGTAGAGTGGCATCCCATTCCTTTTACCTAAACTTGTTACCTTTATTTAGAGACCATACCTTTTCAGAGTAGAAGTGATCATGGCTCTCCACAGTTTTCTTTTCTTTATTATTAATCAGTTGACATGAATTTTAGGAAAGATAGTAGAGTGGCTTCCCATTCCCTTTACTTAAACTTGTTATCTTTATTTAGAGACCATATCTTTTCAGGGTAAAAGTGATCAAGGCTCTCCACAGTTTCCTTTTTTATTATCAATCAATTGACATGTTCCAACAAAATACAAAGAGACATGAAGATGAGAATTGTTGGAACTAAGAAATGTAGTTCATCTGGACACTTTCCACAGAAATAGCGATAGAGCAGCCAGAGGCTTGTGATGCTTCATCTATGGGAAAGAGGTTGTAGAGAAGGAAATAATTTATCACCCACAAGGATGTGAAGATGGTTTTGAACTCTAGTGAGACTAGAGAGTGAGAACTGAACAGCTCCTGCCCAAATACATCAGCATACATACTAGGTACATACTCCATCATCACCTGATATAAAAAATCTTGACAATTGTTTGTAAGCAGTTCTTGAGAGTGAGGCTTGTTCTATTCTGCATCACAATATTAAAGCCCTGATGACATAAATTGAAGAAGGTATGGGACAAAATATCACAGAGTATATATACAAGGCCCTCGATAGGAATGGCCAACCAAGAGCTGTTGCCCTAGATATCTCCAAAGCATTTGACAGAGTTTGGCATGCTGGCCTGCTATGCAAGCTACAGGGCTATGGCATAACTGGACACTTGTTTGATCTTATCCAGTGGTCACTTTCAAATCAGTAATGAAGGTAGTATTGAATGGGTATGCTTCCAGATACTATCATAGAAATGTGGGTGTCTCGCAAGGCTCTATCCTAAGTCCTACACAATCTTCCTGATGTAATCAGATATGCTGATGACACCACCATTTACTCCCACCTCGTTAAGAAATCTGCCTCGACTGACAAAGCTAACCTGCCAATCTTGAAAAGGAGCTCTAATCTGTGGACTGGGGTAAGAAATGGCTCATAAATTTTAATGTTTCCAAAATAAAGCTGTTATCCCTTAACCACCATAGAGAATCACTTCTACCCCCATCAACATGGATCAGGCTAGTCTCCTTGAAAGTAAAACACTATGCCTCCTCAGCCTAACTCTATCAGCCAAACTCAAATGTAATGACTATATAGAATCCATAGCTAAATCTGCCGCTAGGAAGGTTTGGTTAACTGTGTAGGGTCAGGAAGTTTTTCTTCTCGGAATCCATCTTGCACATGTATAAATCTACCGTCTGTCCATGCATTGAATACTGATGTTACATTTGGTCGAGTGCCCCTGCTATTCATCCGGGGCTTCTTGACAAAATCCAATGAAGAATCTGCAATGTAAGTGACCCCAACCTGGCAGCTAAACTCCAGGCACTTTTGCACCAATGTAATGTGGCTTCCCTCTGTCTCTTCTATAAATACTTGTTTGGTTTCTGCTCCAATGAGCTTAGCTCCCTGGTGCCCCCACTGCATGAATTTAAACTACTATACTAGCAACTAGGTCCCACCCATTTACAGTAAAACTGATCAAATGTAACTGCAACTTCTACTCTATCAGCTTCTTTTCTCACATTTCCCACCTGTGAAATTTTCTTCTGTATACTTGCTTCCTTCACAGCTACAATTTCCAAGAATTTAAATGCAAGATCAAGTGCCATCTCTTCTCTCTTTCCCTAACAACCCTTGTATCATGTTTGCCTCCCGTTCCACTCTACTCTCATGCAGCTCTCTTCACATCAGTTTTCTCATCCTTCTCTTACCCATTCTCTGACCCACCCCCTGTAACATATTCCTCTTTTTCGCCACTCTCCTCTTATGTAACCCCCTATGCACTAGTGGCAGTACTGCCTTGCTTGGGGTGAAATGATTATAAAAAAAACTTCTGTACTTTGCCAAAAAGCAGTAACAGGTTAATAAATCAATAGTCAGTGGGGTCAGAAGGTTCACCTGAGTTCTTAAAAACAGGATCTACAAATGAGGACTTCTAACAAGCAGGAAGCAAAAACTGTTTCAAACTTGACATTTGTAAATAAAAACAAAGCACATATAACTCTTAAAAGACAGGAATCGATTTAACACTGTATTTGTACACCTCCCCACCATAATTGTTGATTCTGATAGATGTCATGGTTAGATGAAATCCTGATGAATGCTAATCTATGAAAATTATTTCCTTATTTGGTTTTCTTGTAGTTTGTTTGTAGTCCTTTCTTTATTCTAATATCCTTCCCAAATATGTTAAGGGTCACCTAGTAGTTCCCACAGTTCTTTGTGAGATGAAAAAAATCATAAAATATGAAAGCAAATGCACTTTTTCTAATGTATTTTTTGTTTTAGAAAAAGAAGTTGAGTAATTGTTGTGGGGTATTACGCACATAAGATAATGGACTCGTCATAGGACTATATATAGCCAAGGGTTATTAACGCTCGGTGTGTTGCTGAGACTCTGTGTAGATTCTGGTAGCGTTCACTGACTGACTTACAGTACAGTATTCTCTTTTGGCTTTTCTATGTGTATATCTTGTATCGTTGTATTATTTTGTCTAATATATGTCTAAACCTACATTGGCGTTTGTCTTAATATAGATGATCCTAATTTAGGTCCACATCAGTAATATATGTGTTTTTGTTTGAAATTTATTGGACAAGGTGTCAGGGTTATTGTATTTTCTTTTGAACAATATTTCTTTGTTATGAAAAAGAAAAAAAAATTCTTTAAAAAAACCATACAAGAAAAACTGAAGAAGGTTTGTTGTACTTAGGATAAGAAAAAGACAGTTGAAATTTCTTGGACACATAATGAGGAAAGAAGGCTCAGAGAATATGACACTTTCAAGACATATTGTAGGAAAGCAGGCAGAAGGAAATAATGAGTAACCTAACACGATTGTGTAAATGGATGGCAGAACAGAGACTGAAAAGAAAATTAAACATAGACATTACTTTGAGCTACAAAAGATAGGTTGTTGTGGAGAGCCATGTTTCCCACGTCCTGAAAGAATCTGGCATAAAATCTGTTTACTACGTCAGAAAGTTAATTTATAAACAAGTAACACAGCTACAAAGGACAGGAAATTGTAGAGCCATGATTGCCCATGGCCTGAAGGGGCATGGCACATAGAATAAGAAAAAAAACGAGCTTGTGTAAATAGATGGCCAAACAAGGTTTTGGAGAGAGAATAAAAAGACAGAATTTATCAAGAGCTACAAAGGACAGGAAATTGTGGAGAGCCATGATCACACATGTCCTGAAGAGATATGATACATAGAATAAGAAGAAAAACAAGCTTGTGTAAATAGATGACCAAACAAGGTTTAGGTAAGATAATAAAAAGACAAAATTTATTAAGAGCTACAAAGGAGTGAAAATCATGGAGAGCCATGATCACCCACATCCTGAAGGGATAAGGTACATAGAAAAAGAAGAACCTTTCACCAAACAATGTTGGTCTGCTTTTAAATATTTATTATATTGTAGGGTGGTGGATAATTTTTCTATACGAAATGGGTGATGACACAAAAATGGTTGGCAATCCCTAGTTTACACAATCGAAAATGAGAAAAGACATATAACCTTAAAAAATAAAAAACTAACAGAGACTCTTCCAACATCAAAAAGCCAAAATATGTAGTAATTTCTGATTTTTAATTGAAGCAATCTGAGCCAAGACGAGAATGGATTTAAGTGTAACCACACCTTGTTCTAAGAAAATGCAAAACAGATGACTTTAAACGCAATCTAAATGTAAATATTGAGTACAAAAATGACTGAAAGGAAATACGGTGTTATTCAAACTTATAAGTAACTTTAGTTTACTCAAAGTATCGTTAATCAAAAAGTACATGTGAGCAATGATAAAGTTTTAGACAAAATGGATGTTTATACTTTGTAGAAACAAAAGACTTTGAATAAACGAAAGTACTCTTCTGTCTATATTTGTGAGATGAGCTACTATAACTATTTA
This sequence comes from Ascarosepion bandense, assembly GCA_037127315.1. Classification (NCBI taxonomy): domain Eukaryota; kingdom Metazoa; phylum Mollusca; class Cephalopoda; order Sepiida; family Sepiidae; genus Ascarosepion; species Ascarosepion bandense. The sequence goes on along the minus strand of JBBBDQ010001167.1, from coordinate 1,556,793 downwards.
CACTATTGACATTGTTTGAAACGTTGTCCTTAACTTTACTGTCATATTCCCAACATTTTGGCCATTGTATACACTGGCCTTATTCAGGTAATATACATTAGAATTTGAAACCAACCCTTTATTTTATCTACGGGAGTAAATTGTTCTTGTTCCACGTGCCATGCTTTTTCTTCTTGAAGATTGTAGTTGACTAGGAAGCAAGAAATCAGAAAGGAGTTATACAAGTGAGAAGTGTGAGAAAAGAAACTATTAACATAGAACTTATGGTTGCATCTAACAAGTTCAACAGTAATGAATGTAATCAATGAGTTCTAGTAGTCAATTTACTATTGCACTTAAATTCTTGCAATTCAAGTGCCAAGGAAGAGAGCTCATTAGAACAATTAGAGGAAAATATTTATAGAAAAGAGTGTAGGAAGCCATGTTAAGGTGGTGTGAAAGTGACTGAAATTGAGATGCCATTATTTGAAATATTTGTGTAAGTATCTTAGACTTTCAATTTATATGAAATTAATTTGGGGGACTAAACGTGCTGAGTGAGTTTCGACTGTCATCAAGTATACCTTCAGTAGCAGCTGTTTTTAATATACCATCAACAAGGCGTGGCTGCTTTTTAATATACCATCAACAAGGCGTGGCTGCTTTTGAAACTGGACCAACAAATAGGGAAAGAAGCTAAATATAGGTGAATGTATTGCCCCCACCCCCACCACCAACCTAGAATTTTCCGTTACATCAACAAAATGATTATGGTTTTGTAAAATAATTACTGAATATTTCTTCCATTCCATCGCGATGAAAACCTCACTGAAAAACTAGTTTTAACAGCAACAGCAGATAATTTACATTATTTACATGTGGACTATTGCACCTATCTTTGGTGTTATTATCACCAGCCGTCATCAACTGTCCATTGATCCACCATGTAACGAACAAAGAATTCTGAACACCCCATTTATTTAAACCATCAGGGAGGTTTTTTGTATTCACCAGTTATTTTCACCCTGTTTTCACTGAGTTCAAACTGCTTGTCTCAGGTATTGAACCCACAATTACTATGTCATTATATATATACTGATAAATATATGAGACAATGTTTATTATGTTTAATCATGAGCTGTTCTAAACATCATATTTTGGCTTTCATTTCAGGTGAAAATAAAGACAAAAATTCTCCAACAATTGGATATTTTTTTTTATTAAGTTGGTTCTAAGCTTTCGGCTCACATGAGCCATCTTCAGAGAGGTTACAGGGACGTTAACATAAAAACATCCACCATCAAAGATGATTTTATCTTGCGTTGACATAAAACTTTGCTAAGCAACAATAACAGTTACCAAATAGCAAATGAAGATGATCATAAAATCATCATCATGGTTAAATTCGCCTTTCTACTTTTCTCCTTTTCATAAAGCTTTTTCTCCGCCTGTCACGTAATCACTGCAGCGATTTTCCTTCTACCATTTTCTGAGTTACAATACTGCTTTTTCCCCTGAGGTGCTGATATGTTTTTAACTTCAATATTCATCTGTTTTTCATCGATATCATTTCCTATTATCACTGTAATTCCCTTCATGGAAAGTGAATCTAGCAGCCCAACTTCTAGTTTTCCACTTGGACCTGATTTTAATTTTCCATATCTCCGTCCTTATAGGTTTTCCTCCTATACCAACCACTGTCATTTTTTTCGCTGTCCTGCACCTCATGTTTTCTGGCACATCCTCTCATTTTGCCAATGATTGGGAGGCTCCCGTATCTCTTAACATCTTTACAGTTTTCACACTCCTTCCATTTCTAGCAAAAATTTGACCATTTATGGTATATGGCCAGTAACTCTTCTCCAACTTTTTCACAGTTGCCGCCCCTTAGAGTTTTAAGTTTACTGCCATATCCACACGGTTTCCACAGTTCGTAGCAATATGTCTAGGCTTTCTGCATTTGTAGCAAACTATCGGAGATATTTCTCATCCAGCTGAGGTTCGTCTCTCTGCCCTTATTTGCGTTCTGATACAAGGTTCTTCATTCCTGCGTGCCTGAGTTGCATTGCGTATTGTGAGTGTACTATTCTTTGAATGAGTTTTCTTCTGGGTAATGTATTCGTCTGCTAATGTAGCTAAGTCATGACAGGACTCCATCTTCTTTTCATTTAGATAATTTCTCAATTCCTCCGGCGGTTACTATGGAAATTTTCTGTCAATATTAAATTTTTCAAGCCGTCGTAATCCTCAATTACTTTCTTCGGTTGACATCACCTATCCAAATATATCTCTTTCTGCCTAACATATTCCACGTATGTGTGGCTATCAAATTTTTTGTAACTCCTAAATTTCTGTCTGTAGGCCTCTGGCATGAGCTCAAATGCTTTTAATATCACGGCTTTTACGACTTCGTAATCGGCATGTTCCTCAGTTGACAACGTCTCATATGCCTTTTGTGCTTTTCCCCATTAATACCACTTGCAATAACATTGCCCACTGTTGTTTCGGCCACATCATATTTACCGCAGTCTTTTCAAAATGATCCATATATCCTTCCACTTCTCTTTCCATGAACTTAGGTAAAAGGTGTACTTGCTTCGTAATTTCAAACTTTTTTTTTTCATTTGCCTGTCTATTTTCCACTTCCTGTAATCTCATTTCCTGTTTGATACACACCTTTTGTATTTCAGCCTTAGCTAATATTCTTGCCTTCTCAAGCTCCACTCGGGCATTCGATAACTTTGCTTCTTCCCTCGGGAATTCTTCAAGCTCCTCTTCTTTGAATTCATTATTATCCACCATGTGTTCTGTTATTCTTATAATCTCCATCTTTCTCATAGATTTTCTAACACTCAATTCCAACCTTTCCCCAATTTCGTATACTTCATCTTTCTTTAGGTGTCTTAGTTTTCCCGGGGTGGGTTCTTTCATGAATTCTTCCATGTTCTCCATTTTGTCCTTTATTGTTACTTGTTCACCTTGTTGCAGTCAGCAATAGTGTTATCTTAGTTTACAAAGTGCTAAAATAATTTACGGCATGAACCCCCACTTGTTTAGATATAAATCCCGGACAAAGACCTCATTTTTTATATGCTTGCCTCAACGATAACCATCAAGATGATTACACGTCGATTCAAGAATATTTACATTTCCACATCTATGGACAGATATGGGTTGTCTATCCTAGATCATGACAAATGGACAATGACAAATGGACAATGATAAACAAAATTAAGAAAATGAGATTACTGTTCAATTGATATAATTGAACTGCAATCTTCCCAGGTCTGTTTCAGTATCAACACATGCGCTGACCAACAATTCAAGGATGAACGACAAGACGAGACGATTCTGATATAAGATTTTAATAAGTAACTAAATATTAATAATAAAAAAAATCTAAGTATGAATAAGGATGTCCAATGACCTGAACCTCAAAACTTATATTCAGATACCCAACATAGTCGAAATAACAATTTACAACACATATCAACAAATACAGGCAAATACAAATGCAAGAGATTAACACAAAATGAAAATGAGGAGAACCATATAATTTATAAGCACATATGGTATGATGTATATGGTAACATAATATTCGTGGAAGTGTATGCGTGTTCTAACATAGGTTTAAGAATATAATAACTTATCTTTATATCAGTTCCTTTTTTCTTATTTTACTGTCTTGTCTTTTTTTCTCTCTTTCTTTATACAATTTCAGACTCAAACGCAGTCCACTTGAAATGTATGTAGCTATGACTATCTCTATTTTCTTTCAGTTGACTCTTGTACTGTCAGCATACAAATATCCTGAAATATCCGCACTCCTCTTTATTGCTTTATTCAAACAAGCGTCATATTTTCTGCACTTGAGCAATTCTGTGGTTTATTCTCTTCAATTTCTCTTCCTTCATATGTTGACTTCTCTGTGTCGCTATCTGTCTTTCTTTTCTTGATAAACGACTCGGCTTCGCTTTCTTTCTCTTCTTTTAACAAACAGGAATCAGCATAACAAATAACATTACAATTTCTTATCTTCAATATCTCTTCTTCGCTATCTTTCTTTCTTCTCTTGATAAACTCAATTCGGCCTTGTCTTCTTGTTTTAACGAATAAGAATTTATAAATTCGTTTTCTTAATCGAAGTGGCTTAACTTCTCTGCATCGCTATCTGTCTTTCTTTTCTTGATAAACGACTCGGCTTCACTTTCTTTCTCTTCTTTTAACAAACAGGAATCAGCATAACAAATAACATTACATTTTCTTTTCTTCAATATCTCTTCATCGCTATCTTTATTTCTTCTCTTGATAAACACAATTTGGCCTCGTCTTCTTGTTTTAATGAATAAGAATTTATAAATTTGTTTTTCTTATTCGGAGTTGCTTAAGATGAATTAGTCAAATTACGCTATTATCTCAAATGCGTTTTCCTTTTCATTCATTATTTATCAGCACCCAGCAACTGTGACTTGCTCATCCAAGATTTGATCTGCAACTGATTTCCAAACTTTGCTTTGCGTGATTTGTTTTTGGCACGAATTCTAGCTCCTGCTGTTTCACGACCTCATGTCTAGCTTCTGTCTATTTCCCATCTAGACAGTTCTTACTAAGGGTATCTGGGTCAACCAACCTTGACCTGCTATCCCAAAACTGACTCTAGGTTCCCACGTGATCATCTCCTTGTTGCCACGTGTAGAATAATTTCAATATATGTGTGTAGGTGTATGTGTGTGTGTGGCTATCTATATCCGTAACATACTGCATTTAAATCTTTAGAGTTTGTAGCTATCATGAAAGAGAAAAGACTGGGTACAGGGAGTATTGAAGAAAGGATAAAAGATGAACGGGATTCAAGAAGATAGAAGATGACAATTGGCATTGCATTTAAATTTTTGGAGACTGTAGCTATCAGGGAAGCAAGTAAATTGAAGTGAATTATAATTTTGAGATAATAATGCTTTTAGTGATACAAATCTTACTAATTATCCCATAGATTGGGGAGAAGATGTGGATTCATATCTTTCCCAAGGGTATTTGTGTATAAGGGAATATAATGAACCCAACTGGAATTGGAACTCAGCTCCCCAGTTAACAATTCTAAGAGATAGAGAGGTAACAAACATAACACAACCCCACAAACCACAGTAACTTTAGGAATAAAATGCCCACAGGACTGATTTCACATGAAGCCATCTCATCCTAACTGCTGGTTCTTCTATTGCTTTTATTGGCATGAGGTATCTTACGAAAAGATTTTCACAAAAAAATTCAGGGGTAATACTGTTGTGGATTCTTGTTGAGAAACCACACAAAATGATAAATAACAAAAGCATATACGGAGATAGAAAATGTAAGTTATATTGAACTAAAATATACAAACTGGAACACGGGTTAGTCAATTCAGGAATACTAGGAATACTGTTAGTAGGAATCAATATATGCAGTCTAATAGTGAAGAAGTATGTCTGGGTAATGAGACTATATCTAAAACAACTCCAACTTAATATGCATCGACTTACTGACAAAGTGAGGGGCTGTACAATTACTCAACTCCTTAACTACTCTTTACAACTACTCCTTGCTGTACTCTGTATAGACAGAATTATATGTACACATCAGGCAAGTCCATTCTTATGTGAAAAAAGGGGTGCTCCCCAACAAACACTATGCATAAATTTGGCTTATACATGAGAACATACAGTAGTTTATCAATCTCCCAAATATTAAAATCATCAGCCCCTTCATGGAATCCTTGATTTTCCATCAACACTCAGAAATATACAGAAAAATATCAACTAATAATTATTTTTACTTTAAAAACAGAAGTGTTTTTACTATTTTCCTTCTTTACTGTTTCTTCATAAGATTCATTTTGAATTAACATTTCTATTTCTCTTCATATACGAAACAAATGTCTTTGAATACAGGTGATAATAAATATGAGTTTGAGTTTTGTTCAATGGCATATCAACACCTCTGTGGGTTATTTAATGCCAAAAAGGTGGGGGTTTTAAGGTCAGTCAGTCAGTCAGTCAGTTAAGTGCCATATGTGAAACACGCTTGGGCGATCATGTCTCGAAAAAACATGACTGACTAAGCAGAAGATTATCCCATAGTAGGTTGCCATGGCTTTCTGCGGTAGACTGGTTGCCAGCCAAGGCTATAAAACCCAATCTGTTATTTAATCCATAACTGTAAGGAAGAGACAGATTAATACCTTTCCTAAGGATATTTGCGCGTAAGTGAATGCAATGGATTCAACTGGAATTCGAACTCGGCTCCCCGATTTCTCGTTCCGAGCCGATATCCACTGCACCACAATGCACATCCATTTAAGGTTTTTTTTTTAATGTTTGGTTATAGTAAGAAGGTTGATTTAGTCAGATTTTGATGAAAAAAAAATTTTTTTAATCTATTTCTTTATTTTAGAAAACTGAAGATATCTTCTAGTTTTGTATTCAAATTGATATTGCTCGTAAAAATTTGGTTTTCCTTCAAAAATTTATTATGGCAATAATTCTTTTTTTCTTCAAAAATGTATTGTTGAAAATAAAAGTTTATTTTTATGTATCAGTCAGTTAAATGCCATATGTGATACACGCTTGGGCGATCATGTCTCGAAAGAGACATGACTAACTGGGCAGAAGATTATCTCGCAATAGGTTGCCAGTGCTTTCTGCGGTAGACTGGTTGCCAGCCAAGGCTATAGAACCCAATCTGTCCTGATATTTAACCCATAACTGGAGGGAAGAGATGGATTAATACCTTTCCCAAGGGTATTTGCATGTAAGTGATTGCAAGATATTCAACTGGAATTTGAACTCGGCTCCCAATTTCTTGTTCCGAGCTGATATGTCCTCAGCTTTGGGGGTGTTAACTATTTGCCCATAGCTGGGACTCTAACAGGTGCTACCACTCCACGTCAAGGTAGACCTGGGAACAGCAATTAAGAGGCGGTTTCATGCTCCTCACAACCTCCCACACAGAGGCCTTGCTGCCGGATGCAGTTTACCGTCATGCCCAGGATGGATAATTATTATGATGAGAAACTTTATAACATAAGAAACTATAAACACATGAAAAACAAATGAATGACTTATTTATTGAATTGGTTGACATCATTGACTGTTTGATGAATAGTTGCAAGGTTGTTGGTATTTGGTGGCAAATTGATGACTTTTAGCTATAATATGATTAATTTATTGGTTACATTTTAGCTCCCAAGAGCTTTATTGAACTTATTTTGACCCACGAAGCATTTAACAACATCAAGGATAATGAAAGCCAAGGGCCCATATCAATTAGTTTATAGTCCTATACTACTAGTAATGCTTACATTCATTCCTGACCACTGACAAGCTTTTCCTTCCTCATTTGCAATGCATCCCTATGCATATAATAGCCCAATTCTATCAGTAACACTTGCATTCATTCCTGACCATAAACAATCCGTTTCTTTATCATTTGCAATGAATTTCTATAGTAAAATCATTAGCAATGCATTTACATTATACATATAATATCCCTATTCTATCAGTAATGCTTGCATTCATTCCTGACCACTGACAATCCCTTTCTTCCTCATTTGCAATGCATTCTTATAGTAAAATCATTAGCAATGCATTTACATTATACATATAATATCCCTATTCTATCAGTAATGCTTGCATTTATTCCTGACTACTGACAATCCCTTTCTTCCTCATTTGCAATGCATTCTTATAGTAAAATCATTAGCAATGCATTTACATTATACATATAATAGCCCTATTCTATCAGTAATGCTTGCATTTATTCCTGACTACTGACAATCCCTTTCTTCCTCATTTGCAATGCATTCTTATAGTAAAATCATTAGCAATGCATTTACATTATACATATAATATCCCTATTCTATCAGTAATGCTTGCATTTATTCCTGACTACTGACAATCCCTTTCTTCCTCATTTGCAATGCATTCTTATAGTAAAATCATTAGCAATGCATTTACATTATACATATAATAGCCCTATTCTATCAGTAATGCTTGCATTTATTCCTGACCACTGACAATCCCTTTCTTTCTCATTCACAATACATTCCTATAGTAAAATCATTAGCAATGCATTTACATTATACATATAATAGCCCTATTCTATCCGTAATGCTTGCATTCATTCCTGACCACAGACAATCCCTTTCTTCCTCATTTGCAATACATTCCTATAGTAAAATCATTAGCAATGCATTTACATTATACATATAATAGCCCTATTCTATCAGTAGTGCTTGCATTCATTCCTGACCACTGACAATCCCTTTCTTCCTCATTTGCAATGCATTCTTATAGTAAAATCATTAGCAATGCATTTACATTATACATATAATAGCCCTATTCTATCAGTAATGCTTGCATTCATTCCTGACCACTGACAATCCCTTTCGTCCTCATTTGCAATGCATTCTTATAGTAAAATCATTAGCAATGCATTTACATTATACATAAAATAGCCCTTATTCTATCAGTAATGCTTGCATTCATTCCTGACCACTGACAATCCCTTTCTTCCTCATTTGCAATGCATTCTTATAGTAAAATCATTAGCAATGCATTTACATTATACATATAATAGCTCTATTCTATCAGTAATGCTTGCATTTATTCCTGACCACTGACAATCCCTTTCTTTCTCATTCACAATACATTCCTATAGTAAAATCATTAGCAATGCATTTACATTATACATATAATAGCCCTATTCTATCCGTAATGCTTGCATTCATTCCTGACCACAGACAATCCCTTTCTTCCTCATTTGCAATACATTCCTATAGTAAAATCATTAGCAATGCATTTACATTATACATATAATAGCCCTATTCTATCAGTAATGCTTGCATTTATTTTTTATTCCTGACAAATACTTTTGTGTTATTTTCTATATAAAACTTTTAGACAGATGTTTTTCCCAAGAAAACTGAAGGTTAAATTTGCAAACCTTAGTACTTAGTCACTGTTTTTCTTACCAGTTTAAATATTTTACTTATTATTGCAACAAATGACTCAAGCAAAGTAGCAAACGATAGGGGTGCTAGAGTAATGCCAAATAAAACTCTGATAATTACGTTACTTTTCCCCCCTACCCATAATGCATTTCCTTAATGTATTTTGGTTTGTACTCAGCTGTGGTGCGGTTCAATTAGAAATACCTTCAGACTGGATAACCCAGTTCACTCAAACAGTCTTTGATTGACATGTGTTTCCAAGTATCTAGGTGTGACTCCCAAGTCACCTTGGCTGCCTCGTCCTTCAGTCAGTTAAGTCAGTTAAGTGCCATACGTGAAACACGCTTGGGCGATCATGTCTTGAAAGAGACATGACTGACTGGGCAGAAGATTATCCCGCATTGCCATTGCTTTCTGTGGTAGACTAGTTGCCAGCCAAGGCTATAGAACCCAATCTGTCTTGTTATTTAACCCATAACTGGAAGGAAGAGACATATTAATACCTTTCCCAACGGTATTTGCACGTAAGTGAATGCAATGAATTCAACTGCTTTGTCCTTCACATTTCTTAAAAAAAAAAAAAAAAACAACTTTCGATACTTGACTATTGTAGTGTCCACTACTCCCATTTATGAATATAGATACATGGTTCACTTGGCAAGCAAACCTATGTCACTAAATGTAATATTTTCTGTAAACTATCTTATCCTACTATAATATATATTTTAACACTCCAATCATTTTAAATCAAAATCTATACAAACCATACCTGGTGTAGAAATAGGACATTTATTTTGTTATTTTTATTATTATCATTCAACCACGGTAGTGGTTGAATATATTCTTAAATCCGACATTGAATGAATCTAGGCAGCTTTCAAGCTTCACCACTAATTCAGTTCGCAACCAAAATTTCAAACAGTTTACAGATTTAGATAGGACACCTCCTTAGCTACATCAGAATATGTGAAGTCCGACAAGGGAGACTAACTACATAAGTACATGAGTAATGCTTCTAATAGTAAATCTTATTCTTTATAACTTTTTTCTGTTTAATATTTTTGCATGCAATTTTCAATATTTAAATTTTGATATCTTTTATCATTTTGTCAATCCAATTTTGCTTATCACTTACCATTTTATCAGAATTGATTATCTGAACTTATTTATAAATGGAACTTTGTCTGTGTGCGTGTGTGTGTGTGTGTATCCGTTACCTATAGACTCCGAAACAGCTGAACTGATTTTCTTGAAAATTTACAAAGTTGTACTATAAGCGTCTGTGAATGTTCTTAGCTAGGTTTTGTGTTGAGGTACTGCCAATAAATATTGAAAATTGATAATCGAAAAAATCGGGTTATAGAAAGAGTGGTCCGATTTTAATCAAATTTCATACACTCATAGACAAAGACATAAAAAACGATATTCAGAAGTTTCAAGGTTGCAGTGCTTACAATAGTGCAGAAAATTTGATATCGATACCAGGAAATCAAAATTTGACTTAATCCATTCATTTTTCTTTCAGTTTACAGTTTCGTTTTAACTGGAAACAACTATTGCTTTTTAGTGTTTCGTGCCAACGTCCAAAGAGTCTGAGCTCCAGGACCATGGATTAGTTTTAAAGCTTTCATTACACCCAAGCAACACTGGGCTATACTGCTAGTCAGAATTAATCACAAAGAATCAATTTTTTAATTGTTTTTTTTAATCAATTGCATATAAAATTTTTTCTTTTTAATATTTTTTAATGAAGTTTTCAGCATTAGATTTATATGAAATTAAAAGCAATGTCTGGAAAAATCATGGTTTATATGGAAAAATGTATGCATGAAATGTAATATTTTCAAGATTATATTAAACCTGGAAAAAAAACAGGACACATTATTAAACCTGGAAAAGTAAAGGACAAGATATTCTAGTGAAGTAAAAAATAAAACATTTTTTACTTAAAATATTGTATCTAAAAATAAAATTTGAATGCAATGTTTTAAGTAAGAAATTTCTTATTTTTTACTTCACTAGAATATTTTGTCCTTTACTTTTCCAGGTTTAATAAATTGTCCTGTTCTTTTCCAGGTTTAATATAATCTTAAGAATATTACTTTTCAAGTGTGCATATTTTCATGTAATAATAGATGATTTGATGGCAAAGATAAGCAACTTAGAGACATGCTTATCTGATTAAGGTTGAGCAACTGACAGACAAATGTTTAATACAGAACAGAGTCTTTACTGTCATCCATGTTTAAGTGCCATCCATTATACAAACTTGGGCGATCATGTCTCAAAAGAGACATGACTGACTGGACAGAAGATTATCCTACAGTAGGTTGCCATTACTTTCTGCAGTAGACTAGTTGCCAACCAAGGCTATAGAAACCAATCTGTCCTGCTCTTAAACCCATAGCTGGAGGAAGAAAAGATGGATTACATTATTATATTAATAAGTATTAATTAGTGGGGAAAGATGTGCATTGTGGTGCAGTGGTTATCAACTTGGAACAAAAAATTGGTTGAGTCAAGTTAGAAATTCCAGTTGAGTTTATTGCAGTGGAAAGAGAGACAATTGCAAGGCAGTATTGGCTCAGTTTATTCTCTTTACTACTAGTTATTAAACTTTACTACCAGTTATGAAAGCTCTTGCTGTACGTTCACTCTTTAACAGTACCTAATTGTTTTATTTAATTTTTGCAATAATTTTTTCGTTAAGTATTTTTCATTTAGTATATATATATAAAATAAATTTTTTTCTAAAAATCTTTTTCTGATAATTTCATATCCATTTAAAAATGCTAGTTTTGTTAACACGTCCCTAGCATCTCTACGTGTATGAAATTTTTCTTTTCTTTATTTTTCTTCCTTTTCTTTTCCTCTTTTTTCCCTTTTCTTTCCATTTTGTTTTAGCCCCCTTCCCTGCCAAACACCACTTCCTTTACTCCCCTTTCCCCCTTTTTTAGAGCTAGACAAAGCCAAATTTTTAAATTTTTCACTTACAACTCAATCTAAAAGTAATGTTATCCAAAATCTAAAAATAGACATTGATTGCTACCTACTTATTAATCCCACCTATCTAGTTTTTTTTCTGTGACATAAACTTTTGAAATTTTTGAACTTCCGCCAGTAATTCTTATTTTATTTTGAGTATAAGTTGTCGATGATACGTGAAATCTCTCTTCGGGATTTCATGTAGAAATGATCATACAACGGTTTTGAACTTCGAAATTTATTTTATTTTATAATTGGCTCTGTAATTTAGCCCTCTACCTTGATCAATTTTTAATATTAATGCAATTAATATTAATTAGGATTGGGTCTTTGGGATTTACCTTCCTGCTTTTTCTTTTGGATTGAAGTTTAAAAATAAAAATCTCTCTCTCTCTCTCTCTCTCTATATATATATATATATCCCTCCTGTCACACTCACGGGTTTGGATTATTTTTTTTTTTTTCTTCAATAGTATATGTTGGCAGATACAAAATTGAGCAGATATGTTCATTTCAAGAATCAGAGAAAACTCAGTGTTTAACGGCACTATTCAGCTTTGCTTAGCTATCAACACACTCCGTAGTGGGGAGATCAAAGCATGTCAGATCTAAAGACAATTTTCCCTTAGGAGATTGCAGATGACAAATGGCTAATTGGGGAGAAAATTCCTCAAGTTGATTAGGAAACACTTTCCAGAAAAAAATCCACTAAGTAAGATCTTTAATAATAAAATTAAGTTACAGCTGTATGAACAATCTAGAAAAAATTATAAAAAACCACAATAAAACAGAAAATAACAATTTAGACAAGAAAAAATGTAATTGTAAAAACCCCATAGACTGTCCACTAGAAAACAGGTGTTTGACAGAATCGATAATCTATCAATGTGAAATATTGACAAAGATTTGGAGAAGATTCTGATTTTGAAGTATCCTCATCAGGACTTACTTTTGAATCTTAGGAAGGAATTCATTAATAAGTGCCATCATAGGACGGATTTTAAAATTTAATTTTTAATTTTAAATTTTAATTTTTAAATTTTAAGTTTTTTAAAAAAATTTTATTTTTAATTTTTTAATTTTTAATTTTTCTTTTTATAATTTTTATGTATATGTGTATGTATGTGTGTGTATGTGCATATTTGTATATATGTGTGTATATATGTATATATGTATATATGTATGTGTGTATATATGTATTTATGTGGGAAAAAATTTTTTAGCTATTTAAATGCTCTTTTTTATAATATTCGTTAATTTTTTATATTTTTTATATGTATAATGTATATATGTGTGTGTGTGTGTGTGTATGTATATGTGTGCATGTGTGTGTGTACACATATATTGTGTGTGTGTGATATTTTTGTATATGTGTGTATGCGCATGTATGTGTTTATACGTATATAAGTGTGTATGAAATTGAATGTATGTGTGTGTATGTATGTATATATGTAGTCATAATCGTAGAATTGTGTGTGTGTGTGTGTGTGTATGTATGTATGTGTGTACTTCTATATGTATGTATAATTGTAAATTAAATTTTTTTTTTTTTTTTTACCTAGCGAAAAGAGCAAAGTGACAAGGAGCTTCATCTTGTTCAAACATTAAACTTTATAACATTTTTTACGGATCATTTCTTGCACAAATACAAATAAAATTATAATTTTTTTAAAGTGGACAAAAATTTTATGAACACTCTGTATGTGTGTATCTGGGTAAAAAGCAATCGGAGTCTAACCGTACTGATGAGCTGTGATACGGCAAAACAGACCTGTCTGCGGATGACAAAATATATATATATAAACACCCAATAAAAATTCAGTTCACACTCCTCCTCAGCATTTTGAACAGAAGCAGAGGTTCCCTTGTTTCCTATTTAGGATTAGGTTTCTGGTTCCTTCTAAAGTCTACTTCAACTCTATACTCCTAAAGTTTCTACCTGAACTCTGAAATTTTATTCACTAATTAAGTCTAGACAATTACTATTTAAGAAATACACATTTTTTTTTTGTTGGAACTCCTACAAATCTATATCTGCTCACTTCAGTTTCATATGTGAAGTGTAAACAACAGTAATTTTTTAAGGGCTGTTGTTTATCAGACAATATTTCTTATTATTGTAAACGTTATTTTGAGTAGGTACAGATGTTTAAATTATTATCTCTGTCATCAATATTTTCTTCCTTAAATATTCCAATTTTCTTCCTTTAGTTGCATCTGAAATGAACAGTTTCAATTGAACTTGAAAACAAATCTTTCAAAAGTATTCATTGTTGTAAATGACGTGTAACACCCCAGTGAACAGTCTGAACAATTTCTCTTGCCGGGAGTTTGTTGAAAAAGTCGGAGCCTCAAGCTGGGGGTACAAGATTAAACTATAAGGAATGAACTTCCACAACTTGGATGAGTTGAAACGATGCTTTATTTCGTTTAGAGTTAGTCTTTTTGGTTGGGGGCAGGCAATGTGATGTTCAGCTCTAACTCTAACTAATGGAGATCAAATCCTAACCGACCGACTCAAGACAAAGGAGTTTCTACTTCAAGCACCCGCCAGGCTGACTAACTAAACTCCACTCAGTCAACTTAACTAACTCAACTGATCGGCTTGGAAAAATGACATGTATTTGGATAAGCCTTGCTATCTGGCTCCTTAGGCTGATTTTCTAATGGATTTCATGTCCCTTTTCACCTGGATTATTAGTACTATTACCATAGATTTACTAAGGTCTTTTAGTATAACACTACCATCGTATATTTCGTTAATTATTTCCATAAAATCATTATTAACAAAATTACAGAAATAATTAACAAAATATATGACAGTAGTGTTATAACAAAAGACCTTAGTAAATCTGTTAATCTATGTTATATAGCAAAATCATCTAAAGTTTCCAGCATATCTATTACAATCCCATCTTAACCTATTGTTTTGTTCTTGTTCAACTTATTAGATTCCTTAAACTTTTCAGACGTAAATTAGACTCACCTTAATTTCCAAACCTAAGATTTCAATTTTTATTATAAGTTTAAGTTCTTGTTAATAAAATGTTTTCGTGACTCAATGCACCTGAAGTTTCAGGCTTGACACACACAAAAAAAATGAATACTGATAACTTATATCTATAAAAGGGCACTGATACAAATCCCATAAACAGGAACAGTCCTGTTCAAACCAGGACATATGGTAAGCCTAACTTTCATCTATTTTCTCACGTTAACTTTCTACTTTAATCTAAATCAAAATAAAGAAAATACATCAGTTTTCTTTGTTTATCTTTTGCATATTAAAATGAAATAATTTTGTAATTATTTACTTGATTAAATAGAATATAATAACAGATAATTGTCACTATCAATTTGTTTTATTTTTTATATTGCTTTAACATTTTTTATTTAAAAATTTTTAATTTTAGTTGCATCTGAAATAAACAGTTTCAATTGAACTTGAAAACAGATCTTTCAAAAGTATTCATTGTTGTAAATGACGTGTAACACCCCAGTGGACTGTCTGAACAATTTCTCCGGCGGCCGTTCTCCACGCTGTGATATTGCCGGGAGTTTGTTGAAAAAGTCGGAGCCTCAAGCTGGGGGTACAAGATTAAACTATAAGGAATGAACTTCCACAACTTGGATGAGTTGAAACAATGCTTTATTTCATTTAGAGTTAGTCTTTTCAGTTGGGGGCAGGCAATGTGACGTTCAGCTCTAACTCTAATTCATGGAGATCAAATCCTAACCAACTGACTCAAGACAAACAGAGTTTCTACTTCAAGCACCCGCCAGGCTGACTAACTAAACTCCACTCAGTCAACTTAACTAACTCAACTGATCGGCTTGGAAAAAGGACATGTATTTATTAAAATAACCGGAAGTCCACTAGAGACCACCCCCTGGGCTAAAACAAAACTAAAAGATAAGCATTGGCAACTGTAAGTCCGAAATTTCAAGGTACTTAAATTTTCCTTCTTTTGATGTGCAAACATCCCAGTAGACATCCGGTATTTTCCAGGATTTTTTTTATCTTTTTATCTTAATAGAGCTCCTGTGAAGGCCACAGAATGTTTTTATAGCCCTGACATTTTGTAACCAGGCATTTTTTTATTGCCTGGAGAAATCGAAAATTCTATTATCTTTTCTTTATTTTCTTAATGTATGGTCAAGATACAGTTTTTGACCTGGTCACTAAAAAAATCTATTTCCTCAACTTTATCTTTTATCACATCAAATCACTTAGTCAAATATTTACCGGAAGACTGGTAGGATTTGACAGTAATCTGATACCCTTTTCTCTTCCACAATTTTCCTCATAAAATAAAAAGCATTTAGTTATTTATTTTTTCTTCTTCTTTTTCACTTTTGTCAAATAGAAACATTTTTATATTCTTAACCATTTTCTATTTTAATCTATCATAATAAAATACATATTTTACAAATCCACCTTAATATACGCCTAGTTATCGTGTCACAGACGTGAATGTTTGAGAAGCAAAACTGAAAATGGCATTGACATTTTTCTCTTATAAGTTAATAAAGAAAGCAAATGTTTGGAGTATCCATTTTCATAGTTGTCAAGGAAAATGTTATGCAAAAGTAGATTTAATTAAGTTCTTGTTAATAAAATGTTTTTCTGAGATTGTGGCTGTCAACAATAAATCCTGGTAGGACTTCTAATTCTCTCAGCATCTTCTTACTATAAAGTTTGAATAAATCCAGTAGAAAAACAAATCCTTATTGTATCCTTTTTCTAGTTTTGTGTATTTACTATATTGATTTTTTTATCCATATACATATGTTTTTTTCCCAGTATAAGTTCTAGATGATTCTAATATCTTTACTAAATAAATCAATCTTACCTAGTAGTTCAAACGGTTCTTTGGGTGGTGCCTCATCAAATACTTTTATATAATCTATAAAAGATAGGTATATATACTTCACTTTTTATCATTCCAAACTATGATGGTTAATTGATAGCAGCTTCGTTTTGGAAGCATTAACATTTATGAGCCATTTCTTACCCCAGTCCACTACAGATTGGAGGTCCTTTTCAAGCTCGGCAGCAATGTTCGCTTTGTCGCCCACACCAGATTTTTGATCAAGGCAAGAGTAAACTGTTGTGTCATCGACGTACATACCTACTTGGGATCTTATGGCATCGGGGAGATCGTTAATGCAGATCAGAAAGAGCGTAAGATGTAGGATAGAGCCTTGAGAGACACCCGTATGGTAGTTCTGAGAAGCATGTCCGTTTAATACCACTTTCAGATTGCCTTTTATATATATAGATATTCCTTTTTTTATCCATACAGGTGTTTTTTTTTCTGCCCAGTATAAGTTCTAGATGATTCTAATATCTTTACTAAATAAATCAATCCTACCTAGTAGTTCAAATGGTTTTTTTGGGTTGTGCCTTACCAAATACTTTTATATAATCTATAAAACATAGGTATATATCCTTCACTTTTTATCATTCTAAACATAAATATCACTCACTTTATTCTAGTGCCAGTCACCTGGGACATGCAACTTCTTTGGTATCACTAATTTATGATTTGCATATTGAATTGTTTCTTTTGCTAACAACCATACATTGTGAATTTTCACTGTGTACCCCATACTTTCAACCTCATTTACGTGCCTGATATTATTAATCTAATACCAACCTATAACTCTTGGTAGAGTTCTCAATTCCCTTAGAATAATGTATTTTTGCTTTTTTTTTTTTTGTTTTGTTTTTTTTATAATCATATCGCCCCCAAGCAAGGCATTTTACTGCCACTGTTTTGCAGGGCATTACATAGGAAGAAAGTTATGAGAAAGAGTGCCAGGTTATAGGGGGTGTCAGGAAGTGGGTAAGAGAAAGATGAGAATACTGATGAGAGTGGAGTGGACGGAGAAAGGAGCATGAGAGAGAGGATGCAGGTTAGTGAGATAGGAGATGACTATTGACTTTGCATTTAAGTTCTTGGAGATTGTAGCTGTCAGGGAAGCAAGTAAACACAAAGGAAGCTGCTGGAGTAGAATTTGGAGTAGAATTTTCTTTTACATTTAATTGGTTTCACAGTAAAAAGGTGGGACCTAGTTGCTAATCTTGTGGCTCAAGTAAATTCATATATAGGGGGCACCAGGGAGCTAAGTTCATCAGAGCAGAAGTTTTAAGAGGAAAAAAATCATTGATGATCTTGCATTTAATCTTAGATAAGGTAAATAGTTATAATGACTTTTCAACCCATTCTTGACCATCTATGTAACATGGTGTAATGATTGGCAAGCTTGTCTCCCTTGAATCAAAAAAATTGAGTTTGGTCTTCACTGGGTGTGCCCATAATTTCAGCCTTTATTATAATAACACCATAGTTCACAGACATAACAGAATGGCTGAAAGGAAAAGGAATGACAAACATGCTTTGTTCACAGAGAGACTTTTATCTCACGAACATATATACAAAATTATATATACATATATACACGTCTCATGCAGAGAACAATATATCATATATCTATGCAGTGAGCAGAAGTGAGTGTCAGGAGAAACAAAAAGGAATGGTCTTACATCCAATATGGAGATACTCCTGTATCTGCAGAAGCCATGTTTAGGACTCCAGATTCAAACAAACTGGATTCATCTATGTATCAGGCACATGGGTCACATGACAGTCACTTCATACAGTGATGAGAGTGGCCAGTCCTTCAGTTTTTTATATCAGCCAAAGAGAGCATTTTCTTTTTTTTTTTTTTTTTTTTTTTTAGCCAAGGGCCCAGGCTGAAACTAAATCTGTATCCTCCAAAAAACTGTTCGTGGACATATTCCACGAACATGAAACAACAAATCTTGGGTTTTCCCAAACTGAGGACTGCAAACTGGAGTTTCTTTCTATACCTAGGAAAGATATATTTCTAAAAGGAATTGGCACCATGGACTTGTAAACTGTAGCAGTTTTTTGGAGGATACAGATTTAATTTCAGCCTGGGCCCCTTGGCTAAAGAAAATGCTCTCTTTGGTTGTTATAAAAAACTGAATGATTGGCCACTCTCATCACGTCGACTAAAGGGACATAATCACCTTCTGTAACCCTACAAATCCCTTGGAAAGGTACTGCTGACTTAGACCCTCAAGGCATAGAGCTAAAATGTTGGGATAACAACAAAAATGATGACAGTGTAAATAATGTCAATAATGATAACTCCCTTTTCCAGATTTCCAAACAGATTTTCTGTTCTGCTTTGGAGGCCTCAATCTCTGTAGGGCCTTTGAAACAGTCAGTATCAATTAGAGAATGCATAATGTCAGGTCACTAATAAATTCAGAAACCCAATGCAAGACCCCCATTTTCTTTTACCTCACTGTTTAGCATCAATATTGAAAAATAGATTACCTCAATAATTTATAATAGCATAAGAAAGTTTTCTTCCCTTGTGTTGATTCATGCTTGACCACTGAAGTTTACACCAGTTCTCACTCAATCACCAAAGTTAAGCAACACTGAGCCTGGTCAGTACTTAAATGGGGGACTGCTTGGGAATACCAGGTGCTGTAAGCGTTTAGTGACGGATGTGCGTCGTGGTACAGTGGATATCGGCTAGGAAAGAGAAATCGGTGAGCGGAGTTCGAATTCCAGTTGAATACCCTGCATTCACTTAAGCACTAGTACCCTTGGGAAAGGTAGTAATCCATCCATTCCTTCCAGTTATGGGTTAAATAACAAGGGTAGGACTTGGGGACCCTGCCCTTAAAAACACATCCCAATGAATCTTGATACTCTAAAAGAAAAAAGTATTACTAGACACAAAAACTTATATAAAAACAACAATAAATTGTTGAAAGAAAAAGGTATTACCAGCAATAAATAGATAAAATTTAGTTGGCAATAAATGACCTGCCAAGGTTGTTCTAAACTTATTTATAAATGTAAATTTGTCTCTGTGTGTGTGTGTGTCCGTTACCTATAAACACCAAAACAGCTAAACTGATTTTCTTGAAAATTTACACAGTTGTACTATAAGCGTCTGCGAGTGTTCTTAGCTAGCTTTTGTGTTGAGGTACCCCCAATAAATATCAAAAATTGATAATCAAAAAAATTGAGTTATAGAAGGAGTGGTCTGATTTTAATCAAATTTGATACACTCATAGACAAATACATAAGAAACGATATTCAGAACTTTCAAGGTAGCAGTTCTTACAATAGTGCAGAAAATCAATAATATATATATATATATATATATAAAAGACAGGATGTTTGTGTGTGTATCTGTTTATCTGCCTGTATATCTGTATTTTTTTCAACCCTTTTATTTTAGTTTTTGCTTCGGGTTTGGCTCTAAGTAGGTATAATTGTAGTTCTTAGTCTCAGCCATGATACCATTTAAGAGGACTTATTTAGCCTTCAAAATTCAGTTTATGATGAAAAAAATTTATTTGATATCGATAGCAGGAAATCAAAATTTGACATACTTCCATTCATTTTTCTTTCAGCCTATGGTTTCGCTTTAACTGGAAACAACTATTGCTTTTTAGTCTTTTGTATCAACGTCTAAAGAGTCTGAGCTCCAGAACCATGGATTAGTTTTAAAGCTTTTATTACACCCGAGCAATGCCAGGCTATACTGCTAGTATGCCATCAAACACAAAACAACCAAATCAAACCACTGAAATTAAATAACATTAAGCCTAGTCTGTAGTTTTAAGGCGTTCCACTTGGGAACACCAGGTTCTATAAGAAACTCCCTAAAATCTAAAATATGTTTTGTCTTTAACTAACCCACAAAGAGTTGATAAGTGGTAACAAATGAAATTGACAATGTTTAACCTTCCTGCCTGCATTAGACAGCACCAAAAGAATGGTTATTCCCTTGACACTGCTATTATTGCTTTCACTTTTAACTTCTTTGGCAATGTTTATTTATAAGGTTATAAAAATTTGTGAACCAAATACACTGCAATTATTATTTATTTTTTTTATAAAGATTTATTATTTAGCACTATTTTTTTAAGAAATAAATTTGAAAAGAAACCTTTTATGCAAAAATTTATAAAAAATTACAAAATTATCAAAGTGTATAAAACAACAAGAATTCAATATTTATTACTAGCAGTATAGCCTGGCATTGCTCGGGTGTAATGAAAACTTTAAAACTAATCCGTGGTCCTGGAGATCAGACTCTTTGGACGTTGGCACCAAAGACTAAAAAGCAATAGTTGTTTCCAGTTAAAGCGAAACCGGAGACTGAAAGAAAAATGAATGAATGTAAATAAAATTTTGATTTCCTTGGTATCGATATCAAATATGTTTTTTTCGTCGTAAACTGAATTTTGAAGGCTAAATAAGTCCTCTGAGTAAATGGTATCATGGCTGAGACTAAGAACTACAATTATACCTACTTAGAGCCAAAACCAAAGAAAAAACTAAAATAAAAGGGCTGAAAAAAATACAGACATACAGGCAGATAAACAGACACACACACAAACATCTTGCCTTATATATATATATATATATAATCGATTTTCTGCACTATTGTAAGAACTGCAACCTTAAAACTACTGAATATCGTTTCTTATGTCTTTGTCTATGAGTGTATCAAATTTGATTAAAATCAGATCACTCCTTCTATAACCTGATTTTTTCGATTATTGATTTTCAATATTTATTGGGGGTACCTTGACACAAAACCTAGCAAATAACACTTGCAGACGCTTATAGTACAACTGTGTAAATTTTCAAGAAAATTAGTACAGCCATTTCAGAGTCTATAGGTAACGGACACACACACACAAAGTTCCATTTATAAATAAGTTTAGATAGATTTACCATTTATAAACAACTATGAAAACAAGTTTTTCTATTTATAACTTTACAAAAATCTCAATGAACTATAAAAGAAAGATATTTGAATAAACATGTACAATCTATTTTGCTTTTTAAAACAATAAAAATTGCTGAGGGAGTCAAAAGTGCATACAATAATAGTGGTGTCAAGAGATTGTTAATTCTTTTGACACACTGCTTTTAGCAAACATAAAAGTTAAACATTGCCAACAAGTCAATCATTCTCTCACCCAGGAAGGATGCTAAGAGCCTATGGTTGCGTAAAATGATTGCGTAAAATTGGAAAGAATCATCAAAAAAGTTGATCAGAAAAGTTTTTGAAATGGTAAAGCAATATTTAGATTCTAAATATTGCTTTACCATTGCTTTACCATTTTCTAAATTTTAGAACGAAAAAGAAAATAAATAAAACGGTAGGTGTATTCCTTGGCATTTTGGCCAAATGCCAAGAATGGCAACTGCCACAGATTTGCAGAGAAGCAGAAAGTTTAAGAGTTGAAAGATTTTGGTAAGGTAAGCAAGTTCTTGGAATTTTTTAGTAAACTGTAATAAAAGCAACTCTAATTTGTGATTCTTCTGTGCATAAAAAAGAAAAAAAAGAAAAAAAAACATGAGGAGGAGAATGATGAAATTGAACAAGGAGTAAGTATTCCTTGATTTGGATTAAATTTGAGAAAACAACTCACCTCTTTGAAAGACAGGCAATGCTTACAGAAATCAGTATAAATTCATCAAAAACTTGTATTTTTTTTTTTTTTTCCAGTTGTTTGTTGAGTCAATTGATGTACAGACCTAACTGGATTGCAAACCTCATCACTTGAACAGACTTCCCAAAAAGAAAAATCTATGAGTATCCGGTAGGGTGTTTAAAAAAAAAAGAAAAAAAGAGAGAAGTCTAACCTATTGTTTAGATATCTGATCATAAATATAAAAAAAAAAGAAAAAAAAGAGAAAATTCTATAATACAACGTTACAAAACAACACGATGCCGACAGGTTGCTGAAAACTAAGATCCCATCGCATCACTTATACAATCAGCCAAATCTACCCCGGCAAAGAACGAAGGTATAAGAGTTGGTAGAGAGGCTGATTATTTAGCCCTCTTGTGCTAACTTTACTTTCTCCCACCATTTTTATCTCAACTGGCCACACCTCTCATTTACTGGTTAATTATTATTGGCAGTTTCGGGTTGACATTCTCTAGGTATGAGCTTACTTCCCAGATACTGCAATGGCTGCGATTTAAACTCTAAAAAAACCAGGGTTTTCCTATCTCTCTCTCGTATAACAATGAAAATAAAATATAAAATTGATAGTAGGCCTGGACGTCACATTGATTGTGCCTACGAAACTTGAAGAACATCAGCTGATATATTTATAAAGATCCAAAGAGAAGCAGTTATAGTAGCAGTTGCCATTATTAGAAGCAACAGCCATGGAGTGGGGAGAAGTAGGAGAGAAAATAGGCGGGGAGTGAAGGCGGTTATGAGAGAGAAAGAGTGGAAGGAGGAGAGTAGGGTTTGGCACCATCACAAAAGCTTTCTGTTTTTATTCCAATATACAGCATCATTAAACAATATATTCTTTCTCTCGTCTGCTTTTTCTTCTTTTACGACCGCTTTTGAGGCTTTTTCGTCGCCGCTCCGTATTTTCTTTTAATCGCTACATTAATTTTTTTTTACGTCTTCATCTTTTACTTAGTGTTCTTTCTTTTACTATATTCCTCGATTTGAGGTTACATTTTTTTTCAGCTTCTTTTATTTTGTATTAAATTACGTTTATCTTTTTTCTTCGTCTTCTATTCGTTTTAACGTCTTTTTTTTTCCCCCTTCGTGTTTTACTCGTTAATTACGTTTTCTTTTTTCCATTTTTTATTCCTGTTAGCTTCTTTTTTTCTTTCTCGTTTATAGGTTTTTTTTTTCGTCTTCTATTTGTTTGAACTTCTTTTTCTTCTTTACTGTTACTGATATATATCTTCTTTTTCTTCGACATCTCTTATTCGTGCTTGCTGTTCTGTGCACGTATTCATCACCTTCAGATTCGAGTTACATGTCCTTTCCTTGTCTTCTCTACTTACATCTTACATCTTTTCTTTTCTTTATTCGTGTGACATTTTTTTTTTTTTTTTACTTCAATCGTTTCTTCTCTTCCTTGTCTTTTAATCGTGATACAGGTCTTCTTTCTCTTCTTCGATTATCCGGACTTGAAGCAAAAAGAGAAAAACTGAAAAATCATTCCAATATTAAAATTTTATATCCTAACTAAAACGGAAAACCCGTTTCTAATAATCACCAACAAGCATTTTTTTTTTAATCGTATCACCCTGAGCAAGGCGGTAACGCCACTGATGTGCAGGGGGCTACGTAAGAGTGAAAAGATTGGAAAAGAGAAAGCCGGAAACCACATCCTAATCAGGGAACAAGGGATGAGCCTCTTAACCTGTTCAATATACGTGTGTGGAGTGTGAACCGGGCGATAGATAGATCTATCTACTCTAATTGAAAAAAAAAGAAACCAAAGTGAGAAGATTGGAAAAGAGAAAGCCGGAAACCACATCCTAAGCAGGGAACAAGGGATGAGCCTCTACACCTGTTCAATAGACGTGGGTGGAGTGTGAACCGGGCGATAGATAGAGATCTATCTACTCCATTTTGGGGAATGTAGAAAAAACGTACTCAACATTTGAAAATCAATTCAATTAATAATTCTTGTTAATTTTCTCGTTGCTTTCATACAAAGAAAGAACATATTTTTCAATTGCA
Organism: Ascarosepion bandense; assembly: GCA_037127315.1. Classification (NCBI taxonomy): domain Eukaryota; kingdom Metazoa; phylum Mollusca; class Cephalopoda; order Sepiida; family Sepiidae; genus Ascarosepion; species Ascarosepion bandense. The sequence goes on along the minus strand of JBBBDQ010001167.1, from coordinate 1,532,260 downwards.
TTTTGATTTTTATTAGTTTGCTCTCATAGAGATCAGCCTTAAACAAAAAATTGACGCATTTTTTTCATTAAAAATAGAAACTGGATACAATTGGTAATACCGTATTGGTTACTTTTTAGTTTTTTTAGTGATTTTCCTAGAAAGAAACATTCATTTGGCATTCATTTGGCATTCATTGACCGGGTATTGATTTTGGTTGAAGTTTATAAAATCTTTTTCTTAAAACAATTAACTGAAGATTGGTATAGAAAAAAGATTTGTTCTCCTGTTTGAATTTCCCTCGGTATGGACATTATGCCTGTTTGTTTTTTTGACTTTTGATTCTCCTATTTTTTAAAAAAACTTTTCTTCTTTTTTTCCGTTTCTGCGACTACAACATTTAATCTCCACTCATTGTTACATGTTTTCTTTGATCCACTTTTTTTATGTGCATTGTGGTGCAGTGGATATCGGCGCGGAACTAGGAATCGCGTAAGCCGAGTTCGAATTTCAGTTCATCCCTTGCATTCACTTACTCGCAAATATACACTTGGCAAAGGTATTTAACCCGTCCCTTCCCCCCAGTTATGGTTCTCCATGGTCAATACTCTGCCCATAACAAACAAGCTAATGTCGACAAGCTCCGTAATCACCAATCATCTGTCTGTCGGAGCAAAATATTATGAGGGTATCTAACAGACAAAAATGATAGATTAAAGTTTAAAGAAAAGGCGGGAAATTGAAGATAGATAGATAGATAGATAGATAGATCTATCGCCCGGTTCACACTCCACCCATGTCTATTGAACAGGTTAAGAGGCTCATCTCTTGTTCCCTGTTTAGGATGTGGTTTCCGGCTTTCTCTTTTCCAATCTTTTCACTCTTACGTAGCCCCCTGTACATCAGTGGCGTTACCGCCTTGCTCGAGGTGATACGATTAAAAAAAAATAGATAGATATGAACAGACTTAGATAGATGTGAACAGTCTTAATGTGAACCGAGATAGATAGATAGATAGATAGATAGATAGATAGATAGATAGATAGACTGGGTTCTATACCTTGGCTGGCAACCAGTCTACCGCAGAAAGTAATGGCAACCTATTGCAGAAAAAAACTGTTGGAGTAGAAGTGGGGGTTGCATTTAGCTATTACAACAGTCATATGGTAGGACCAAAGTAAAACACTTAAATTATTGTATTCGGGGCTCGAATAATAAAAAAAGATAATCAGAACAGTTCCAATATTTGTAAAAAAGACAAATGGAAGCCACGTCACGTCGGTGAGAAAGTGATTAAAGTCGAGATGCCTGGTCAGGATCTATTACATTGCAGATCCTTCTTTGGATTTTACCAAAAATCTCAAGATGCACAGCAGGGGCACCAGACCAGATATGGCAGCAATATTCAATGCTCGGACTAATGGTAGATTTATAAATATGTAAGATGGATTCTGACAAGAAAAATTTTTCAGGCACGATAGTGAACCAACTTCCTTAGCAAGTGAATTCGATATAGTCACTCCACGTCTTGCCCTCGTCTTATTCCCGCTTCCCTCAACCGTCTCGCAACCCCAGTTGATATCGTGGATTTCGCTCGCCCTCTGAGCAGTCTCGCTAGCTCATTGCCCTTGGCGGGCTCTTTTCGCTCGCTCTTTGACCCGTTTCGTTATCTCTATTGACGCCATTTCGATCGCCGTCTGGTCCGTCTCTCTACCCTCGCTGATGCTATCCATTTCGCTCGACTCTGGCTCGTCTCTCTACCCTCGCCGATTCTGTCCATTTCGCTCGACTCTGGCTCGTCTCTCTACCCTCACTGATGCTGTCCATTTCGCTCGACTCTGGCTCGTCCCTCTATCCTCGCCGATGCCGTCCATTTCGCTCGCCCCTGTCTCGTCTCTCTACCTTCGCCGATACTGTCCATTTCGCTCAACCCTGGCTCGTCTCTCTACCCTCGCCATTGCCGTCCATTTCGATCGACCCTGGCTCGTCTCTCTACCTTCGCCGATACTGTCCATTTCGCTCAACCCTGGCTCGTCTCTCTACACTCGCCATTGCCGTCCATTTCGCTCGACCCTGGCTCGTCTCTCTACCCTCGCCGATACTGCCCGTTTCGCTCGACCCTGGCTCGTCTCTCTACCCTCACTGATGCTGTCCATTTCGCTCGACCCTGGCTCGTCTCTCTACACTCGCCATTGCCGTCCATTTCGCTCGACCCTGGCTCGTCTCTCTACCCTCGCCGATACTGCCCGTTTCGCTCGACCCTGGCTCGTCTCTCTACCCTCACTGATGCTGTCCATTTCGCTCAACCCTGGCTCGTCTCTCTACACTCGCCATTGCCGTCCATTTCGCTCGACCCTGGCTCGTCTCTCTACCCTCGCCGATACTGCCCGTTTCGCTCGACCCTGGCTCGTCTCTCTACCCTCACTGATGCTGTCCATTTCGCTCGACCCTGGCTCGTCCCTCTACCCTCGCCGATGCCGTCCATTTCGCTCGCCCCTGGCTCGTCTCTCTACCTTCGCCGATACTGTTCATTTCGCTCAACCCTGGCTCGTCTCTCTACACTCGCCATTGCCGTCCATTTCGCTCGACCCTGGCTCGTCTCTCTACCCTCGCCGATACTGCCCGTTTCGCTCGACCCTGGCTCGTCTCTCTACCCTCACTGATGCTGTCCATTTCGCTCGACCCTGGCTCGTCTCTCTACCCTCACTGATGCTGTCCATTTCGCTAGCCCTTGGCATGTCTGGCCACCTCATTTTATTCCGTTACACTCGCCCTCTAGTTCGTCTTACTGCCCTTGATAGTACCGTCCATTTCGCTCATTTTTCTGACCCCTCTCGCTACTCCCGTTGACGCCTTCACACTCAACCTCTGGCCCGTCTCACTAACCCAGTTGGTATCATGTTTGGCTCACCCGTTCTCGAAAACCTAAGTTTTCACCTTTTCCACTACCTGCATTGTTTTTCTGTTTCCCTCACCCTTTGCCATTTCTCACTATGGGGCGGCTCGTGTAAAAATTGTGTTGATAAATTAATATTAGTCAGTTAAGTGCCATACGTGATACACGCTTGGGCGATCATGTCTCGAAAGAAACATGACTGACTGGGCAGAAGATTATCCCTCAGTAGGTTGCCATTGCTTTCTGCGGTAGACTGGTTGCCGACCAAGGCTATAGAACGCAATCTGTTCTGTTATTTAACCCATAACTGGAAGGAATAGATGGATTAATACCTTTCCCAAGAATATTTGCGCGTAAGTGAATGCAATGAATTCAGCTGGAATTCAAACTCGGCTCCCCGATTTCTCGTTCCGAGCCAATATCCAATGCACCACAACGCACATTAATTTAAGTTCGTTAACTTAAGTTTAAATTTAAGTTTAACTTTAAGTTTAAATTTAAAATTAAATTAAAAAATTTTTTTAAATTTAAAAATTTAAAATTAAATTTAAAATTTAAGTTTAAATTTAAGTTTAAATTTAAGTTCATAGCCTCGTTTGGAGAAAAGCAGACAAGATTCTGATTCCACATATGAGAGGATTTTTTTGCCCTAGCGTACACGCTTGAAATGTTCCACGGTAAAATTTGGCTTTGTGCCAGATGCCACATTTGTGGAGAGGCTCGGATAAATACTGAGTTGATAAATTAATTCTGTATTTTCTAATGCTGCGGTCAGCCTAACATACCCAGAAACAAAATATGACATTTACACGAGTAGTTGGTGACCTTTGATGGCTAAACTATCCTTGCTACATTGAAAACAAATGCAGTTTCCTTCATTACATTGTCAAGCAGCGGCTACTCATTTGCATACATACATATCCCAAGAATAAATAGTTTCCACCATGTATTTTCATTTCCACTAATCACCAGAGGAGTAGCACTTGTGCTCTGAAACACAAGAATTTTGGTGTAGTGGTACTATGCTTTTATAAACCATTGTAACAACTATTACAATATATATATATATATATATATATATATAATAAAAAAAGCGAAATTTTATTATATTACACTCTACTCTGTATTGAGCACTTTTTAAAAAAGTAAATATCAGAGAACTCTGGACACTAAACACGATATATATGAATGTCTGTCATGTTTAATCATGAGCCGTTCTAAACATCGTATTTTGGCTTTTATTTAAAGTTAAAATAAAGACAAAAATTGTCCAACATTTATGTTAACGTCCCCGTAATCTCCCTGAAGATGACTCATGTGAGCCGAAAGCTTAGAACCAGCATAATAAAAAAAAATTCAAACCTAGCTAAGAACACTCGCAAACGCTTATAGTACAACTGTGTAAATTTTCAAGAAAATTGGTTCAGCCATTTCGGAGTCTATAGGTAACAGACACACACACACACAGACACACATACAAACAAATTTCCATTTATAAATAAGTTTAGATTAGATTAGATTAGATTAGATAGACAGATTTAGATTTATATATATATATATACCTGAATTTTTTTCCTTATTTCCCTTCTGTGCTATGATTTCTATATTTGGACTCTTGAAAATTCAACTTTCACCTCATCCTTCTATATTATTGTGTTGTATAAATATTTATTTTGTATTTAACAACACACTGTGTATTTTCTTTTAATCAGTACACAAGATAGATGGTGGGAACGTTATTGTAAAATAAAGAAGTCATCCATAACTGATAACCTCATATGATCTACAAAAGATCTACACTTAGAGTTTATTTCTTAAAAGGTCAGTCAATTAAGTGCCATACGTGATAAACTCTTGGGCGATCATGTCTCGAAAGAGACATGACTGACGGGGCAGAAGATTATCCCGCAGTAGGTTGCCATTGCTTTTTGTGGTAGACTGGTTGCCGACTAAGGCTATAGAACCCAGTCTGTCCTGCTATTTAACCCATAACTGGAAGGAAGAGACGGATTAATACCTTTCCCAAGGGTATTTGCGCGTAAGTGAATACAATGGATTCAACTGAAATTCGAACTCGGCTCCTCGGTTTCTCGTTCTGAGCCGATATCCACTGTACCACATCACTTATTTAATAGCGGAAACTTTGAGAAGGTTAGCAAATTCACTAACGTCAGTCAGTCAGTTAAGTGTCATACGTGATATATGCTTTGTGCGATCAAGTCTCGAAAGAACCTGATTGTCTGGGCAGAAGATTATCCCGCAGTACGTTGCCATTACTTTCTGTGGTAGACTGGTTGCCGAACCCAATCTGTCCTGTTATTTGACTCATAGCTAGGATTAGATTAATACCTTTCCTAAAGGTATTTGTGTGTAAGTGAATGCAAGGAATTCAACTGGAATTCGAACTCGGCTCTCCGATTTGTCGTTCCGAGTCGATATCCACTGCACCACAACGCATATTACTAACGTCACTGGATATTAAACGAATTTTTGTTCTCAAACGGAACCAGATAAAGGTGGCTTTGAGAGAATGAACCGTGTATGTATTGGCAAGAACCATACCTCTTCTGAACCTTGTGGATTGGCGCTACAACATCATTAAAAAAACTATCAAATAATAAAAACCACGTCACTAGAGGACTTTCAACAATAACAACTAAAATTGCTAGTACATGGAAATAAAACAGAAAACAATGATATAATAAAGATGTCGACATTCCGCGCTACTTCAAATAAAAGGTTAGGAAGGAAACCCACATCAATACTAGAAAGAGCAATAGCAGTTACTGGATTTAAGAAACCGATTTTCTTGAAAAATTATTTTAATAAATATTTATAAATTTCTAACGAAAGTAGCCTTGGCTACTCAGTCTTTGAATGCCAAACGTTTCTTTATAGGGAAACGGCTTAAATTACTTTTATCATACGTATCTCATACTTTCGGTTGTCTCATTTGCTGACAACCATGCATTCTATCTTCTTGCATTTAACCATTAGTCCTTTCTTCTTGCTTTTCTTTACTAATATCTTTCTATCTAATAGTTCTATCAGTATTTCTTCTGAGTCTGTCAACAACAACACAACGTCATCTGCATATCCTAGATTTAATTCTTTCCCCTTTTCTTCTTTAGTGGTATTACGCCACAGACTCACAACACCAAGAAAATAGTTTTTTACAAAAAAGAATTGCTAGCTTCATGTCTAACCAGTTTTGAATTCAAAATTATCTTTCTCCTAGACTGACTGCCAATCAAAACTGGTGACCCAAGTTTGCTCTGCTTTTTAAGGAAGAATAGCTAGGTTCATGGCTTTCTTGAGAGTGTTTATGAGAAGCTGAATATTACAAACTTGACGTGAGTTTGAAATCAAGCACATCAATACCATTTTTTACACTGAAAACTACTACTCAGCAAGTATACTCTTATATTATGAATTAGGCACTGTTTTTTAGATGGGTGTGGGGGTGGTGTAAGGATAGTGGATCAGAATGAAAAATTGAAGAGCTGAGTTCTAATTCCAGTTGGGTTCATTACAGTCATTTATGCACAAGCACCCTTAGGATAAATATGAATTCATTGATCCCCCACCTATAAGTTAAATAGTTGGACTTATATTTAGAAAAATGATTGTTACTAGCCAAATTTCCATTTTACGGAGATTTCTCTTAATAATAATCTTAAAAGAATTCAACAGACGATGTTATTTTATTTATGGTCGCTGGATTTTTGGCTGTTGCCTTATTTGGTTTTCATTGTTTGATACTGTGTGTCTGAAAAACGCCACTTTTATCACAATCACCCAAACTTCTTGGCCTTTTGGTTAGGATCAAAGTGTAGCATCTGTTCTTATCAGCTTAATCTGATTCATTCATTCATTTATTCATTCTCTCTCATTCTCTTTCTCTCTCTCCCTCCCTCCCTCTCCACTTCAATCTTCTCTTCTTTCTTTTCTTTCATTTTCTTACTGAAACAAAAAAAAACTTTTCCCCTCTTTTGACATGATCCAAATAGAATAGACTTTTATCTATGAGATATTGGCTGGGCATAATGGTCTTGCAAACTAACAAAGAAAGGGACAAACACAATTATAATAGGTTTCTCAAAATTGTTAATGCAATGTTCACTCACAAAAATAAATTTTTCTTGCAATCCAAAATATATCCCACCTTTAAATAAACACAAAGGGTTGATAAACCATAAAATCAATCAATACAAATAGTATTTTACATATTGAGCTTTAATTTGTATACACAAAACATTACTTTATCAAAGCCATAATTTTATTTTACAGTGTAGGTCTTTTTTATGCCATGTTATTTCAGGGTATGTGTTGTGTCACAATGGATATTGACTTGGAACAAGAAATTAAAGAGCCAGGTTTGAATTTTGGTTGAATTTATTGGATTCACTTACATGCAAATACCCTTGGGAAAGGTATTAATCCATCTCTTCTCCCTCCAGCTATGGGTTGAATAGATGGACAGATTGAGTTCGATAACCTTGGTTGGTAACCAATCTACTGCAGAAAGAAATGACTGTGGGAAAATCTGCCAAGTCGGTCATGGATCAAAAGAGACATGATTGCCCAAGCGTGTATCACGTATGTTAGTTAACTAACTTTTTTTAAGAGGTAGAAGATCATAGCTATCCACAAACACATTTTTTATATTTTTTTAACATAACTGAATTGCCATGACTTCTTAGGAAAGATAATGGAGTGGTTCCTCTTGCTTTCTCCACAGATTGGAAATCAGATTTTTTTTTCTTTTCTGACTGCTATCCAATGCTAGAGATCCCAGTTTAACCTGCTATTTAAGAGATGGATCTATACCAACAGCATTAATGCAAGGTAAATCTAATTATGCTTGAACTTGAACTTAGCTTGCTAGTTTTTTGCTAATTTTTTTTTTTTTGGTTGGTGGGGGGGGGATAATTTCCCAACAATTAAGGCGGAATGGCCACGAGTGCACAGGGGATTTTTCTTCTTCTTCTTCTTCTTCTTCTTCTTCTATGTGCCCTGTCCTTTCAGGACATAGGCAATCATGTCTTTCCACGTCTCCCTATCCCTGGTGGCTATTAGCATGTTTTCTCCTGTTACAAACATGCAAACCCCGTACTGTCATCCACCTGCTCAAGCCCATAAATCTACAATATAAATGTATAGAAACTAGCATGGCCACAAAATGAGGGATCCGTTTATATACTGATTATAATATAGATTTGATCCCCCACTTTATATCCACATTATAATTTCTTATTAACAGTTGGCATATATATTTTTCTTCTATGTACTCTGTCCTTTCATATCGTAGGCGATCATGGCTTTCCACATCTCCCTATCCCTGGTGGCTCTTAACATGCTTTCTCCTGTTATACCACGCAACTCCTGTTCTGTCATCCACCTGCTCAGGCCCTTCAAATATGTTATCCATCGCCTTCCTCTGTCTCTTTTTCTCTCTATCTGACCTGTCAGTATCAGGTTCTCCAAGCCCTCTTTCCTTATGCATGTCCCAGGAACTTCAGTTGTCTCTTCCTGATGTTCATTATTAATTTTCTTTTCTTTGCCATTCTTTCCAACACCTCATCATTGCTCATATGCTTGGTCCATGATATCCACAGCATCTTTCTGTAGAATCACATTTCCGCTGCTTCAAGTTTTTAATTCATCTTCAATGATATTGTCCAGCATTCACTGGCATATTGAAGAACTGACATCACATAGCAAACTATCCCTCTCTTCTTTGTTTCTAGGAAAATTTTCCTGTGCCTTAGTACTTTACTCAGCTTCTGGAACACGTCCTTCGCCATGCCAATTCACCTTCGGATCTCTGTGTCGCACTTTCCATCACCTGTCAGAAAACTTCCTAGGTATTTAAATTTTTGTACTTGCTTGATTTTAGTATCCCCCACCTGTATTTGGCATTTTGGGTTGCTCTTTTTGCTGATGACCATGCATTCAGTTTTCTTGCAGTTTATTTGTAGTCCTTTTTTTCACTCTCCACAGCTACCTTCTGTAGGAGGCCTTGTAGTTTCCTTTCCGTGTCTGCAATCAGCACTGTATCATCTGCATATCTTATGTTGTTCAAATTGTGGCCTCTGATTACAAATCCTGGCATAGCATCTAGGGTCCTCAAAATATTCTCGCTGTACAAATTGAACAGATCTGGTGAAAAGACATATCCTTGTCTTACGCCCCTTTCTAGCTTTGTAAATCTGTTGAACTCGTTACCTGTTCGTATGCAGGGAGTTTGCTGCCAGTAGAGATTCTGGATTCCTCTGGTGTTTTTCCCAAAAATGTTGAGGGTGCTGAGCATCTCCATCAATTCTTTGTGGCGTATTTTGTCGAATGCCTTCACATAATCAATAAAACATAGGTACAAGTCATTCTTCATTTGTATTGCCCTTTCGGAGTGCATCCTTGTCATAAATATACAGTGAGAGAAAAAACAAAGCACAGAATTTATTTTCTAACCACCGCTTAGATGTGGCACAAGGCCAAAAGTATGAGGTACCCAGTTAGAATCAAACTCATTACTCAATTGTAATGTTTCTAGTGAAACAAGCTTTTTAATGATCACACCACATCAAGAGAGAGTGTTGAAGAAAGGATAAAAGATGGTTGGGATTCAAGGAGATAGAAGACAGCAATTGACAGTGAATTGAAGTTTTTGGAAATTGTAGCTATCAGGGCACAAGTAAACAGAAGAAAGTCCCACAGTTTGAAAGTGAGAGAAAAGAAACTGTCCAAGTAGAAGATGTGGTTACATTTAACTATTTCAACAATAAAAGAGTGGGACCTAGATGCCAATCCAGTAGCATGCATAAATTCATGTGGTCAGGGCACAAGGGAAAAACGCTCATTAAAACAATTTCCATGAAAATATTTTTAGAAAAGACAGAGGGAAGCCACATCATGTTGGTGAGAAAGTGACTGAAGTTCGGATGCCAAGGCAGGATCCATTACATTCTCCTTTGGATTTTTTGCTGAGAACCTCAAGATGAATAGCAGTAGCACCCGACCAGATATGGCAGCAGTATTCAATACATGGACGAATCGTAGATTTATAAATGTGCACAATGGATTTGAGGCAAAAACCTTTGATGGTACTGGATAGCACGCAGCTGACTCACTCTATCAACACTCAAAAATGCACAATTTCAAATCTACCCCTTCAGAAAAAAGCTAAATCCTTTCTTAAAGGTGACAAATTATTTCATTGGCCAATACAGTGGCAGAGGACAAATCATTTGCATAAAATAAAGTCAGTCAAAAAATAGCACAAGATTTGTTCTTTCTCCCTCTCCTTTATCAGACTGCACAAGGACATGAAACCGTTTTGGGGGTAAAGAATTTTCTCCTTGCTTGTCAAAGGATTTATAAATAAGTTTAGATATATATATATCGATTAAATGTATGTAACTCTACTTATTTTCAGTACCTAAGTTTTACAATGTTTTTTAAAATGAAAAAGCTTTCATTTTAACTTTAATTGAAAGCTAAATGATTAAATTTACTATTTCCAGTAAGTAAAATATTCTGCTGCATTTCAAACAAAAATTATATTGATTGGAATCTCCTTTTTTAGCGTTTCAAATTAAAACATTGAAAAGGCCATTTTTTTACATATAATATCTCTATCTATCTATCTATCTATCTATCTATCTATCTATCTATCTTTTTGTTTCTAAACATATACTGTTAAATATAAGAGCCAATGAATGTCTATTATGTTTAATAATGAGCCGTTCTAAACATCGTATTTTGGCTTTAATTTCAGTTGAAAATAAAGACAAAAATTCTCCAACATTTATTTGCTGCCTCGATACAATATATATATATATATATATATATATATATATCCAAGTGAATAAGGAACAAAGAAAATATTTACAACGTTCAAAACATTAATTCAAAACAGTGCTCAATATAGAAATAGAGCTATGAATATTTATTATAAATTATAGTTTAGAACATGTACAAATTACAATCTACTACAAAGCGTACATTTTGTTTCGACATTGAAAGGACAATGTCTCATCAGGTATTGTGAAGGGAGATGGAAAATTTGTTTTCTTATATTGGTAAATTTTGTGTAAGAGGTAAGGGAGGGTAGAGAAAATGAGAAATCAGAATTAAGAGTTGTCAATTAGAATTTGAACAAATGGTTAATGAACATGTTGAAAAGTTTAGAGACAGGTGCCACATTTAACAAGCAGAAAATAAAATATGGTAATTTTATGACCAGCCTTTGGGTTTAACAAAGAGGAAGAAGTAAGAAAATGTATGTGGGGTAGGAGGGACTAAGAGAGGATAGGCAAAAAAGAGAGAGGAATTGGTAATGGATAAACATATCTGTATTAGTGAAGTATAAGGCTACAAATTTTTTGGCATTTCTTGAAAGTATGGTGAAATCCTATACAAAGGCGTAGAGGTTATTAAAGGGGTTATTTTTAAATTTAAACTTAATTTAAAATTTAAGGAACTTATATATATATATCTCGAGCAGTTTACAATAAAAAACTTGCTTGCCAAAGTACATGAACATGCTCAATTAAAGTGGCAAACTTTTTGTGCTTATCAATGCACTATCTCCACATCAAGCACTTTAAGATAAAAAAAATGTGTGGTGATACCGAGCAAAGGCGATGGACCGGATGTTTGCGCTTTCACGACCAAAAAGCAAATGACCAAAAGTCGTCGCTATGTGACTGGCCCTGCGCAGATGTTACAGTTGAAAACTAAAAATTAATTAAATATTAAATTTCCAGTTCGCGAGCCTACACAAATTTTATTTATCAGCCAATGGGAAGCCCAGAACCAAATACAAGTGTGAAATCCCAAATGATCTGCTGTGAGCCAAAAAGAAGATATAAAAAGTGAATACAGAGAGCATTCAACAGGCAGACCTGCTCAAGGAGAAGAGAGTAATTAGTATCTCCCTTGACCTAAGTCAAGCAGCTTCTATGCTCACCTCCCCTCACCTCTCTTTCCTTCTTCCCTGCCTCAAAAACTACTTACTGAGCTAAGGAGCGAATACATCAAAGATATTCCTTACTTACACACTCCCAAATTCCTAAACTTTTTTTCTCTTTCAGCATTTTATTGCCATGAACATTTTAACCTCTGTTGGACCTATACTTCATGTATTACTTCAATTGTAAAAACATTAATTGATATGTGTTATATATAAAATGTTATTTTTCTACTCAAATACAACTCACCTTCACTAGAACGGACTCTCCACTACTGACAGAAAAGAATAGATAAGCAACCTGCTATAAATGAATGCCAAAATACATTTTATCAGTAATACCACTGAAAAAAAAACAAACAAAAAAACAAAACAACCATGGCGCTAAACATTATCACAACTCAACACCATACATACATACATACATATATATATATAGTCATCCGCAGACAGATCTGTTTCGCTGTATCACAGCTCATCAGTATAGTTAGACTCCGATTGCTTTTTAACCCAGGATTGAAACCCGACCAAATTGGTGTCAGTCAGCAATTCTACCTCTGGGCTATGTGCGTTCGGTGGAAGAATGCAGACTTTTTTAGCGCATATATTATCACTATACACGCCCAACAGCTAGAGTGCTCTAATTCATTTTACTGAATGAGCAATGCATACATGCCAGAGTAGCTACTGTTTTACAAAGCCTACCATTCTTCCAGAGTGCTCAATCAGGGTGTGAATGCATATATATATATATATATATATATATATATATATATAAAGTGTTAAGAGAATGCTATTTTGTTCATTTTATTAAGAAAATACTAGTAATCAATTCTAAGACAGAAGGTACGGCTGTCACAGCAAGAAGAGCAATCCAAAATTTAAACTGAAGATAATATATATGTATAAAAGCAAGATGTTTGTGTGTGTGTCTGTTTATCTGCCTGTATGTCTGTATTTTTTTCAGCCATTTTATTTTAGTTTTTGCTTCAGGTTTAGCTCTAAGTAGGTATAATTGTAGTTCTTAGTCTCAGCCATGTTGCCATTTACTCAGGACTTACCTAGTCTTCAAAATTCAGTTTACAATGAAAAGAACTTATTTGATATCGATACCAGAAAATCAAAATTTTATTTACATCCATTCATTTTTCTTTCAGTCTACGGTTTTTGCTTTAACTGGAAACTATTGCTTTTTAGTATTTCATGTCAACGTCCATGGATTAGTTTTAAAGCTTTCATTACATCCGAGCAACACCGGGCTATCTTGCCTTTTATATATATATATATATATTATTGATTTTCTGCACTCTTGTAAGAACTGCAACCTTGAAACTTCTGAATATCGTTTCTTATGTCTTTGTCTATGAGTGTATCAAATTTGATTAAAATTGGACCACTCCTTCTATAACCCAAATTTTTCGATTATCGATTTTCAATATTTATCAGGGGTACCTCAACACAAAACCTAACTAAGAACACTTGAAAATGCTTATGGTACAACTGTGTAAATTTTCAAGAAAATCAGTTCAGCCATTTCGGAGTCTATAGGTAATGAACACACACACACACACAGACACACACACACAGACAAAGTTCCATTTATAAATAAGTTTAGATATATTTGCCAGTTAAACATTTTTTTTTAATTCAGTGTTCATATTTTGTTATCTTTGGCTTAACACACTCATAGCACTCAAGGCGATTCCCGGGGCTGATTTTGTATAGTTCATGGTGAGCTATATTTCATGACTTTATTTCTTGTTAAGTCAGTTCATGATAAAACATGACTGATATTATATGACAGTACAGTACTCTTTTAATTAATCTTTTTTTAATAAATATTTATTGACTGAGAAAAGAAAAAATTATCATTATTATTATTACTACTACAATAATAATAATAATAATAGATGTCACCATTCTATGGGATTACACCATCTATACAGACAGAAAAATTGAAGCAAATAAGTCGGACATTATTGTTAAAAGCCAGAAAGAAAAAAATTGCCTATTAATTGATATGGCTTGTCCAGCGGATTGTAACATAGCAACCAAGGAATTCGAAAAACTGTCAAAATATAAAGACCTGGACATTGAAATAAAAAAAATGTGGAAATTGAAAACAAGTATCGTACCAGTGATAGTTTGTGCACTTGGAATGATAAAAAATGGAACAAAAAAACACATTGAAAGAATCCCTGGAAACCCAAAATACAAAAAATTGTCTTGTTAAGTACAGCCCACACACTAAGGAAAACTGTGTCTATGTAACGCTAGGGATGTTAGGGAGATATGAAAAAACATGAAATAGAGTCATAACAACACACCACTACCTGCCTTAGGTCGTCCTGCAGGCTTGGTAGGTAGTGCAACCATAGCAGAAATAAATTTATAATGAAAAATGATATAATAATAATAAAGGGAGATAATTTACGAGTAGAACTCTGGAGTTACGTTTCTTGGATTTGTTATCAATATAAAATTTAATAAAACACGAAGGAGAACCCATTAACCCTTGAAGTTGATTGCACAGCGTCTAAATTTTGTTGCGCATATTAGAAACCAGGGTCGTTGCATACTACCCCCGAAACCTCCGACCGGAAGGAAGCATGACTAAGACCTCCCCGCGAGAAGTGTTTTGTGACACTCGCTATTTTATCAACGTTTGCTTTTTTTTTACGTTGTAAATTAATTAAAACCAGCACAACTAGCTAGTAAATTAAGAATGAAAACTTACGTCGTTACAGGGTCTCTTTTTTTTTTTTTCTCTTTTTTTTTTTTTATCCAAATCTGGGTTTTTCTTTTGCCCAAGATAAGTCTCAAAATTCACAATCTAAAATTCACTAACAGTTTATCCTTCCATCATGTTGTATGTGTTAAAATTAAACATTTTAATAAGAAAAATCTCAAATTGCCACAAAAATATTGTTAATTTACTTCAGATGTAATACTACATTTATGCCAGGTCTCTAATTTGTATTTAGATGCATTGTATTTATGTATTTTATTAAATTCTTCACCTATATTGCAGATGATCCATTAATGAACATAATTAGATTGTTACAGTGCACTTTTTATTATGATCGAGAATAAGCGATAAGAAGCCTCCCCAAGCTTACTGCTATGCAAGTTGTGGGTTTGTAAGGAGACAATATGCTGAACACTGATTGGTCAGTGTAAATCACACCATTTCTTATTTGAATAATTCACACCCAAATCAGCCCACGCAATTGATGCGTGGCCAGACAGTATAAAAAATAAAATACGCCCAAAATACAACAGTTGGAAATGAACCCTAGTTTAGAAATGAACTCGAGTAGAAAAAGATCCTAGTAGAGAATTGATAACACTTGTAAATTTTTGTCTTTGTTGCCATTTGTACGACATTAGAGACACATGGCCAAGTGGATATAGACGTTGGTTAGTTCCAGTGACTTGACCCAAAGAGTTGTGAATTCAATACCAGGCTACAGCAGTGGTGAATAAGTAACTTAAAGGGTTAGGGGGAGATAACTAATGACTTCCAAAAGAGGCTTTACGCAAGGAATCAGAATGATATACCCCAGTGATTGTTATAAAGGGTTCAATTTGAAATTCCTAGCACCTGAAGAAGGTCGAAGTGTACAACAGCTGAAACATCGTACAAATAGCAACAAAGATGAGGACAATAGTCCAAATAATGTAAACAGTGTAAATACTACCTTATCTTAGAATTATAGACAAATACTTCAAAATCTGTCACTTATAAAATTTTAACTACTTCAAAGAACTTCATCAAATTCTTAGTAAGACTTATTCTTGAATGAAATATTCTCACTAGTGCTTGAATTTGAACCCTTAATCTAAACCTCAAGTTAAGTACAAATCTTTTCATTCACATTCAAAGGTAAGCAAACTCTTGTCGACATATTTTCCAAGAAACTTTATTGTGAAAGACTTTTATGTCATATTCATATCACCTTCACCTTTCACGTCTGTATAGCTTTGATATAAAAACTGTTGTTCATTTGTTAAATGATTAAGTTTTGTCAGTCAATTTTTCATCTTAATTCTTACTTTTTAATGCAAAAATACAAATTTGTTTGTGGAGGAAAATTTTTTTCACGCAGACCAATTTAACATTTAGCCTTCTGATTATCTACAACAAATTGGTAATCCTGACACCACTACAACAAATTCTACATTTGATGAATACTACATTATGAAAATTGGGATGTAGTAAAGTGGGGTGAGCCATGTTCTACATTCTGTAAGGGCCACAACACCCTTGCACCACCCTACTTGGAAACCAATAAGCAATAAAGGATTTTCATAAAGATATAATTAATCATTGATTGGTTGTTTTTGGTCCAGCAGCATATAAACCTATATAGGTTATTTAATGCTAAAATCTAATTATTTAATTTAATTATCTAATTTAATGCTAAAATCTAATTATTCTGTATGCAGTTTTGTTTTTGACATAATTAATATTGTTTTTCTTTTCTTTAAATAAATTTCTAATTAATAACTGAGAAAAAGAAATATTAAAAAGTAAACAGGACAAGATATTCCTAGACATGGATAGTGGAATGATAACAATCCACCCATGTAGGTTAAAAAAACATTCTAATATAATTATTATTGCCTCTTAGGAACAGGGCTAGCAATAACTAAACAGTACCAAAACGAGAACAAGACGAGATATTTCTAGACATGGACAGTGGAAGGAGAACAATCTATCCACCAAAGATTAAATTACATTATAATATAATTATTATTGCCTCATAGAACCTGGGCAAGCAATAACTGAACAGTATTAAAAAGAAAACAAGACGAGAGATCCCTAGACATGGACAGTGGAATGAGAACAATCTATCCACCAAAGATTAAATTACATTGTATTAAAAAGAAAACAAGACAAGATATCCCTTGACATGGACGGAGGAATTAGAACAATCTACCCCCTAGATCAAATTATATCACAATATCATTATTATTACCTCATGAAAAACTGGGCTAGCAGTACTAAAAGTAGAACTAGATGAGATATCCCTAGACATGGACATAACAATCATATTATATAGTAAATTACATTATGATATAATTACTACTGCCTTGTTAAAACAGTACTAAAAAGAGTTCAATTGAAATTGCTGGATTGACCAGCCCTTGATTAAAACTGGAGGAAGCTTTGACTGAAACCTTATTATGACAACGAAGTTTAGGATAACTGTTTGCACTTTGTGTGAAATACTAATATCTCCCTCCACTCACTCCTCTTTAATTCATTTTATTGAGGAAGGTGAAAGAAAGGAATTTGTGATCCTATGTAAAATTGTTTTTGGACCAATGAAAACCTTGCCTTTAAAGAAAGTAGCCAATCAGCCAAGAAGAAGAAGGAAATAAATTTGCTAGCTTACACAAAATTTCTTTCTATATAAAATGAGAAGTAAAAATAAATTGCTCAGAGAAGTGTAATGAAAGTCATGTAAAAGCTTTCATTTTTGTTCATTGCAACCAGCATTGAAGTTCTGGCCACTGTAAAATTTCTCACCAATTATATTATCAGCCTTTAACTAGCATGCGACACTTCAAATAATTTTCTCTCGACAATCCAAGAATGCTAAATATTTCAAACTATCTCTCTTCGTTTACTTTGGAACATATGCAAACAATATGTATCCTTTTGGCGGGCAATGAATTCTGTTATCTTTGGCTTGAATATTTTTATTATTATTTTGTATGAGATCATTTAATCTATTGTATAAACATTTCCTCTTCATGACAATTTATTGAAACTACAAACTTTAAGAATTCTGATTTATTTTCCTGAAACAAGATACTGACTTTACTTCAAGAGTGTAAATTTGTGAATAAATTCCTTATCTTATTTTGTTAAAATTATCCTTGTATATTTCATTGTCATTATGATCATTCATCAATCTTTTTGGTGTGTGTAGGAATCTTATAGAACAACCAGCCAGTAATCAACTAAAATAGAAGTTGAGTCCAACTGACAAAAAACCACCAGGGCAAATTGGTAGGTGGTTTAAATAATAACCTGGGAGATTCCATTCCCTTACAGGAAAGTCTATTCTGTAAGCAGTGATTGGCTGATAATTTCAGTGTGTACATTGAGCTCCATAAATATTGAGCACAATATCCACCATTTGGCTTTGAGCCACATAGGGACACGTATTCAGTTACAAGCCTGTTTATTTTTGTCTGCCAACTGGACACTAGTTGGACACATCAGGAAGGTGAGTCTCACACTCTTGAATGTTCACCTTCCTACAGGGAGACAAAAGGAGACAGCCATGTTGAAAGGTAACTTATTTGACTTCTACAGTGTGGTCAAATCAATTGTTCATTTTAGCCCATAAGACCCATACTACTATAGGCCTACATGTAAATAATGCTAACTTCTCAGCTCAGAAATTCAGACAGAAAATAGTTTTTTCATTTCACTACAAGCAAGGTGATAAAGCCACTAAGATGAAAAGATTATTGAGAGTGAAACAATATCAGAAAAACATTTTAGAGGAGAGAGGACAATATAAAAATAGGACACAAGAAGGCAGATGATGATTGCTGATGTTTATTTGGGTATGCGGCTGAGGATCATTGCAATTAAGGGATTGATTATTGATTGAGAGATTTTGCTTTTTAAGGTTCCTGAACCCCTTGAAGATTATTTAAAAAAGAGAAAATATTTTTAGATGGAAGAATTTTTTCTTTTTTGGAATTAATGATTTACTAATACAAGTCATACTAATTAACCCATAGCAGGAAGGAGAAGAGGTGGATTAATACTTTTCTCAAGGGTATTTACACATAAGTAAATATAATGAACTGGAATTGGAACTCAACTCTTCAATTTCCAATTCCAAACTATCACACCACCAGCAGATCCAAACTTACACCTTGTATTCCCTTCCCTAGCAGTTATCCATCTAGGTTCTGACCAGGTTCAATATTGCTTAACTTTGGTGAGCATGAGTGTTTCAATATGATATGGGTTAGGAGTCAGAAGCTTTGTTTTGTTGGTCATTGTCTAATTCGGTTGCTGGGGTATTTGACTCAATATCTATCAGAACAGACTGTTGCAGAAATTGATAAACATATTTTTCCCTCCATGTCCACATAGAGGATCCTGAATGGTGCCAAGTGGTTGTTTGCTGAGAGAATGAGACAGCACATAGCTGAGCACAATTTAGGCTCTAAGGATTATTGGTGGCTATGCAAACATGTGCTGAACAACAGCAAATCCTCTATCCATCTCTTAATCAATGAATTTGAAGTCCTCACAGCATTAGCAGACAAAGCCAAGTGCTTTGCTCGCAGATTCTCATCCAACTCCACATTTGACTCATCTGGAGTACTCGCATCCAACTTCCCTATTAGAACTAAGGCCTTACTGAATGATGTTTACATTACACCGTCACTGGTATCTAAAATGATATAAAAACTTGATAAGGCGAGCGGAGGTGATGGAATCACAGTCATTGTCTTTAAGAAATGTGCCCCTGAACTCTCCTCTGTCCTCTCTAAACTCTATAATTACTGCCTTTCTGCTTCCTGTTTTCTTGCATGCTGGGAAGTCCTCTTCTGTGGTTTCTGTATTTAAGAACTCAGGAAAACCCTCCAACCCATCCAACTATCACCCTATCAGCCACCTACCAATTTTCGGGAAAGTGTTCGAGGCCATTATTAATGCTGAAATAGTTCAACATCTTACTGCCCATAAACTATTCACAGACGGGTAGTATGGCCTCCGCTTCGCCAGGTCCACGGCCGATATGCTAACGACCATCACGGAATACATATACCAGGCCCTTGATAAGTCTGGTGAGGATCGTGCTGTTGCCCTGGACATCTCCAAGGCTTTTGTCTGGCACGCAGGCCTTCTACACAAACTACAGGGTTATGGTATAACAGGATGCTTGCTTGATCTGATTAAATCTTTCTTATCTAACCACATAATGAAGTTCATCTTGAATGGGTGTGCCTCCACATCCTACTGTACAAACACTGGTGTCCCTCAGGGCTCTATCCTAGGCCCGATGCTCTTCCTTATTTTCAAAAGTGATCTCCCAGACATGATCAAGTCCCAAGTAGGCATCTACGCAGATGACACCACAATATACTTTCACATCAGTAAGAAATCTGGCGAGGTGGGCAAACATAACCTCGCTGCTGATCTTGAGAGGAATCTACAATCAGTGGTGGAATGGAGAAAGAAGTGGCTTTTAAATTTCAATGCGTCTAAGACAAAGCTGCTGTCTGTCAATCATCACAAGCAACCAACCTCTCCTGCCTCCCCTAAGCATGGACCAAGTTAGTCTTCCTGAGAGCAATATACTTCACCTCCTCGGCCTTACCCTCTCTTCCGATCTTAAGTGGAACCATTACATTGAGTCAATAGCTAAATCTACTGCTAGGAAGGTTGGGTCACTGTGTCAGGCCAGGATGTTTTCTCCGCCTGAATCCATCTTGCATATATATCAATCATCCGTCCATGTATGAAATACTGCTGTCATATATGGTCAGGCGCCCCCACTGTTCATCTCAGTGTTCTTGACAGGCTCCAAAGGAGAATCAGTAATGTGATAGGTACTGACCTGGCAGCTCGACTCCAGTCGCTTTCTCACCGACGGGATGTGGCTTCCTTCTGTCTGTTCTATAAATATTTTCATGACTTCTGCTCTGACCAACTTAAGTCACTGGTGCCCCTGCCACAGGAGTTTACTCGTGCAACCAGGCGGGCAACTGGGTCCCACCCATTCACAGTTAGATCAACCAAATGCAGACGGCAATTCTATTCCATCAGCTTCTTTCCTTGCACTTCCCACCTGTGGAACTCTTTTCCATATTCTTGCTTTCCTGATGGCTACAACCTCCAGGAATTAAAATGCAATGTCAATACCCATCTCTTAACCACTTGACTCCAGTTCTTTCTACATCACCCTGTACATCTTTTCCTTTCTCTCTACCTTTGCAACTGTCATCACACCTGCATTCCCATCTATCTTTTGCTCCTTTCTCTGACACCCCCTGTAACTGGTTCGTTTTTCTCTTTACTCTCCTCCTATCTAATCTTTTACTCTTATGTAGTCCACTGCGCATCAGTCTTTCTACCTCACCCTGTATATCTTTTCTTTTCTCTCTACCTTTGCAACTGTCATCACACCTGCATTCCCATCCTTCTCTTGCTCCTTTCTCTGACACCCCCTGTAACTGGTCCATCCTTCTCTTTACTCTCCTCCTATCTAATCTTTTACTCTTATGTTGCCCCCTGCATATCAGTGGTGTTACCACCTTACATGGGATGAAATAATCCCCAAAAAAGATTTGGCTCTTCACACGTTTTTGTATGCTTTGCTCAAGCCATTACATGCTATAAGTAAAGGGTCCGTTTAACAGAGAAATAAATGCTAGATTTTTTTTTATACACATGAGTTTGCCTTAGGTTTTCATCACCATTTCTACAATAAAGGTGTTCTTCCTTTGATAACCGTTCATTTCAGCCATTACTGAATTCCCAAGAAGCAACCCCAATGAAGATGTAGTGAACAAACCAAGATCTAGATTTAAAAATTCAAATGCTAAGCACTGACTCATTGATTTTGTTAGAAATTAAAAAGACTCAAATTTACAAACTTTGCTTAGCACACACGCAAAAACAAATCCAAAACAAAACTCGTTAAGTTTCACACCTTGATACAGAATTTTTTCAGCAAATAGAAAACTAGGAAACATCTACAAACAAAATTCAAATAATCTTCAATTATAAGAAACAAATTCTTTTACGGAACTTTTTGCGGGCTGATGCAAAGTTTGTTCGTCATCCAATGGAAAGGCCCGAATCACATCTGGGAGTGAATTCCCAAATGACCTTTTCGAGCCGCACAAACAAAATAAAAGACGGGCAAGTTCACCTGTCACCAGAGAGAAGATAAGCTTAGTAACACATCCCTTGACAAACATCAAGCAATCGTAATTATCTCTATCTTTCTCCCTCATCTCTTTCCTTTTCACCATTCACCCATCTGCCTTTTCTTATACTTGATAAACAAACAGAATACTTTAAAACAGAAAGATTATTTCAAAGACATTTCTACCCAATGATAACACTCACACAAGTTACTACTACAAATTCTTGATACCCTTTACTCCTTACTACTGTTTCTCATTGAACATTCAACTTCTACCAATTCATGTTATTCTGTTCTATTAATAAATTTCTATTTAAACACAAAAAAGGTATACTTTTATTCTTCCACAAATCTATTTTCTGATAACCTTCTGATAATTCTGATAAACCCTAAGTTGTGGGGATTGTCGGATGTGTTTGTGACTTAGCCTTGTATCAGACACAGCTGAACGCCCCCACTGCTACAAAGATACAACAGGGCATCTCAACAAATTGACCATGGCAAAACCAACAATGGTGGCTAGACAAAAATGAAAATCTGAATTTGATTTTTTCATTTTATGTCACTATGCCTGGGGCTCCCTCATAGGAAAGGAGGGTAAACAATTTTATCTCAGTTTTAAATGTTTTGTGCTTTTATAACCATCAATAAAATCTGTGAAATAAGGTCTTCAAAAGTAGCCACAAACTTGACTAAATGTGAATTAAATAATAAAATATAGTAATAACTGAAATTTTTGGGGAACAAGTGGCAACAAACCGTATGTTGGAGATTTCCAGTTACAGGGTTATATTAACGGTTGGGATTGTGGGAAGTTCAATGTTATTCCTAAGATGAAAATCAAGTTAGTTCTTCTGTCACTAATTAAATAAATAAACAAAGAAATATATTGGAAACTGTTTTTTTTTTGTTATTCATTTCAGCCACTACTGAATTCCTAAGAAGCAACCCCACTAAAAAATATAACAGGGTGTCTCAACAAATTAACCATGGGAAAAGGGTGTTTTTTTTTTTCACCTATTGTTTCCTTGTGAGCATACAATGGAACATCCCCAGATTTTGTGTAGCCTGATGCAAATGAGAATAGAAAAGCAATGGGTTTATTTGTTGGCTGGTGAAAAGTCGAGAGAGGGCATAAATCCCTTGAATATCATTAAAATTAATCTTTTTTCTGGGTTTCATGTTCATTATTTCGTAAATTTTTTAGTTGTTCCCCGAAGGCCTTTACCCTTTCAAATCTTTCCAAAACATCCTTATTTCCGTGCAAATGTATATGCTGAACTCTAATTGATAATTATTTATTGAAGAAACCTACCTTTTTTGTTGTTAATGACCAGAAAAAAAATCAAACTTCTTGTTGCTGTTTGTCTCACCCCATAACCACATTTGAAAAATGTTATTAACTGCAGTAGTTAGCTGTTTTTTGGCTTATTTACTTTCTTTGGGCAATTACTACATGATCTGTTTTGTTTTAGAACTCAGAAACAAATCGCGTAGTAATTGCACAAAGGAAGTAAATAGGCCGAAATAAGCATCCTACACCTAAAGTCATTCTGCACTAAATCAGATATGAGAACCGTAGTAAGGGGTGAGATATAGTTTGATTTTTTCTGATCATTAAGATAAAAAAAGGTAGGTTTCATCAATAAACAATTATTGATTTGAGTTCAGCATATAGATATGCATGGAAATAAGGATGTTTTGGAAAGATTTGAAGGGGTAAAAGCCTTCAGGGAACAAATCAAAAATTTTCCAGAAGGGTACATTTGCACGGAATTAAGGATGTTTTGGAATGATTTGAAGGGGTAAAGACCTTCGGGGAACATATCAAAAATTTACCAGAAGGGTACATTTGCACGGAATTAAGGATGTTTTGGAAAGATTTGAAGGGGTAAAGGCCTTCGAGGAACAAAACAAAAATTTACCCCATTTTTTTTTTTAAGTAAATGCATTTTTGGTAAACATGGGTAAGCATGCCAGCAAAAAACAGAGTGTCAAAAGGAATGTTTTTTCCTTGACACCACTATTATTTTAACTACCTTCACTTCTTTGCAATATTTATTGCTTTATAAAGTGATAATTGGAATTGTAATAAAATGAAAACATATGAAAGTGAATTTATACATTTTCTTAGTTTTTGAGAATTGACGACAAAAATTGTTGTAGTCAAATATCCTGTTACTGCTTCTGGTACAGTAGGATGAATGAGTCAATCTGTTATATGAGAATCATAGCTACTGATTAGCGTGGGAGTGTATATGATAGTGAATATTGCAGTAGACTAATCTCTCAGTGACATTCTCATACAGAATAATCCAGTTTGCTCTATGACGTCTGTATTTGGTAGTTTATCACTTGAGTGCACAATTCCTTATTGTACTTTTCTCAAGAATACAAGATGTTGCTAAAAAGAAATCAAGCAACTAACATAAAAGAATGTTTCCATGACATTAATCTATATAATGTCCTACAATTTCTCAAAGAGATCAAACTGTTATTTCAAAATATAACTTTGTTAGTTTACCATTTGTGGGGCAAAATTTATTTTTGTGCCTTTCTCAAAAATACAAGATGTTGTGGAACTACACAAAAACACACTTACGCACACATATAATTGCACATGCACCAAGTTCGTTATGTATTCATTATGTATGTTGAATAAATGTAAGCTGTTTGTTGATTGGTCCGATATAGCCAATCAAAACAAAGATAAGTAAGCAATCTTTTTACTGCCAATTTGTGAGGTTGTTTAAGGTAACCACTATATAGACATTTTGCCATGGAAAATTACTCAGTTGCGGCAAGAACATGGCAAAAACATCAGGTCAAAAACATGGCAAAAACACGAAGATTCATAACGCCCAAGTCACTCTTCTCTTCAAAGTCCAATTTCAGTACACTTAGTACTAAAGACACTTATCCTTTCATGCATGAATAATTCCTCTTAACAGAACTATATATTTTTCTTAACACTGCTTGTACACTTCAAAAAGAATGAACAAAGCATATTCTAAAATTTGTAACAATTATTTGCATACAGTCCATGGAAGGCAATTCATGTGCAACTATTTCGCATACTATTCAACAAACACACTTAATGTACGTATTTGTTAATTATATGTTATTACATTGTTCTGTTCCGTTGTCGAATTTATTTCATCTTCTTTCTTGTTCAATCCCAGAATTTTGATACTCATATAAAATATAAATGGTGGGTTGTAGGGATTTGGTTGGAAAATCCATTTGGAAGTGGCTTTGTGCCAGGCAGATTTCCAAAAAGAGAAAATTGTCCAAGTAACCTTGCAAGTAATCTGTAGAATTATAGATTATAATTGAGCATGCCTCCCCCACAATGTTACTAAAAAGAAATAAAACAACCAACATAAAAGAAGGCTTCCATGGCATTAATCGATATAATATGCGACAATTTCTCAAAGAGATCAAACTGTATTGCAAAATATAACTTTGGTAGTTTACCACTTGGGTGCACAATTCCTTATTGTACTTTTCTCAAGGATACAACAAAAATAATAAACATTATTTATTTATTAAATCGTTGATTTAGTTATTACATTTGATTCATAAAAATTTAAATGCAATATCAATTGTTATTAGTTTACCACTTGAGTGCACAATTCCTTATTGTACTTTTCTCAAGGATACAACAAAAATAATAAACATTATTTATTTTTTAAATTAAATCGTTGATTTAGTTATTACATTTGATTCATAAAAATTTAAATGCAATATCAATTGTTATTAGTTTACCACTTGAGTGCACAATTCCTTATTGTACTTTTCTCAAGGATACAACAAAAATAATAAACATTATTTATTTATTAAATCGTTGATTTAGTTATTACATTTGATTCATAAAAATTTAAATGCAATATCAATTGTTATTAGTTTACCACTTGAGTGCACAATTCCTTATTGTACTTTTCTCAAGGATACAACAAAAATAATAAACATTATTTATTTATTAAATCGTTGATTTAGTTATTATATTTTATTTATTAAATCGTTGATTTAGTTATTACATTTGATTCATAAAAATTTAAATGCAATATCAATTGTTATTAGTTTACCACTTGAGTGCACAATTCCTTATTGTACTTTTCTCAAGGATACAACAAAAATAATAAACATTATTTATTTATTAAATCGTTGATTTAGTTATTATATTTGATTCATAAAAATTTAAATGCAATATCAATTGTTATTTTCTGTCTTCTTAATTCTTACTCTTCTATTGTCTTCTCTCCTTAATCGTAGTAGTTTTTTATATTATCTAACACTCAGTAACTTCTTGTGTCCTAGAGGCTTTATCACCTTACTTCGGGTGAAATGATTAAATGATTTGTTTTAAATGATTAAAACAAAAAACATTTGGATTATTAGAATGGTTAGCAAAAGATCAGCTAATTTCCAATTGATTCAAACTTTATAAAATCGTAAATAATAAGGATTCCCTTAGAGTTGGTTCACATATTTTAATAATTTAGTAAATGCTTACAAATTTGTGAATAAAAAATTTTCATATTTAATTCTTTATAAATTAGTAAATAATGATTTCCTTATCGTTGCCTTACATATTTTAATAATTTAGTAAATGCTTATAAATTTGTGAATAAAAAATTGTTTTCATATTTATTTCCTTATAAAATGGCAAATGATGAATATTGCATTGCCTTATCTTTGTATTATTTCAAACTATTTTGATTGACATAGTGTTGTAGAGTAGCTAACATCCCTTCAGCACTCTAACTGATGGACTGGGCCATAGTGTGAAAGAGTCTAAGAGTATTTAAAGGGACATTTTTAATAAGTTGGAACAAGCAGATTAATATTAAGACTGATTTATTTTCCGGTCATTTACCATTTAGACCCTCCTCTATTTTGCGTGTAAGTTTGTCTTGTTAATTGTTGGTAACTTATTGTTCTTTATTTTTTGTATATACCACAAGCACCGGATACTGCGCTGAATAAATATATTAGGTACTCATTTTTCTTTCACCTCAACAATACAACAAATAGATGTTGATATTTTTTTTTTTTTAATCATATCACCCCAAGCAAGGCGGTAATGCCACTGATGTGCAGGGGGCTACGTAAGAGTGAAAAGATTGGAAAAGAGAAAGCTGGAAACCACATCCTAAACAGGGAACAAGGGATAAGCCTCTTGTTCAATAGACGTGGGTGGAGTGTGAACCGGGCGATAGTTCAGTCTATCTACTCCAATTGAAAAAAAAAGAAAGAAAAGAGTAAACAGATTGGACAAGAGAAAGCCAGATATAAATGTATATCCACAATATCATCCCAAAGGAGTTGCTTATACATGTGTTACTATCTTCTAGTGGTCATGTGTTCAATCCTTGAATCTGGTAGTGATGCATCAATCCAAAAAGATGAACAACAACTGATATCACAGGACATATCACATTAATCAACAGATAATCCATATAAGCCAATCAATGGACACCTGATGATGACCAGAGGGTACTTGGTTGAAATATTGTGTCTATAATCACATCCATATCAACCAAGTTGAGAACAATAGTTCAAAATAATAAAAATATATAGACAATTACTCATCTCAGAAAGGAAATACTAAATTGCATTTTAGAATGTTGTAAAAATTAAATTATTCTTGTTTTACGAGGATGCATTTATATATAAAAATAATATTAATAATGTCTAAAAAATTGTAGTAAGGGATTCTATTGAGTCCTACTTGTTATTACAAAAATGTTTTAATTCATGAAGTAGTCGTAAAAATAAGGAAATTAGAAATGGAATGTTTGGAAGAGGCTAGAATGTTCGAGAAAATTCCAGTAGATTTGAAAGATTTTAAGAAATATGCAAATTAGGTGTTAGCCCCAATAAAAATAGATTTTGGGAAGAGAGTAGTTAGTTGTTAAAAGGATTTGCTGACATTATCAACTCTGGCCTGTTTCATGGATCTATGCATCCAACCAAAAGAATCTCTAAGAAAAGTTACCAGCCAACTAAAACCTGAAAGAGAACCTCATGGAACTAAATGGGTAAATAGATATTTTTGACTCTTTCATTGACAATACTGGAAATTATTCTTTATAAACACATTTGAAGACTTCTATAAAGTATAGCACTTAAACTACTTTGCTAAGTTAACTGGGTAAAAGATACTTGACACCTTCCTTCCCCTTGTAACACTTACTCATCACTCTGCTAGTAGTAAACTCCATGTTTTCTATTTGAAAGCAAAAAAATTAAATTGTATATTAGTAATATATTTTTATTTTGTGTTATCTTTGGTACCTAGACTTTATGAAATTAAGCCATAATATAGATTCCATTTACCTTTTCTATAAATATTTTCATGGTAATTGTTCTGATGAGCTTTACTCTTTGGTACCTCCACTTTATGAATTTTAGCTCAGTACTAGGTTAGCTGGTCGAGGATGTGCGTTGTGGCGCAGTGGCTATTGTCTCGGAACGAGAAACCGGGGAGCCGAGTTCGAATTCCAGTTGAATTCATTGCATTCACTTATGCGCAAATACCCTTGGGAAAGGTATTAATCCGTCTCTTCCTTCCAGTTATGGGTTAAATAGCAGGACAGATTGGGTACTATAGCCTTGGTCGGCAACCAGTCTACCGAAGAAAGCAATGGCAACCTACTGCAGGATAATCTTCTGCCCAGTCAGTCGTGTCTCTTTCATGACATGATCGCCCAAGCGTGTATCACGTATGGCACTTAACTGACTGACTGAATATAATAGCTGGAAACACGATCAAGGCTTCCACTAAAGTGGGGGATCGGTTTTCTATTGTTATGAAGTAATAAACTGATTCCCCACTAATTACCACATAATAATATAATACATCTCTTCCACCTCTAGCTATGAGTCAAATAACAGTGCATTTTGGGTTCTATACCCTTGATCGGAAACTAGTCTACCGCAGAAACTAATGGCAACCTACTGCAGGATAATCTTTTGCCCAGTCAGTCGTGTCTCTTTCATGACATGATCGCCCAAGCGTGTATCATGTATGGCACTTAACTGACTGACTGAATATAATAGCTGGAAACATGATTAAGGCTTCCACTAAAGTGGGGGATCGGTTTTCTATTGTCATGAAGTAATAAACTGATCCCCCACTAATTACCATGTAATAATATAATACATCTCTTCCACCTCTAGCTATGAGTCAAATAACAGGGCATTTTGGGTTCTATACCCTTGATCGGAAACTAGTCTACTGCAGAAACTAATGGCAACCTACTGCGGGATAATCTTCTGCCCAGTCAGTCGTGTCTCTTTCGAGACATGATCGCCCAAGCGTGTATCACGTATGGCACTTTAACTAACTGACTGACTAGGTTGGCAGTTAGATCTCGTCATTTTATAGCTGAAATTACTAGCTGTAACCATAAATTCTATAGTAACAATTTTTTTCTCTTGTACTCTCACTTATGGAAGTCCCTTCCAACTTCTTTCTTTCTAGTCAAGTTTGATTTTCAAAAATTTAAATGCACTGTTAATCATTATCTTCCATCTTCTTAATTTCCATTCATTTATTTTTTTTTCTCCTTCATAATGTTTTCATTTTCTCATATTTCTTAATGTAGATCTGCTCTCCAATAAAACAGTTCAAATATTTTCTTGGTAATTGGTCTAAGAAGCTTTCATTTTTGATACCTAGACTTTATAAATTTAATTGTTACTACTAGATTGGTGGCAAGGTGTTATCATCTTACAGTTGAATGTAAAGGTAACTGTAAATTCTATGCTAACAGTTTCAACCGACCCCAAAAATGGATGGGACTGAAACGACGGACCAATGTCAAACTGTTGCGGCAAGGAGCACATGCTCGTCTTGAAACTGCACACACTTAACTGATGCACTTCTCACCTGTGGAGTTTGAGTTTGAGTTTCATTTAACCTCGTATTAACCTCTTTGGTTTATTTAATGTCAAAAAGGTGGAGGTTTAAAGTATTTTTTTAATGTTCTGTTATAGTGAGAAGGTTTATTTAGTCAGATTTTAATGAAAATTTTTTGTTTTTATATCTTAGAAAACTGAAAATGTCTTCTAATTTTGTATTCAAAAATGTTTTGTTGAGAATAATTGTTTTTTTTTCAAAAATATTTTTCTATAAAAGTCTATTTTCATGTATATATTTCTACAAAAGTGTATCTTTATGCTTTCATAGAGTTTTGACTCCAGTTTGGGAGTAAACTATTTTCCCATAGCTGGGACCCTAACAGGTGCTACCACTCCAGGTAAGGGTGGACCTGAGAACAACAGCAATTAAGAAATGGTTCCATGCTCCTCAAAACCTCCCAATCAGAGGCCTTGCTGCCGGATGCAGTTTACCATCATGCCCAGGACCCTCATTTGTGGAACTCTCTTCGATTTTCTTGTTTTCCACTTGACTTTGATCTTCAAAAATTCATGTGCAATGTCATTCGTTATCTTGTCTTAATTCTCGTTCTTTTATTGTTCTTATTCTCAGTTATGGTTTCATCTTTTCATATTATTATAAGTCCTATGCTGACAGTTTCTTCTCTTGCTTGTGGAACTCTCTTCCACCTTCTTACTTTCTAGTCAAGTTTGATTTTCAAAAATTTAATTGCAATATCAATCATTGTCTCCTGTCTTCTTAATTCCTGTCATTGTTTACACTCCTTTAATGTTTTTCTTTTTCCTATATCTTTTAATACTCAGTAAAACCCTGCATCTTAGTGGCTTTATTGCTTTGCTTGGTGTGACATGATTACATAAGAAAATACTGTTCTATACACCAAGGTATTTGAAGTGTTTAGTATTTATTAATTCTGCATCCTGAATTTTTATATTGTCTAAGATATTTGAACTTAATTCACTTATCAGTTCAGTTAAGTGCCATATGTGGTACACGCTTGGGTGATCATGTCTCTTTCGAGACATGACTGTCTGGGCAGAAGATTATCCCGCAGTAGGTTGCCATTGCTTTTTATGGTAGACTGGTTGCCAGCCAAGGCTATAGAACCCAATCTGTCCTGTTATTTAACCCCTGACTGGAGGGAAGAAATAGATTAGTACCTTTACAAGGGTATTTGCACGTAAGTGAATGCAAAGAATTCAACTGGAATTTGAACTTGGCTCCCCGATTTTACATTCCTAGTTGATATCCATTACACCACAATGAACATCCAATTCACTTGTAGCTTTGTTTAAATTAAGCAATAATCATTTTTTATGTAACAAGGACACTTGTATTAATAGAATTTTTTTTTGTCTGCTTTTCCAGAAAGCACTACTTCAAATGAATGAAGTTAGGCTGCCTGGCATTTATCCAGATTTTTAACACAGAAAAGGTCAAAGAAGCCATTACTTATTTTTATAGGCTGATCTAATTAGACATTTTGCCTCCATAACAGGGTCACAACCATCTGATGTTTGCTCGCTTTGGTTGGAACAGAGAATAATAAAAGCAACTTATCTATTCAAAGCTCCCATTATCTCTGAAGTCTATCAAGACAAAATTTCTCTTTCAATTGTAGTATTCCATAGAGAAATAATAATAAAAAAATTGAATTCATTTCTTCTTTTTCTCCTCCTCCTCCTCCATTATCTCTTTAGAATAAGGATATCAAAATGGTGCCTTCACAAAACTTAGAAATCAGCATGACTGTTGAGTTAAATAACAAACTTTCCCAGATAATCCTCAGTGAAATGAATTAGAGTGCTCTAGCTATTGTATAATGATATGCACTAAAAAGTCTGCCTACTTCCACCTAACGCCCATAGCCCAGGGACGCCATTTCGGTCAGGTCTGGGTAAAAAAGCAATCGGAGTCTAACCGTACTGATGAGCTGTGATACGGCAAAACAGATCTATCTACAGATGACAATATTTACGCTCTCACACCCTGATTGAGCACTCTGGAAAAATAGTAGACTTTGATAAACAGTAGCTACTCTGGCATGTACGCATCGCTCATTCAGTAAAATGAATTAGAGCACTCTGGCTATTGGGTGCGTATAATGATAATATATGCGCTAAAAAGTCTGCCTTCTTCCACCAAATGCCCATAGCCCAGAGGTAGAATCGCCAACTGACGCCAATTCGGTCGGGTTTCAATCCCGGGTTAAAAAGCAATCTGTATCACAGCTCATCAGTACGGTTAGACTGATTGCTTTTAACTCAGGATTGAAACCCAACCGAATTGGCATCAGACAGCAATTCTACATCTGGGCTATGAGCGCTCAGTAGAAGAAGGCAGACCTTTTAGCGTGTACATTATCAACATACACGCCCAATAGCCAGAGTGCGCTAATTCATTACTGAATGAGCAATACCAGCCATAATTATTAAGCCACCCCAGTGTTTTAAAAAAAACGATGTATTTCATACTATTTTTTAGTAATTATTGCCAAGTGAATAATTGTAAATGAAAATAGAATGGTTCTTTTGATAATACTGCACAATAACATGTGCATCAAATGAATTTATAAATATTTAATAATTACCTATATTGCAGTTTCATCAATGAAAGAATAAATAAAATTTAGGGTGATTCAGACAAGTTCATCTTTCCTTCCTTGTCTTGTAAAATTTTGCAAAGTAATAATAACAAAAGAACCATTCTATTTTCATTTAGAATTATCCACTTAAAAATAGTATTAAATACATCATTTCTTTTAAAAAAACTGGGGTGGCCTAATAATTATGGCCAGTAGTGTATATATATATATAGATATATATATATCTTTATAATCATCGCCACAAGCAAGGCATTTTACTGACACTGTTTTGCAGGGGGTTACATAGGAGGATAAGTTATGAGAAAGAGTGACAGGTTATAGGGGGTGTCAGGAAGTGGGTACGAGAAGAATGAGAATACTGATAAGAGTGGAGTGGATGGAGAAAGAAGCATGAGAGAGAGGATGCAAGTTAGTGAGATAGGAGATGACTATTGACTTTACATTTAAATTCTTGAAGATTGTAGATATCGGGGAAGTAAGTAAATGGAAGGGAATCCCACAGGTGGGAAGTGCAAGAAAAGAAGCTGCTGAAGTAGAGTTTGCGTTTACAATTTATTGGTTTCACAGTAAAAGGGTGGGACCTAGTTGCTAATCTTGCGGCTCGAGTAAATTCATATATATATATATATATATATATATATATATATATATATAGTACTGTGCAAAAGTATTAGGACAAGAACTATATTATCTTTTATGAAGCATCAAAATAAATTTTAAAATCCCCCCTGTCCTCACACTTTTGCACACGACCAGTAGTGTGCAAAAGTATTAAGACAGGGGGTGATTTTCCTAAATATCTCACTGAAATTCAAATACAGGGTGAAAAGCCAAGTAAATTGCTAATAAATATTGATAATTTAAAACTAGGTGTAAAATGTATTTAAAAAAGTTGTATTTAATTTTTCCTATTTTCTATTAAACAAATTATTTTGAAACTACTCATTATTCTATTATCCTTGGATATGACTGACTTTTTTCTTCCCCCCTCTCGAATTGATAAATCTAATGTTACTTCGCAAGACACACTTTGGGAATAAATACAAGCAGCTTGGCAGGAGATACCATTAGATATATTGAAGAAGCTTGTGATGTCAATGCCTGACAGAATGAAGGCTGTGATCAAAGCAAAAGGCTATTATACTAAATATTAAATTCATTTTGTAACAAGTATTTTTTCTTGTTGAAGCATTTGTTGAATAAATCAAATAAAATTACTTTAATTAAATTGTTTATTTTCTGTCAATAAGCCTCATAAAAGATAAAATAATTTTTGTCCTAATACTTTTGCACAGTAGTGTATATATATATATATATATATATATATTAAAAAAGGATTAATTCAAAGATGTTGAATGGCCATTTCGATATGACGATCCCCACGGGGAGCGACACATCACCTCAGCAACAGAAAAAAACCTTTCAGAAACTGGAGAAAAATTAGTCTACTTTTCCTTTTTAAATAGATTGCAAAGAAATTAAAAAATAAATAATAATAAAATAAAAAAAATAAAATAAAAATAAAAATAAAGGGAAAGAAAAAGAAAAGGAAAAAGAAAAAGAAAAGGATAGAATAAAATCAAATAAATAAGAAAAGAAAAAAAAAAAAATAAGAAAAGAAAAAAAATTGACATCGTCTGGGTTTGCAAAAAAAAGGGGAGAATGTAACTAAAAATTAACAGACCCCGTGTTGAATCATTTAAAGCAACACGGAAAAAAGTTGGTAAGAGAGATAAAAGAAGGAAGGGAGGGAAAAAGAAAGAAACTAAAGAAAAAAATTTTTTTTAAATATTACAGACGCTGGACAAATTCAAAAATCTAATTTCCCCAAAACGTTGAAGTATTAAAAAAAGCCTTTACTTAAAAAGGCATAAATTATTGATAAAAGGGAATAAAAAGATATAGGATTTGAAATAAAATTATTTTTTTAAAAAAATTAGGTCATTTGAAATTAAACTAAATAAAGACAATACTAGGTAAAAAAAAAAAAAAAAAAATTACAATTATTATATATACATATCAATAGAAGTACACACACATATATATATATATATATATATATATATATATACACACACACACCATTTAACGAATAAGAATACATATATACATACACATACACACACATACATTCAATGTATGTGTGTGTATGTGTATGTATACATTGAATGTATGTGTGTGTATGTGTATGTATATATGTATTCTTATTCGTTAAATGGTGTGTGTGTGTATATATATATATATATATATATATATATATATGTGTGTACTTCTATTGATATGTATATATAATAATTGTAATTTTTTTTTTTTTTTTTTTTTTTTTTTTTTTTACCTAGTATTGTCTTTATTTAGTTTAATTTCAAATGACCTAATTTTTTTAAAAAAATAATTTTATTTCAAATCCTATATCTTTTTATTCCCTTTTATCAATAATTATGCCTTTTTAAGTAAAGGCTTTTTTTAATACTTCAACGTTTTGGGGAAATTAGATTTTTGAATTTGTCCAGCGTCTGTAATATTTAAAAAAAATTTTTTTCTTTAGTTTCTTTCTTTTTCCCTCCCTTCCTTCTTTTATCTCTCTTACCAACTTTTTTCCGTGTTGCTTTAAATGATTCAACACGGGGTCTGTTAATTTTTAGTTACATTCTCCCCTTTTTTTTGCAAACCCAGACGATGTCAATTTTTTTTCTTTTCTTATTTATTTGATTTTATTCTATCCTTTTCTTTTTCTTTTTCCTTTTCTTTTTCTTTCCCTTTATTTTTATTTTTATTTTATTTTTTTATTATTTTTTTTATTTTATTATTATTTATTTTTTAATTTCTTTGCAATCTATTTAAAAAGGAAAAGTAGACTAATTTTTCTCCAGTTTCTGAAAGGTTTTTTTCTGTTGCTGAGGTGATGTGTCGCTCCCCGTGGGGATCGTCATATCGAAATGGCCATTCAACATCTTTGAATTAATCCTTTTTTAATATATATATTTGCTCTGTAATATTTTATTACATGGAGCTCTCTTCCTGTATCATTTTTTAATATTAAAATAAATTTTTAATATTAATTAGGATCGGGTTTTTTGGAATTTACCTTCCTGCTTTTTTCCTTTGGATTGAAGTATCTGAATTAAAATATATATATATATATATATATATATATATATATATATATATATATATATTAATGCAGGTTTCATTGAATAGTATAGACAAGTTTTGTCTATTAATTTTGTGTAGGATCAAATTCAATTATCTTTATTGTTAATAGCTTAAATGTTCTATGTTTACTGTGTGTTAATATTTACTCTTTGATAATGGCTTATGTGAGCCGAAAGCTTAGACCCGATAAAAAATTCAACAAATACTATGATTTTTTGTTGTCTTTCAACAACATCACCATCAAGTATATCAGACAGTATGAACGGATCCTACACAAAATTAATAGACAAAACTTGTCTATACTATTCAATGAAACCTGCATTAATGAAAAAAAATGCTGCCAAAATACACACAATTTATATATATATATATATATATATATTATAATCATATCATTCCAAGCAAAGCCATTTTACTGACACTGTTTTGCAGGGGATTACATAGGAGGAAAGTTATGAGAAAGAGTGACAGGTTATAGGGGGTGTCAGGAAGTGGCTAATAGAAGGATGAGAATACTGATAAGAGTGAAGTGGACAAAGAAAGGAGCATGAGAGAGAGGATGCAAGTTAGTGAGATAGGAGATGACTATTGACTTTACATTTGAATTCTTAAATATTGTAGCTGTCAGGGAAGCAGTTAAATGGAAGGGAATTCCACAGGCAGGAAGTGCGAGAAAAGAAGCTGCTGGAGTAGAATTTGCGTTTACATTTTATTGGTTTCAGAGTAAAAAGGAGGAACCTACTTGCTAATCTTGTGGCTCGAGTAAATTCATAAATATATATATATATATATATTTCATTTTTATTTATTGAGTAAAGAGGCCTGATAAGTACACAACTAGTAGATAAAATTTACTTACCCTTTAATTGCTCGGAATTCTCTAATGGCTTATATCCAAATTGGTCCCCTGCAGCAGTCGAATAAGTTGTACTCATCCCATTGGCAGAAGAGGAGTTGGGCTTAATTGCTTGTAGCTCTTCATCCTTGGCATCCATGATTAGCAATTACCCACACCCAGATTTTTCTCTGCAAAAAATAATTAAGAAAATTTAAGGAAACAAATAAATACTCATTAATGTTTCCATAGTCCATCATATGTTCAGCACATATCAGAAAACAGTATCATACAACAGTGCCCACATTTACTTTTTGGATAAGCACTTCAATGTGGTGTTATGGTTAACAAGCCTGTTTCACTGGATCAATTATAACTGAGTAACGAGTTCAGTGCTCACTGGGTGCCTGATACTTTAAGCCTTTTGCTTGTCTTGATAGATCAGTTACAAGTGAATAATGAGTTCGATCTTAACTGGGTGCTCCATACTCTCTGCCTTGTGCCATATCTAAGTTATGTTTAGAAAATCCCCAGGGCACTTAAATGTGTTACAATGGTTAGCAACCTTGTCTTGCTATAACAATTACAACTGAGTAGTGAATTTGATCTTCACTAGGGGCTCTATACTTTTGGCCTTGTGCCACATCTAAGTTATGCTTATAAAAATATTACATCTTTCTTTTGGAATGCAACTGACAGAAAGATTTTATAAGAAAAACTATGCACACACACACACACACACACACACTCACACACATGCATATATATATATATATATATATATATATATATATATATAACAGTGATGATCCACATATACTGTCTTAATATGTATAGGAAAGAATATTAAAAAGTTTTGAATTTTAAAAATGTATTTTTCGACAGTATTTATTTATTTTTATTATAAAAATAATAATAAAAATAAAAATACTATTATATTATAAAAAAATGTAAAATATAAAAAAAATATAAAATATAAAAAATATAAAAAATATATAAAAATATAAAAATATGAAATATATAAAAATATATAAAAAATATAAAAATACTATTATATTATAAAAATAATAATAAAAATAAAAATACTATTATAATATAAAAAATATAAAATATAAAAAAAAATATAAAATATAAAAAATATATAAAAATATAAAATATATAAAAAATATAAAAATACTATTATATTATTAAAATAATAATAAAAATAAACAAATACTGTCCAAAGATACATTTTTAAATTTAAAACTTTTTAATATTCTTTCCTATATATATATATATATATATATATATATATATATTTTTTTTTTTAAACATAAACTGTTAAATATTGCAAATAATGAATGTCTATAATATTTAATCATGAGCCGTTCTAAACATCATATTTTGGCTTTAATTTCAGGTGAAAATAAAGACAAAAATTGTCCAACATTTGGATATTTTTTTATTATGCTGGTTCTAAGCTTTTGGCTCACATGAGCCATCTTCAGAGAGGTTACAGGGACGTTAACATTAACACATCCACTATCAAAGATGATTTTATCTTGTGTTGACATAAAACATTGCTAAGCAATGATAACAGTCATCAAATAGCAGACACAGTCCAAATTTGCAATGCAGTTCTATGAGCCACACTGTGTCAGAGACAAATTATTAACAGAACCATGTGTCTAAATGCAATATAATGTGTTGTTACCAGATTGAAATGTGATTTTATTAAGTGATTTATCATTATATATATAAATATATAAGTTAACCAATAATTTAAAAGAACCCTTAAGAGAAATTCTGGTTGAAAATACAAAAATACTATTTAAATCATAATATCAAAAGTATCTCTTTATAAGAGAAGCATTATTTATCAAACAATTTTCTCCTACTTTCAACCTTTTATTATTTCACAATGGAAATGGAGTTTTAAAAGTTTTTGTTAAAAAAGACAGATGCTAACACAATGTCCAGTCATGCAAATCATGTGATAGCTTTTAAAGAATGCTCTTTTTCAAAAACACAAAATAAATTACGTTACAGTCAAAACATAAAGATAAAATAACACCGGAAAAATAATATCCTTGAAAATGGCCAGTGAAGTGGTTGAAAGTGCTTGGAAAGTCAATAATTATGGAACATTTTTATATTCCTTATTTCCAACAAAAAGAAAACATGTAAGAATACTGAAAAAATTAAATAAAAACTTCGAAAATACGCACATTCTGTAGCGCAGGAGGATGTTGTCAGTGATGTACTTTACTCAGGTCACTGGGCAGTTTCGGATCTTGCAACATCATACTACCCTCGCTGAGTTGACCCCGTCAGAGCTGATCAGACTCCAACGCACCCTCCTTCTGTTCTATGCTAATAGACACTGATTTATTTTCTAAGCCGACTTGTGTTTAATACTGGCAGGAAACACATAAGAAGAGTCCATAGCATTCGGGTAAGTTGGGTTTTTCAAGCAGTCGGAAATTTAATATAATTAAATATGAACTTCAGTCTAAAATTACAAGACAAATAATTCCCCCTCCTCCAGAAAAAAAAAAAGATTACACGAAAACTTAGAACCACGAATATTAACATAAAATACATCGATATGTACATGAATATACATGATACAAAATTGTCGTTTTTAAAGTTAAAATTCCTAAATTACCCACGAGAAGATAAAAATAAATGAAATTATTAACTAAATAATAATAATTATATTAATAATATTATCCCCTCCCCAAAAGACTGAAAGTAAAAACGATTAAAATAAATGTACGAGTTTAGTTAAAATCAAATACATTAGTATGTGTATATACAGATTTGTTGTTAAAAAAAACAAAAAAACAGCCCAAGCAAAGGAAGCACACGCTTTCAATTGCTCAGCGGGTTTTTATAAGCATTTTCTACAAGTAATAATTTCAGTTATGCGTTTTGACTTTGGTTTTACTTTTATAATCAAAAATGTCCATTTCTAATTTTTATGGAGCCATGCTCTATTTCACTTAATCCATAGCCATTTGGCAGTTCCGGCGTCAGTAATCGTAAATAAAATGTTACTTGTCAGTCGTTTTTAACAAAACATGTTTCAAAGAAGGATTGCTGTCCAAATATACTTATATATTGGGGTTTACCTGCGAGTATGCACATATGTATACTTATTTACATTCATACATATATATATATATATATATATATATATATATATATATATATATATAGTAAAAGTTGTTACAATGGTTTATAAAAGCATAGTATCACTACACAAAAATTTTCATGTTTCAGAGCACAACCACTCCTCTTCGGGTGGTTTGTGAAACTTTTTTTCAGTTCCACAAATCACCCAAAGAGAAGTGGTTGGGATCTGAAACATAAAAAAATTTGTGTAGTGATACTATGCTTTTATAAACCATTGTAACAACTCAACTATTACAATATAAAGCTCTACTCTGTATTGAGCACTCTTTATAAAAGTAAATGCTTGAACAATGGGTTTAAAATCTACATGTTCTGTCACTTTCTTACAATATATATATATATATATATATATATATATATATATATATATATATATATATATATACAGCCTTTAGAGATTTCACTCACCTGATCAACTCAGTCCGATGAAAAACTTAATTGTACAATTAAAGTTTATTGCTTTACTCACTAGTGGTCAAAAATCTCTTAATGAAATGTGTCTCTTCAAATATAGAAAAAGGAAATGTGATTTCTTTTACAATCCAAAAGTATGCCATTGAAGATTCATAATTTACTTAGAATGACCTTCAATGACATTATTGAACTCTTTGGTCTTATACATGGCGCCTGATTTGCATCAAAATGTGTGGTTAAACAAAAGACAGTGCCATCCCCAAATCATCAAAGCAAGATCTGACAAATGGAATTTAGATTGACAAGCTCCTGTCTTGCTTTTATTGCCCCAGTCAGTGTAAACATTCATTTAATTAACACTTCCAGAATAAAGCCAAAATGTCTGTTGCCCAGATTAAAGATGCTCACAGATTTTTAGAAACTCGTTTGGAAAAATATTATCCTTGACTCAACATCTATATTTCCTCCCCGCTTATGAAAAGTAAAGATGAACATTTGAAAGAAAGAAAAAGAAATATGCATACTTCTTTCAACCATGCACCGGAAAACAAATTATACAAGTAATTTTATTCTAAAAAGTTGTAGAGAAAATCAGATTTGTTATTTTTTTATTATCTAGGAGATGGAGGTTGTAGTCAAACAGAAGAAAGAAACTATGAAATTAGGTTCCTCCATTCAAATGCCAAAAACAAACAGCATATCATGATGTTAAATGAGCTCAAACTTAATAAAAATAAAGTTTTATTATCAAAAAGTGCATGCTGTTATTAAGAGGAAAGATCAAATTTTGTTGTTGTTATTTTTCAAAATTTTTAAAATCCTTTCGAACACGTTTGAAATTTTAATTAAACTTTCATTTTTTATTTTCCATCAACAATTCATGCTATGTTTACGTAAGGCGACTAATGAAAAAAGTGGAGTCGGTTGAGTAAAATGATTCTGAGGCAAGTAAATTGTCCCTTGCTCTCGACCAGCGGTCAAGTGCTTTCTTTTACAAATCTCAAAGGCTATATATATATATATATATATATATATATATATATAAATAAAATATAAACGAGAACAGTTTTAAAGAAGCATTGTTATTTCAGACAGTTCTTTGTCATCTCAAGAAAATAATCCATTGTAGAAAAGATATTAGAGAAATGACTTAATTACATTTCATGAATATTATCCTATTTAACTACAAGCAAACTAGCTCATAAACAAAGCAGATTGATGCAAACATTCAATTGCTATATTTTTTTTTAAAATCTTTTTTGAAATCAGGTTAAATTCAGTAAAATTATAGGGTCTGTCAAAAATATTTGGATTTATTTTTCTTACTTGTTGTGTATTCCTGTAGGCATCTTGCAAAGAATGAGAAAGGTGGCTAGCACATCCAGTAATGTTGTGTAGTTTCAACATTGATCAATTTTTTGAGTGATAATAACCTGATGCCCAAAATGGACGACATTTCAGAAAGAAAAAAATATAGTTAAAAATTAATAATTAAGAATTATCTAAAAAATTCTGATAAATTAAAACTATTACTTCTAATAGATAAGATGAAAGAAATACTAGCCAAAAATGAATAATAATTGCCAATGCTTCATCTAAGAAATTCAGACAACTTAAGACTATTACTACTTGGTGGAAAAGCAAGAGAAATAAGATGAAAGAAATACTAGCCAAAAATAAATAATAATTGCCAATGCTTCATCTAAGAAATTCAGACAACTTAAGACTATTACTACTTGGTGGAAAAGCAAGAGAAATAAGATGAAAGAAATACTAGTCAAAAATGAATTATAATTGCCAATGCTTCATCTAAGAAATTCAGACAACTTAAGACTATTACTACTTGATGGAAAAGCAAGAGGAATAAGATGAAAGAATACGAGTCAAAAATGAATAATAATTGCAATGCTTCATCTAAGAAATTCAGACAACTTAAAAGAATTTTATTTTTTTATGTTATAAACTACAGTGAGAAAAAAAAAACAAGTTACAGGGTCAATTTATTAGCACAGATAAATACATGCTGTCAGGAAAAAAAGAAAAAAATCACATTAGATCAGTTGCCGGGAAAATACTTGTAGAAAAGACAGAAGGAAGCCACATAACATTGGCGAGAAAGTGACTGAAAGTGAGCTGCTAAGTCCGGATTGATTATATTGCAGATCCTCCTTTGGATTTTGTCGAGAACCTCAAGATGAATAGCAGGAGCACCCAACTAAATATGGCAGCAGTATTCAATGCACGAACAAAAGGTAGATTTATAAATGTGCAAAATGGATTCTGATGAGAAAAACTTCCTGGCCCAACACAGTGACCCAACCTTCTTAGCAATAAGGGCAGCGATGGATTCGATGTAGTCATTCCATTTGAGATCATTTGGAGACATGATCGCCCAAAGCGTGTATCACGTATGGCACTTAACCAACTGACTGAGTATAATAGTTGGAATCATGATTAAGGCTTCTACTGCTCATAAAGTGGGGGATCAGTTTTCTATTGTTATGAAGTAATAAACTGATCCCCCACTTATTACTATGCAATAACATCATTCATCCCTTCTCCCTCAAACTAGTAGATGTAGTCTTTCCATTTGAGATCATTTGAGAGAGTAAGTGAAGTGTGTTGCTCTCTAAGAGACTAGCATCATCCATTCTGATAGAATGTAAAAAAGTTTCTTTATGGTAGTTAGAGGAGCACAGCTTCATTTTGAGGGCATTAAAATTTACAAGCCATTTTCTGACCCATTAAACTGTGGAAACATTAAATTCTGTTAGAGCCAAATGAAAACATTAGAATAAAAATACATGTGCTGTTAGCACACTGAATGATTTTAAAATCCCAATTCGGCATATTGTTAACAAATGGTTACTGATCCTTTCTATATACATTGTTTATTGAGAATAAGATCACCATTTCCTCTATAGGAGTGCTCCATTGTATACAACACTGACATGATGCACACACACACACACACACACACACACACACACACACACACACAATCATTCCAGGAGAAGGATCTGGAATCTTATTGTGAAATGTGGCAAACTTTAACGAAGTGGAAGTGAACAGGAGCCTTGAAATCATGTTGGATCATTTTGAGTATTAATAATCAGGTGTAGCTGACCACATAAGGAGGGAGAAAGGGGATCATCACTCCTTTGGAGATGAAGTTGAAATAATAGAGAACGCTACTGGAAACTACGTAAACTTAAGGAATCAGCACATATGCTAGGCTTTAAAAATCTCCTAAGCCAACCAAGCATAGAGATGAACACAATATGGGAACCAGTAATACGAAGTACGAGAGAAAACCGTTAGTGTCAAAATTGCAATATGAACTCTGGGAAAAATACTAGAGAAAACCATTAACATAAAAAAATTGCAATATGAACTCTGGTAAAAATACTAGAGAAAACCATTAACATAAAAAAAAAATTGCAATATGAGCTCTGGTAAAAATACTAGAGAAAACCATTAACATAAAAAAATTGCAATATGAACTCTGGTAAAAATACTAGAGAAAACCATTAACATAAAAAAAAATTGCAATATGAACTCTGGCAAAAATACTAGAGAAAACCATTAACATAAAAAAATTGCAATATGAACTCTGGTAAAAAAAGGGTTACTGAACATTAGGTTTAAAAGTCCCAAAAATTCAGTTGTTCTTAAGAACATATGGCCTAGTGGTCATAGATGTTGGTTAGTTCCTGTGACTTGACCCAAATAGTTGAGAGTTCAATACCAGGCTACAGCAGTGGTGAACAAATAACAAGAAAAAAAAGGAGGCACTACTACGCAAGGAATGCAGTTCATATACGCCAGTGATTGTAATAAAGGGTTCGGTTCGAAATTCCTAGAACCTGAAAAAGGCCGGAGAGTACAACAGCTGAAACGTAGTACAAATGGCAACAAAGATGAGGACAATAGTCTGAATAAAAGGTTCAGTTCACAATTCCAAACCAATGAAGAAGGTCAAAGCATAAAACAGCCAAAATTTATGACAATAAAGATAAGGACAATAGTCTGAACAATGTAAATAAGATAATTCTTTGTCATCTCAGGTAATTAATCCATTGTACAAGAGAAATTCACTAATTACATTTTCTATCAACACTCTTCTGCTTCTATATACATGTCTTGTCAGCACTTCCTATCCTTTATGGAGCTTAATAAATTTGGTCTCTTTATCTCTCCTAAACCCTG
This sequence comes from Ascarosepion bandense, assembly GCA_037127315.1. Taxonomy (NCBI): domain Eukaryota; kingdom Metazoa; phylum Mollusca; class Cephalopoda; order Sepiida; family Sepiidae; genus Ascarosepion; species Ascarosepion bandense. Next base: position 1,488,195 of record JBBBDQ010001167.1, on the reverse strand, counting down.
TTCCACCATCCATTTATTCAAATTTGCTTTTCTTCTTCTTGTATGTGCCATGTCCCTTCAGGACATCGGCGAGCATGGATCTCCACAATTTCTTTCCTTAGTAGCTCTTAATAAATTCAGTCTTTTTATCTCACCTAAACCCTGTTCCACCATCCATTCACACACACACACACACACACACACACACACACACACACACACACACAAATGTGTATCACTGTCATTCATTCAAACTTCATTAGTTTGGTTGCCTTCAAAATATCCTGTGAGTATCAAATTTTTCAAGCCCTTTTTCCACATTATATATCCAAGAAATTTTAACTGTCTCTTCCTGATGTTAAATATAAATGTCCTCTTTGCTTCCATTTTCTCAAAAACATTGTCATTGCTCACATGTTTAGTCCATGGTATTTGTCAGCATCCTTCTGTAGAACCCCATTTCTGTTGCTTCAACTCTCTTCTTCATTTCTGCAGAGACTGTCCAACATTGACTGCCAACATGAAAGGACCAATATTACATAACCATAAAAGTTTTCTTTTCTATGTTTCTAATAAAAATTTTCTGTCTCTTAATACTTTGCTTAGCTTTTGCAAAGCAACTTTCACTATCCTAATATACCTTTGGATATCATTGTTGCATCTTAAATTGTTATACTTGTTTTATTTTGGTATCACCAATTTGTCATTTGCATTTAGGGCTGTATCTTTTTGCTGACAACTATACATTTTGTCTTCTTGTAATTCATGTTTAATCCTTTCTTCTCCCTTTTCTTCACAAACCTTCTGTAGGGTGTCCTGGGTATGATGATAAACTACATCTGGCAGCAAGTCTTCTGATCAGGAGTTTGGAGGTTTTGGGGAGTGTAGAACCACATCTTAACAGCTGTTCATCCCAGGTCCACCCTGACCCAGGGTAGTAGCACCTGCAAGGGTCCCAGCTATGGGCAAATAGTAAACCCTCAAATAAAAATCTACAGTACAATTTATAAAAAATTACCATTTTATAGGAAAATGATAATCAATGCATCACTAAAAAAATACATTTTTATAATAAAATTACCAATAATACATTTTATGATCTACAAACTATATATCCCCAAAACTTTTACCCTGAAATTATAAAATTATGTACAAAATATTTAGATTTCATTATTAAATAACCCATAGAGATGTTGATATGCCACGAAACAAAATAAACCAAGAATACATATCTAAAGCAAAATGACCAACAATACAATTTATCTGTAGTTAAAACCATAAAATTGTTTTCAAAATATTTAGATTTCATTAATAAATAACCCATAGAGATGTTGATATGCCAATAAACAAAATAAACCAAGAATACATATCTAAAGCAAAATGACCAACAATACAATTTATCTGTAGTTAAAACCATAAAATTGTTTTCAAAATATTTAGATTCCAGCCTTAAATAACGGACAGAGGTGTTAAACAACACCAAACAAAATCAACCAACCAACCTTCTCTAGTTCTTCTATGTGTCATGACCTTTAAAGATGTAGGCGATCATGGCCCTCCACATCTCCCTATCCCTTGTAGCTCTTAACACCCTTTCTCTTGTTACCCCTTCCAAACCCTACTCTGACATCCACCTGCTCAAGCCCATAAATCTAGAATATAAATGTATAGAAACTAGCATGGCCACAAAGTGAGGGATCAGTTTATATATTGATTATTATATAGAATTGATCCCCCATTTCATGTTTTACTGCAACATTAATAAAAACGTTTTCTACATCTAGGGAGGCTTGTTTTTCTTCTATATGCCATGTCTCTCCAGGACATAGGCGACCATGGCTTTGCACATCTCCCTATCCCTTGTAGCTATTAACACCCTTTCTCTTGTTACCCCTTCCAAACCCTTTTCTGCCATCCATTTGCTCAAGCCCATCAAGACTACATTTAAATGCATAACAATTGAATATTAGCATCGATCATCTTTATTTATAAGCTTTTTTACTTAACAGTTTGTAAACAAAGATTCGATTGTTATGCTGCATTCTTTCCTCTTAGTTATACTAAACTTTTGCAGCCACTACCACTGATTTGACTAACAATATGTTGCACGAATAAATGATGGGTATGGGCATTTTGACATGGGGCTCCACACATTTGTCCTTGTGCCAGATCTAAGCTTTGTTTAGAAAATCATTTCTGGGCATTCTGACAGTGCAATGGTTAGTAATCTTGTTTTGTTAGATCAATTACGACTGAGCAGAGTTTGATCTTCACTGAGTGCTCCACACTTTAGACCTTGTGCCACATCTAAGCTATGCTTAGAAAGTCATTTTGAGCACTTTGACATAGAGCAATGGTTAGCTATCTGGTCTTGTTAGATAAATTATAACTGAGCAGAGTTTGATCCTCACTGGGTGCTATACACATTTAGCCTTGTGCCACATCTAAGCAATGCTTAGTAAATTACTAAAAATCAGTGTTGCATTTTAAATTGTTATTAAATTTGTGTTCTGCTCTGATGAGCTTAGCTCCCTGGGGACCCCACTGCATGAATTTAGTCATGTTACTAGACTAGCGGCTTGTGACACGATAACTAGACATATATGTATTTTATTATAATAGATTAAAATAGAAAATAGATTAGAATAGAAAATAGTTTAAAAACATATTTAACAAAAGTGAAAAAGAAGAGGAAAAAAATAAATAAATAAACGCTTTTTCTTTTATGAGGAAAATTGTGGAAGAGACAACGGTATCCGATTACTGTTTTAAATCCTACCACTCTTCCGGTAAATATTTGACTCAGTGATAAAGTTCAGCAGGTAGGTTTTCGAATGACCCGGTCAAAGGCTGTCCTTTACTGTATCTTGACCACACATTAAGAATTTTCCGGCGGAAGCTTTAAGATAAAAAAAAAAGATAACTGAAATTTCAGACTTACAGTCACCAATGTTTATCACCGGTGGTCTAAAGCATTTCCGGATTTCCGGATTTCTGGTCAATTTTAAATAAATGCAGGTAATTTTTCCGAGTCAGTCAGTTAAGTTGAGTGAAAGGAGTCAGCCAGGTGCGAGCTTGAAGTAAGATTCTCCGTTCGTCTTGTTTCGGCCAGTTCGGATTTGTTGATCTCCATTAGAGTTAGAGCTGTGTGTCACATTTGCCTGCCCCAACCGAAAAGGCTAACTCTAAACGAATAAAGCATCCTTTTCAACTCATCCAAGTTGTGGAAGTTCGTTCCTTATAGTCAATCTTGTACCCCCAGCTGTTCGTCCGACATTTTCTATAAATTTCTGGCAACATCACAGCATGGAGAACGGCCGCCGGAGAAATTGTTAGGACGGACTGTTGGAGCGTTACAGGCTAGGTCCCACCTTTTTACTGTGAAACCAATCAAATGTAACTGCAACTTCTACTCTATCAGATCTTTTGCTCACACTTCTCGCCTGTGGAATTCTCTTGCGTATACTTGCTTCCCTGAAAACTACAATCTCCAAGAATTTAAATGCAAAGTCAATTGCCATCTCTTATCTCTTTGACTCACATCCTTTCCTTGACAACCCTTGTATCATGTTCTTCTTCCTTTCCACTCCACTCTTCTGCAGCCCTCTTCACACCTGTATTCTCATCCTTTTCTTACTCATTCTCTGTCTCCCTTGTAACTTGTTCCTCTTTCTCTTTACACCTCTTCTGTAACCCTCTGCACACCAGTGCCAGTTCTGCCTTGCTTGGGACAAAATGATTAAAAAAAAAAATACTTCTCTTTATATTTAATTTCCCTCAAAGTTGTTTTCTGTGGCCATAGCAGGATATAACAACACATCTATGAAATTAACACACTATTGTTCAGATCTTTTGCTCGCACTTCCCGACAGTTGAATTCCCTTCTGTATATACTTGCTTCCCTGAAAACTACAATCTCCAAGAATTTAAATGTAAAGTCAATTGGCATCTAATATATTCTTGACTCACATCCTTTCCATGACAACCCTTGTATCATGTTCTTCTTCCTTTTCACTCCACTCTCATGCAGGCCTCTTAACACCTGTATTCTCATCCTTTTCTTACTCATTCTCTGATTCCCTTGCAATTTGTTTCTCTTTCTTTTCACTCACCTCTTTTGTAACCCACTGTACACCAGTGGCAGTTCTGACTTGCTTGGGATAAAATGATTTTTTTTAAAAAATTGTGTCTACAGAAAAAGAATGAATTTCAACAAGGCAATATTTTATATTTTAGGGTTTTAAATAACTGAATATTTTTTTTAATAATCATATCGCCCCAAGCAAGGCATTTTACTGCTACTGTTTTGTAGGGGGTTACATAGAATGAAAGCTATGAGTGACAGGTTATAGGGGGTGTCAAGAAGTGGGTAAGAGAAGGATGAAAATACTGATGAGAGTGGAGTGGAGAGAAAAAGAAGCATGAGAGAGAGAGGATGCAGGTGAGTGAAATAGGAGATGACTATTGACTTTACATTTAAATTCTTGGAGATTGTAGCTGTCGGGGAAGCAAGGAACGGAATTCCACAGGTAGGAAGTGTGAGAAAAGAATCTGCTGGAGTAGAATTTGCATTTACAATTTATTGGTTTCACAGTAAAAGGGTGGGGCCTAGTTGCTAATCTTGTGGCTCGAGTAAATTATAATAATAATTATGGCCGGTAGTGTATATATATAGATATATATATATATCTTTATAATCATATTGCCCCAAGCAAGGCATTTTACTGACCCTGTTTTGCAGGGAGTTACATAGGAGGAAAGGTATGAGAAAGAGTGACAGGTTATAGGGGGTGTCAGGAAGTGGGTAAGAAAAGGGTGAGAATACTGATGAGAGTGGAGTGGATGTAGAAAGGAGCATGATAGAGAGGATGCAGGTTAGTGAGATAGAAGATGACTATTGACTTTACATTTAAATTGTTAGAGATTGTAGCTGTCGGGAAAGCAAGTAAATGGAAGAGAATTCCACAGGCGGGAATATACATGCCTTTGGTCGAAACCAGCAAAGCTAAGTAGAGATAACTGACAATTTATATTTAATAAATCTCTTATTTGAAATTAAGACGAATTCAATAAGATAAAACAGTTTAGTATTTGGATATTAGATATTTGGATTAATTCCTGTTGTTTACTGTTTATTTCTTATGCAATTTCATTGGCAATCAATTTTTTTAGTGATGTTTTTTTGATACCCAAGGTTTTTTTAATAATCCTCTCACACCAAGAAAGACAGGACCATCACTGGTGCGCAGGGGATTATAGTGAGGGAATGTTGAAGAAAGAATAAAATATGGATGAGAATAAGAATAAGAGATAGATAAGAATAAGAATAAGAGATTGATAGAGATGGAATAAGAATAAGAGATGGAATAAGAGATAGATAAGAATAAGAATAAGGGATAGATGAGAATAAGAATAAGTGATAGATAAGAATAAGAATAAGTGATAGATAAGAATAAAAATAAGAGATAGAATAAGAATAAGAATAAGAGATAGAATAAGAATAAGAGATAGAATAAGAATAAGAGAGGGATAAGAATAAGAATAAGAGATAGAATAAGAATAAAAATAATAGATAGAATAAGAATAAGAATGAGAATAATAGATAGAATAAGAATAAGAATAAGAGATAGAATAAGAATAAGAGATGGATAAGAATAAGAATAAGAGAGGGATAAGAATAAGAATAAGAGATAGAATAAGAATAAGAATAAGAGATAGAATAAGAATAAGAATAAGAGATAGAATAAGAATAAGAGATGGATAAGAATAAGAATAAGAGATGGATAAGAATAAGAATAAGAGAGGGATAACAATAAGAATAAGAGATAGAATAAGAATAAGAATAAGAGATAGAATAAGAATAAGAGATGGATAAGAATAAGAATAGGAGATGGAAAAGAATAAGAATAAGAGAGGGATAAGAATAAGAATAAGAATAAGAGAGGGATAAGAATAAGAATAAGAATAAGAGAGGGATAAGAATAAGAATAAGAGATTGATAAGACTAAGAATAAGAGATGGAATAAGAATAAGAGATGGAATAAGAATAAGAGATGGAATAAGAATAAGAGATGGAATAAGAGATAGATAAGAATAAGAATAATGGATAGATGAGAATAAGAATAAGTGATAGAATAAGAATAAGAATAAGAATAAGAGATAGAATAAGAATAAGAGATAGAATAAGAATAAGCGATGGATAAGAATAAGAATAAGACAGGGATAAAGACAAGAATAAGAGGATAAGAATAAGAATAAGAAGATATAACTAAGAATAAAATAAGAGATATAATAAGAATAAGAATAAGAGTTAGAATAAGAATAAAGAGTTAGAATAAGAATAAGAATAAAGAGATAGAATAAGAATAGAGATGGAAAAGAATAAGAATAAAGAGGATAAGAATAAGAATAAAGAGGGATATAAGAATAAGAACAAAGAGATTGATAAGACTAAGAATAAGAGATGGAATAAGAATAAGTTATAGAATAAGAATAAGGGATTGATAAGAATAAGAATAAGAGATTGATAAGAATAAGAATAAGAGATGGAATAAGAATAAGAGATGGAATAGAATAGATAAGTACTTAAATGAGGATAGATAGAATAAGAATAAAAAAGATAGAATAAGAATAAAAATAAGAGATAGAATAAAGAATAAAGAATGGAATAGAATAAGAATAAAGATAAGAGATAGAATAAGAATAAGAATGGGAGATAGAATAAGAATAAAAGAGATGGATAAGAATAAGAATAAGAGAGGGATAAGAATAAGAATAAGAGAGGGATAATAAGAATAAGAGGATAACAGTAAGAATAGAGAGGAATGTAATAAGAATAAAGAGGGATAACAATAAGAATAGAGATAGAATAAGAATAAGAATAAGAGATGGATAGAATAAGAATAAGAGAGAGGACAGAATAAGAATAGAGATTGATAAGACTAAGAATAAGAGATGGAATAAGAATAAGTTATAGAATAAGAATAAGGGATTGATAAGAATAAGAATAAAGATTGATAAGAATAGAGATGGAATAAAGAAGATAGATGAAATAAGAATAAGGGATAGATGAGAATAAGAATAAGAGATAGAATAGAATAAAAAATAAGAGATAGAATAAGAATAGAATAAGAATAAGAGATAGAGAATAAGAATAAAGAATAGAGATAGAATAAGAATAAGAATAGAGATGAAGATAAGAATAAAGAATAGGAGATAGAATAAGAATAAGAATAGAAGGGGATAAGAATAAGAATAAGAGATAGAATAAAGATAAAGATAAGAGATGGAAAATTAAAGACAAGAGATGGAAAAAGAATAAGAATAAAGAGGGATAAGAATAAGAATAAGAATAAGAGAGGGATAAGAATAAGAATAGAGATGGAATAAGAATAAGAGATGGCATAAGAGATGGATAAGAATAAGAATAAGGGATAGATGAGAATAAGAATAAGTGATAGATAAGAATAAAAATAAGAGATTGATAAGACTAAGAATAAGAATGGAATAAGAATAAGTTATAAAATAAGAATAAAGTTGATAAGAATAAGAATAAGAGATTGATAAGAATAAGAGATGGAATAAGAGATAGATAAGAATAAGAATAGAATATAATAAGGATAAGAATAAGAGATATAATAGAAATAAGAATAAAGAGTTAGAATAAGAATAAGAATAAGAGTTAGAATAAGAATAAGAATAAAGAATTAGAGATAAGAATAAAGATGGAAAAAGAATAAGAATAAGAGAGGGATAAGAATAAGAATAAGAAGGGATAAGAATAAGAACCAAGAGATTGATAAGAATAAGAGATGGAATGAAATAAGTTATAGAATAGAATAAAGAGTTGATAAGAATAAGAATAAGAGATTGATAAGAATAAGAATAAAGTGGAATAAGAATAAGAGATGGAATAAAGATAGATAAGTATAAAGAATAAGAGATAGATGAGAATAAGAATAGAGATAGAATAAGATAAAAATAAAGAGATAGAATAAGAATAAGAATGGGAGATAGAATAAGAATAAGAATAAGAGATAGAATAAGAATAAAGATGGAGATAGAACAGAATAAAGAATGGATAAGAATAAGAATAAGAGGGATAAGAATAAAGAATAAGAGAGGGATAACAATAAGAATAAGAGAGGGATAACAATAAGAATAAAAGAGGGATAACAGTAAGAATAAGAGGGATAACAATAAGAATAAGAGATAGAATAAGAATAAGAATAAGAGATGGATAAGAATAAGAATAAGAGGGATAAGAATAAGAATAAGAGATTGATAAGACTAAGAATAAGAGATGGAATAAGAATAAGTTATAGAATAAGAATAAAGGATTGATAAGAATAAGAATAAAGAGATTGATAAGAATAAGATGAATAAGAGATAGATAAGAATAAGAATAAGATAGATGAGAATAAAGATAAGAGATAGAATAAGAATAAGAAATAAGAGATAGAATAGAAATGAAATAAGAATAAGAGATAGAATAAGAATAAGAATAAGAGATGGGAATAAGAATAAGAATAGAATAGAATAAGAATAAGAATAAGAGATAGAATAAGAATAAGAATAAGAGAGGGATAAGAATAAGAATAAGAGATAGAATAAAATTAAGGAGATAAAAGAGATGGAAGAATAAGAATAAGACAGAGAAAGAATAAGAATAAGAGAGGGATAAGAATAAGAATAAGAATAAGGGATAAGAATAAGAATAAGAGATGGAATAAGAATAAGAGATGGCATGAAGATAGATAAGAATAAGAATAAAGGGATAGATGAGAATAAGAATAAGTGATAGATAAGAATAAAAATAAAAGAGATTGATAAGACCAAGAATAAGAGATGGAATAAGAATAAGTTATAGAATAAGAATAAGGGATTGTTAAGAATAAAGAATGAGATTGATAAGAATAAGAGATGGAATAAGAGATAGATAAGAATGGAATAGAGATATAATAAGGATAAGAATAAGAGATATAATAAGAATAAGAATAAGAGGTTAGAATAAGAATAAGAATAAAGGTTAGAATAAGAATAAGAATAAAGGAGATAAGAATAAAATAAAGAGATGAAAGAATAAAAGAATGAAGAGGGATAAGAATAAGAATAAAGGAGGATAAGAATAAAATAGAAGATTGATAAGAATAAGAGATGGAATAAAGAATAGGTGCATAGAATAAGAATAAGGGATTGATAAGAATAAGAATAAAGAGATTGACAGAATAAGAATAAAAAAGAAGTGGAATAAGGGCAAGATCGAATAGAGATGAATAAGTATAAGAATAGGGATAGATGAGAATAAGAATAGAGAATGAAATAAGAATAAATAAGAAGATAGAATAAGAATAAGAATGGGAGATAGAATAAGAGATAAGAATAAGAGATAGAATAAAGATGGGAGATAGAATAAGAATAAGAATGGGAGATAGAATAAGAATAAAGAGATGGATAAAATTAAGAGAGAATAAAGGGGATAAGAATAAAGAATAAGAGAGGGATAACAATAAGAATAAGAGAGGGATAACAATAGAATAGAGATAGAATAAGAATAAGAATAAGAGATAGAATAAAGAATAAGAGATGGATAAGAATAAGAATAAGAAGGGGATAAGAATAAGAATAAAGAGAGGATAAGAATAAGAATGAGAGATTGATAAGACAGAATAGAGATGGAATAATAAGAATATGTTATAGAATAGAATAAGGGATTGATAAGAATAAGAATAAGAGATTGATAAGAATAAGAGATGGAATAAGAGATAGATAAGAATAGAATAGGGATAGATGAGAATAAGAATAAGAGATAGAATAGAATAAAAAATAAAGGAGAAGAAGTAGAGCAGAATAAGAATGAAATGAAATAGAATAAGAATAAGAATAGAGATAGAATAAGAATAAGAATAAAGAGATGAAAGAATAGAATAGAATGGAGAAGAAAGAATAAAGATGTGAGAAGATAAGAATAAGAATAAGAATAGAAGATTAAGAATAAGAATAAGAGATGGAATAGAATAAGAGATGGAATAAAAGAGATAGATAAGAATAAGAATAAAGGATAGATGAGAATAAGAATAAGTGATAGATAAGAATAAGAATAAATGATGATAGAATAAAAATAAAGGTCAAGTAGACTAGAATAAGAGATGGAATAAGAATAAGTTTATAGAATAAGAATAAAGTTGATAAGAATAAGAATAGAGATTGATAAGAATAAGAGATGGAATAAAGATGAGTAGAATAAGATAAGGGATAGATGAGAATAAGAATAAGAGATAGAATAAGAATAAAAATAAGAGAGATAGAATAAGAACAGAATAAAATAAGAAGATAGAATAAGAATAAGAATAAGAGATAGAATAGAATAAGAATAAGAGATAAGTAGAATAAGAATAAGAGATAGAATAAGAATAAGAATAGAGGCATAAGAATAAGAATAAGAGATGGAAAAGAATAAGAATAAGAGATGGATAAGAATAAGAATAAGAGATTGATAAGAATAAGAGATGGATAAGAATAAGAATAAGAGATAGAATAAGAATAAGAATTAGAATAAGAGATGGATAAGAATAAGAATAAGAGATAGAATAAGAATAAGAGATGGATAAGAATCAAGGAGATAGATGATGGCATTTGACATTGCATTTAAACTCTTGAAGATTGTAGCTATCAGGGAAGAGAGCGAACAGAAATTAGTTTCACAAATGGGAAGTGTGAGAAAAGAAACTATTAAAGTAGAAGAGATAGTTTCATTTAATTATTCAACAATAAAAAAGTTGGACCTAGGTGCCAATCTAGTAACATGAATAAATTCATGTGGTTGGGACACCAGAAAAAAAAAGCCTGTCAGAGCATTTTTTTATTTTATTTTTTTTATAATCATTTCACTCCTAGCAAAGCAAGACTGCCACTGGTGTGCAGGGAGTTCCAGTGAGAGAAAAAACAAGATACATGAAGAAAGGATAAGAGAAGGATGAGAATCAAGGAGATAAAAGATAGCAATTGACATTGAATTTAAACTTTTGGAGATTGTAGCTATCAGGGAAGCAAGCAAACAGAAAGGAGTTTCACAAATTGGAACTGCGAGAAAAGAAACTGTTATAATAGACGAGGCAATTACATTTAACTATTTTGACGGTAAAAGGACGGAACCTAGATGCCAATCTAGTAGCATGTTTAAATACATGTTGTCAGGGAACCAGGAAAAAAAAGCTTAGCAGTAGCCATGAAAATACTTATAGAAAAGACAGTGGGGAGCCACATCATGTCGACAAGAAAGTGAGTGAAGGCAAGCTGCCAAATAAGGATTGATAATATTGTAGATCCTCCTTTGGATTTTGTTGAGACCTTCAAGATGAATAGCAGGAGCACCCGACCAGATATGGCAGCAATATTCAATGAATGGTAGATTTATAAATGTGCAAAATGGATTCTGATAAGAAAAAACTTCCTGGCCCAACACAGTGACCCAAACTTCTAATCACTAAATGCAGCTATGGATTCGATGTAGTCTTTTCATTTGAGATCATTTGGAGACATGATCCCCTAGAGCATGTAGCACGTATGGCACTTAACCGACTGACTGAATATAATAGTTGGAAAAATAATTAAGGCTTCCACTGGTCATAAAGTGGGGGATCGGTTTTCTGTTGTTATGAAGTAGTAAACTGTTCCCCTACTAATTACCTACGTAATAATATAACACATTTCTTTCCCCTCTAGCTATGATTAAAAAATTAGAACAGATTGAAAGAAGACAGCGGGAAGCCACACCACGTCGGTGATAATGTGAGTGAAGGCGGGTTGTCAGGTCAGGATCAATTATATTGCAGATCTTTCTTTGGATTTTGTCAAGAACCTCCAAATAAAAAGCAGGAGTACACGACCAGACATGACCAAAGTATTCAATGCACGGGTGAATGGTAGATTTATAAATGTGCAAAATGAATTCTGACAAGAAAAAACTTCCTGGTTCAACACACAGACCCAACCTTCCTAGCACATCAGTTCTAAAATCTTTCCAACTGATTTTATTCACTGGAATTTGAACTTTGCTTTCCGATTCTCATTTTGTGAATCCATTACACCAGCTACATATACAGGCATAAAAAGAAGAAGTAAGAAATGCATACTATGAGGATATGTAGGATAGAAAATGGTTCTCCCTAGACTTGATGCGATTAAGATTGTAGTAATTAGGAAAGTCTCTTTTTGAGAGTCTATTTCACAAAGTAACAGTTTTGGAGAAAAAGCTGAGTAGCACTTCCTCCTTGCTAATGGAATGTAAAAGAAATGAAGATGAATCAACTCTGTGTAAGTGGTAAATGGAATTAGTGGAACTTAGAGATCTAGCTTATCTAAAAATTTGATTTGGAAATAGGGATAGAGTAGTGAGAGGTTAATAATGTTTCATTTCTGAGGAAAGGAATTGTAGGGTGAAAATTAATTCATCACCCACAAGGATGTGGAGACACTTATGAACTTAGTGTTATTGCATGTTTACTCAGAGGAATAAACAATATACATCATTTCGCACTAATACCTTTGGAAAAAGTTTTAAACTATTTCTCCCCAGTGACTATAGGTTTAACATCAAAGGGAGACCATCTTAATGGATAAGCATATTAATATCTTTTCAAAAGGCATGTGTGCAAAATTAGTGAGATGGGGTGTACTGTTTATTACAAACAACTCTTTATTGAGTGTAGGGCTACAATTGAAAAAAGTTTTAAACTATTTCTCCTCAGTGACTATAGGTTTATCATGAAAGGCATTCCATCTTAAGGGATAAGCATATTAATATCTTTTCAAAAGGCATGTGTGCAAAATTAGTGAGATGGAGTGTACTGTTTATTGAGAGTAAAACTACAATCTGACCAAAGAAATTTAACAAGGAAAGCCTGTGGAATTCCCTTCCATGTACAGCTACAATCTCCAAGAATTTAAATGTAAAATCAATAGTCATCACTTATCTCACTGACTTGCATCCTCTCTCTCATGCTCCTTTCTCCATCCACTCTACTCCACTCTCATCACAGCAATATTCTCATCCTTGTCTCACCCACTTCCTGACACCCTCTATAAACTGTCTCTCTTTCTCATCACTTTCCACCTATGTAACCCCCTGCGCACCAGTGGCAGTAAACTACCTTGCTTGGGGCGATATGATTATTAAAAAAAAAACAACCTACTGGCATCCTCAGATGCTGCCTGTGGTTGGACAAGGGAACCACCCAGGCATAGGGCAACTTGGTGGTGAAATGATGATGTTGACGTAGCAGTAAAAGATGAGTATTGTCATCCTTCACTTACCCACTTCCTGACATACCCTATAACCTGTCCCTCTTTCTCATCACTTTCCACCTTTTTAACCCCCTGCACACCAGTGGCAGTAAACTGCCTTGCTTGGAATGATATCATGATAAAAAAAAAAACCTGCTGGCATCTTCAGATGCTGCCTGTGGTTGGACAAGGGAACCACCCAGGCATAGGGTAACTTGGTGGTAGAATGATAATGTTGACGTAGCAGTAAAAGATGAAAATGGACTTTGAAAAAGCTGGACAGGAGGTGGTAGCAAGGATGACAACTTGGAAGCTAAAATCAGTCAGTCAGTTAAGTGCTATACATGATACACACTTTGGGCAATCATGTCTCTTTCGAGACATGACTGACTGGGCAGAAGATTATCCCACAGTAGGTTACCATTGCTTTCTGTGGTAGACTGGTTGCCAGCCAAGGCTATAGAACCCAATCCATCCTATTATTTAACCCATAACTTGAAAGAAAAGATGGATTAATACCTTTCCCAAAGGTATTTGTGCATAAGTGAATGCCATGAATTCAACTGGAATTTGATCTCGGCTCCCCGATTTGTCATTCCGAGTTGATGTCAACTGCACCACAATGCACAGAGCTGCCAAAAAAGTAGTTTATGATGCAAAGAGAGCAGCAGAAAAAGAGAGATATAGAGATATAAAACAAATGGAGCCCTGTGCTAATTAAGTTATGACCCCACCTTACTTGGACCCTGAAGTAGGTATGGCCGGCAAGCATAATGCTCAGTAAATTTAAGAGTAGTTAACATATTACATGTGAAACACTGACAACGATTTACACATAAAAGCTTGTATTGATGTCACGGTCGTAAGAAATTAAAACTGTGCAGTGATCTCACAATCATGAGAAATAAAATACTCCCTAGTTTCCTATGATTCCCTTCTAAAAAAACAAAAAGAAATGACCCTACTAGAAGGAAATTTAAAATCTAGTTTCTTTTCAACAACCTTTCACTTTGAGAGCATGTGGATCAGGACAGTTTCGGGAATCAAGACCAAAGACAAGTTTTGCTCAAATATTACATTCTGATGTTGAATATGACCATTTAGGCTTTTCACAAATCAAGACCAAAGACATGTCTTGCTCAAATATTACATTCTTATGTTGAATATGACCATTTAGGCTTTTCACAAATCAAGACCAAAGACATGTCTTGCTCAAATATTACATTCTTATGTTGAATATGACCATTTAGGCTTTTCACAAACAAAATAATTCATTCATTCAACAAGATCAACACAAATATTAGAGACATTTATCAACCTCATTACAAAAAGGATTATAGAGCAGAAGTATTTAAGATCACAAAGCAAACGACCACAACAAACCGAGATGTTGTCGGTGACAAATATGTGTGGAATGATAAAGACTTGACTTTAACAAGGCTTTAGTGATAACCGAATTCCCAGGATAGAGTCTCCTTCGCACCTTCAAATTACAAGGGGAGAAGTAGAGTTTTCTTGTTGCTGTTATAGTGAAAACATGGTCCTGGGTATGATGGCAAACTGCATCTAGCAGCAAGGCCTCTTATTGAGAAGTTGTGAGGTGCATGGAACCATCTTTTTATTGCTGTTAAAAAAAAGTTCATGGGCAAATAGTTAACTCCCAAACTGTGGTCAAAACACTATGAAAGCATAAAAATAGACTTTTATATAAATACATACATAAAAATAGATGTTTATAGAAAAATATATATTTTTGAAGGAAAATTATTACCATAACACATTTTTGAAGGAAAAAGTTATTGCCATTATACATTTTTGAAAGAGACAAATTATTACCAGCAATACATTTTTGAATACAAAACTAAAAAACATCTTCAGTTTTCTAAAATAAAAAAAAACTTTCATCAAAATCTAATTAAATCAACCTTCTCACTATAAACAGACATTAAAAAAAAAAACTTAAAACCCTTCCTTTTGATATAAAATAACCCACAAAAATTGATATGCTGTTAAATAAAACTCAAACGCAAACACAGTGTAAACATGGTCACTCCACTAGCAGTATTCACCAAGGAGAAACAAAAAGCCTTGATTTGAATCTGCACAAAACATGCTACATCACTGATAACTCACAGGTTTCCCATTACCACCATTCAAGCTTGTTGAATCTTTTTTGTTAGTAGTGGGGGTTGATAAGCATCCTTCTCTTTCTCCTTGCATCATACTAGTCTGGCCACATTTAAACTCCTTGATCCACTCACACAGACTTCTACACAGACTGTTGCCATATTGTGTTAAAACCTTCCAACTTCTAATGAATTTCTGCTTCTAACACACCTACTGACCAGATAAATCAGATCACAACTATCTTGAGTGGCTCTTGGGCTTTGTATTGACTATAAAATAGTGATGTTGCAAAAGTTTTAGCAGGAAGAAAGTTTTAATGAGAGTCTTAATATATATATATATATATATATATATATATATATAAAACTACTAAAAAGTTGTAAGTTAAAAATGTTTTTTGACAGTATTTATTTATTTCTATTTTATATTTACTATTTCAGACTGGCCTCGGCCTTTCATCAGAAACAAATGATTTTAAACTAGAAGCGTTTGTCGCGAGATGTGTCCATCATGAGATGTGTACGTCGCATGATGTAGAAAGCAATAGAGTTTGAATATTTTTAAACGTAAACCTAACTGTAATAATACTTTTAAATGTTGTAAAGAAAATTTTTTAAGTGTATCTAAAAAATGTTTAACTATTGAAATATTTATAAAGATTCGAAATACCTAAGTCCCTATTTAACCCTAGCCTATATGTATTTAATTTTAAAATCCAGTATTTTTCTTTCTTTCTGTGTGAGTATGTGGAACTAAAATCAGAATCTATCAGTAAACATTTGCAGTTTTCTAATGTGTGTCCCGGGTTGACTGAAGTGTTCAGCTATGGAGAAATAGGGGCTGTTTTGACGTATGCTTAGTTTATTTTCATTTTAATAATCATAAACGTTGTTTATTTTTTATTTTGTCAACTGCACAGTATAGTAGAGTCAGTTGGGCACCCTCTGTGAGAAAAAGAGCTCCATGGTGCAATTCACTTGGCCAGGAACTTGGAAAAAGTATGCTGTACTGCTTGGCATTTGTGCCAGAAACTTCAATACAAACATTTCAGAGTGTTCAGATATCAATCTGAGGACAGAAAAGATGATTCAGAAGGAGTTGAAGGAGTCTAATTGCGATTATGAAGGTACAGCAGCTTGAAAAACTCGCTCAACTCATTCTGATAAGAAAAGAGGTCCTGAATTTGTTGATGAGGGCCTTAGACTCAACATGGAGAACTACAGTACTGTACAAAAGTATTAGGACAAGAACTATTTTATACTTTTATGAGGCATCAAAATAAGTTTAAAATCACCCCTGTCCTAACACTTTTGCACATTACCGGTAGTGTGCAAAAGTATTAGGACAGGGGTGATTTTCCTAAAAACCTCACTGAAGTTCAAATACAGGGTGAAAAGCCAAGTAAATTGTTAATAAATATTGATTATTTAAAACTAGGTGTAAAAGAAATGTATTAAAAAGAAGTTATATTTAATTTTTCCTAGTTTCTACTAAACAAGTTATTTTAAAACTACTCATTATTCTATTATCCTTGACTATAACTGACTTTTTTCTTATTCCCCCCTCTCAAATTGGTAAATCTAATGTTACTTTGCAAGACACACTTTGGGAACAAATACAAGCTACTTGGCAGGAGATACCATTAGATACATTGAAGAAGCTTGTGATGTCAATGCCTGACAAAATGAAGGCTGTGATCAAAGCAAAAGGCTATTATATTAAATATTAAATTTATTTTGTAACAAGTATTTTTTTTTCTTGTTGAAGCATTTGTTGAGCCAATCAAATAAAATTAATTAAATTGTTTATTTTCTGTCAATATGCCTCATAAAAGATAAAATACTTCTTGTCCTAATACAGTACTGCACAGTACTGTATATATATTGAATTTATTTGTTTGAACATTATTTTTATCAATACTTATATTTGAGTAGACGCTCTGTTCTTAATCAAACAGTATATTTATATATTTATATCTACCAGCCTGATTATTTGTGATAAATTTTGTTATGAAAATGTGTGTCATTCAACAGGATTCGAACCTGCAACCCCCTAACAACATAGGGGAAGCCACCAATTGATCTGGTGTGTTCTAGACCACTCGACCACAAATGATTCCACAGTCTAATCAAAGTTAAATCAAGCCTTATATAACACAACTTTTTATTCTATGTCAATAACCATCTCTGCTCTGAAAGTGTATTGTAATGTCGACTAATGTAAACATAATGTTACAGAAAGATTCAAAGATTAACAAAATGGTTTTCACGGCCGACATTTGAACATCATTTTTAACCAATACTTGTATTTGAGTAGATATTCTGTTTTAAATCAAACAGTATATTTATGTATTTATTCCAACCAGCCTGATTATTTAGGATAAATTTTCTCATGAAAATGTGTGTCATTTGGCAGGATTCGAACTTGCGACCCATATCAACATAGGGGGTGCCACTAATAAGTATTATTATTGTGTTTTATAAAGATTTATTTTGTATTTATCAACACTTTGGGTATTTTCTTTTAATCATTACACAAGGCCAATATATCTCCAAACCAATTATATGGTAGGAATGGATATTATGATAAGATAGTCTTCTACAAAACCTCTATAAAATAGTCTTCAATATTGGATTTAATTGGGTCCACATTAGATGTTGGTGATTAGTGACTTGTAAGTGATTCATGTAATAAGTCAGATTATCTAAACGTTTCATTTGATTTGCTGTTGCAGCTTCAAATAGCTTCTTAAACTTTGAAGAGAATTCAATGGAAAAGCACTAGATAAGCAAAGTTTCATTGTACAATTCATGATTTCAGATGTATAACCTGTTCAACAGATATGTTGTATATCAATATGAAGATGATGAAAATAAAACCTGAACTCAAAACTTGTTATCTTCTCTCTTTTAAAACCAACTGTTTTTGTCACACTGATAAAAGTAGCACGTACCTAAATAATAATATATAGCATATCTTTACTCGCTTCTTGATGATGTTGGCTGTGGAGTAGGTGGTTGGTCTGGTGTCAAGACACACACATCAAGATAGCCAGGAGCTGTGGACTTGTCTGTGCTTTTTCCTCATGTCTCTCTCTGTCTGTCTTCCAATCTCAACTGCTGCCTCACTTCTCCTAACTCAACTGTCTTTCGATCTATATATCACAAATCTCATTTTGTCATGTTATGTTTTAGGCACATTGTTTACAAAACAATTATGAGATTTACATTATCTGACCTTGGCTACTATGTTTTATCTAAAAACAATTTTGATATAAATACATTTTTCCCTCCATATCTCCTGACCAGGGAAATTTTTCTCATCACCCAGTGTCAGCATTCCTTGCCTTTTAAGAACAAAATTCATTATCAAAACAATATTTATCCTCCTTAGTCAGCCAGCTTGACTTTTTGCTGGTTCATAAAAATAAACTTTAGTACAAAATTATGCACCAGGTCAGATAATATATAACATCTATACAAAGATAGGAAGGGGGTGTAAGACAAGAGTGTGTCTTCTCACCAGATCTCTACAGCCTTCAGTCTTCAGTGAGACAATTCTGAGAATGCTAAAAGTCTTGCCAGGATTAGTCCTGCAAGGCGGTAACACCACTGACGTGCAGGAGGCTACGTAAGAGTGAAAAGATTGGAAAAGAGAAAGCGGGAAACCACATCCTAAACAGGGAACAAGGGATGAGCCTCTTCACCTGTTCAATAGATGTGGGTGGAGTGTGAACCGGGCGATAGTTTAGTCTATCTACTCCAATTGAAAAAAAAAAAAAGAAAAGGGTAAAAAGATTGGAAAAGAGAAAGCGAGAAACCACATGCTAAACAGGGAACAAGGGATGAGCTTCTTCACCTATTCAATAGATGAGGCTGGAGTGTGAACTGGGCGATAGTTTAGTCTATCTACTCCAATTGAAAAAAAAAAAAAAACAGTGCTGATCGCAGACATGGAAAGTAAACTATAAGACCTCCTACGATAAATAGTTACAGAAAGTGGAAAAAAGAACTACATATAAACTACAAGAAAACTGAGTGCATGTTAGTAAAAAGTGGAGCCCAAAATGCCAAATCCAAGTAGGGGAGACTAAAATCAAGTACAGAAATTTAAATACCTGGAAAGTGTCCTGTAAGTGTGACACTGTAATCAGACGGCGAATCAGCATGGCCAAGGATGCATTCCAGAAGCTGAATAGAGTATTGAGAGACAGAAAGACTTCGTTGAAAACCAAGAAGAGAGTACTGGATTGTTATGTGATGTCTGTCCTTTAATATAGCAGTGAATGCTGGACAGTATCAGCAAAGATGAAGGAAAAACTTTAAGCAATTGAAATGTGGTTCTACAGAGGCATACTGGATATAAAGTGGGGGATCAATTCCATATTACATTCAATATATAAACTGACCCCTCACTTTGTGGTCAAAGCAGTTTCTAAACATTTAGTATTTCTGAAATCCAAAAGCACAAGGATGCATTCCATGAGCTGAGTAGAGTATTAAGAAACAGGACAATTTCGCTAGAAACAAAGAAGTGAGTACTGGATTGTTATGTGATGTCTGTCCTTTAATATGGCAGCGAATGCTGGATAATTTCATCACAGATGATGAAAAGAATTGAAGCAACCAAAATGTGGTTCTACAGAAGGATGCTAAGGATATCATGGACCGAACATGTAAGCAATGATAAGGATGAAAAGAAAACTGATACTTAACATCAGGAAAAAACAGCTGAAATTTTTGGGAAATTATGTGAGGAAGGAGGGTTTGGAGAATCTGGTGCTCATGAGACAGATAGAGGAAGGAATGTCAAAAGAAAGCAACATGTGAAATACTTGATGACCTTGAGCAGATGGAAGGTAGAGCAAGAATTGAGCAGGACAACAGGAGAAGGGGTGTTAAGAGAAATGTGGAGAGCCATGACTGCCTGCATCCTGAGGAGACACAGCACATGGAAGAAGAAAAACATTTGTGTTATTTCAAAATGAGTTTTAATTGGAAAGTGCAACACAGAGATCCGAAGGTGGATTGGCATGGCCAAAGATGCATTCCAGAAGCTGAGAAAAGTATTAAGAGACAGGAAAATTTCATTAGAAACAAAGAAGAGAGTACTCGATTGCTATGTGATGTCAGTTCTTCAATATAGCAGTGAATGCTGGACAATATCATCGACAATGAAGGAAAAACTTGAGGCAACTGGAATGTGGTTCTACAGAAAGAGACATGACTGACTGGGCAGAAAATTATCCTGCAGTAGGTTGCCATTGCTTTCTGCGGTAGACTGGTTGCCGACCAAGGCTATAGAACCCAATCTGTCCTATTATTTAACCCATAACTGGAGGGAAGAGACGGATTAATACCTTTCCCAAGGGTATTTGTGTGTAAGTGAATGCAATGAATTCAACTGGAATTCAAACTCGGTTTCCCGATTTGTCGTTTTGAGCCGATATCCACTGCACCACAACAGTGAAGGGATAAAAAACAATTTAAAAAAATGAAACCTGAATGAATATTTAAATTATCGCAGAGGAAAGGTCATAAGAACAATTACCTTTAAAATATTTACACAAAAGTTATAGAGAAACTACATCACAGCAGTGGAAAAGTGACTGAAGCCAAGGTGCCAGGTCAAGAGCAATATCATTGCAGATACATTACAAAGGTTATTTTTCTTCATTACCAAGCCGTGCATAGACACCTGATTTTAGTTCAGCAACAAATTTAAAGTAATATGTTCATATTTCCACATGCTTAAAGTAATTTTAAAAGCATGATATTTCATAAAAAACAAATTTTTACAAAATTAGTCTCTTCCTGACATTAATGGTACATCAGATTTTATTATACAAGCCAAAATAAAAAACTGGTATGAAGAAGTTTATATGTTCAAAATTCGGGTTATATGTATTATTATGGACTCTCCCGTCGATTTCAACGTATGAGTGTCTAACTGAGTTAGACTGCCACACAAAGAATTGTTTAGAGTGGTTTAGAAGGCTTGTGTAGCACCATCCACACTTTTTGGAACCACTGATAACAAACAATCGGTACAGAAGTTTGCCACAGATCGCATGAACAGCAGACCTCAATTATTTAACCCATAACTGGAGGGAAGGGACAGATTAATACTTTTCCCAAGGGTACCAGTGTGTAAGTGAATGCAGAGTGTTCGACTAGAATTAGAACTCGGCTCACCAATTTTCCCTTTCTAAACCAACATCCACCACACCACAATGCTTACAGCACCTGGTATTCCCAAGTAGACACCCATCTAAGTACTGACCAGGCTCAACGTTGCTTAACTTCAGTGATCAAGCGGGAACCGGTGTATTCGACATGATATGACCGTAAATATGTATATAATAAATATAATTTGTGAATTTCAGATGATAAAACCAGTTTTCATTAGAAATATTTACAATAACTTATTTAGTCATGCTTTTTAGTTTGAATTTCATGGCTCGTCAGACAACATCTTGCGCATTCATAAATATACCATTTATCCATACATTGAATATTGTTACAATATCTGGTCTGATGCTCCTACTATATATTTCGAGATTCTTGACAAAATTCAAAGAAGGATCTGTAATATATGTATCTTCGACCTGGCATAATAATTTCAGTCACTTTCTCACCATTGTGATATGATTAACCTCTATCTTTACTACAAATATTTCCATGACAATTTAACTTTTTGCCTTGATGCCTTAATATGTATGTATATCAATGGTTTTGATAGCACAAATTTTAGCAAACCTGAAGGAGACTACCACCACCTTAAATTTACCATTGGGAAAGGCAAGAATCTACTTCTCCCTGCGCTCAGAGAAAACAGAACCAATTTCAATTATGCCTAAGACATTTTATGTTTACTTCACATTAATATCCTTGAGAAAGACATGAATCCAATTTTTCTTGAACTCAAGGAAAACAGACCCAATTCAAATTCAGGTTGATGCAATTAATTTCCTTTTAATGCCCTTAGAACAGACATGAATCCATTTCTCCCTGCACTTGCCTGATATCTTTACAAAATATCTTGCCACAAGGATTAACAGAGAGTAAATAAGCAAACTACAGTCCTCTAACATTCAACACAGACAGTAATAGCTATAAATAGCTCTTACAACCATTGTCAACCTGACATAATAATAATATCAATGCAAAAGTAAATCTTTTTTCTTCTTTTAATGAAAGCATATACTTTTAACAAATTGACAAATATTTCCATATTTCAGAGCTTAATATGTCAGTGATATGGTAAATTAAGTTTTGGCAGGGTTAGTCCTGTTAAATCAAGCTTACTATGCAATGGAGACACTCATAAAACAAGTATTAAAATCGCGTGGGAATTGAAAAGAAATCATTTCAAACTAGGACACTTTATAATAAGTGTTTATCAAAGCACCCACTCACAAAAAAATGTGGCACAAGGTCATGGTTTAAATTGGAATTTCATAGCTGCACAAAAATTGCTCAAATCTCCTCAGATCCAGGACACCTCAGACAGGCCTGGTGCAAGAATATCAGGGGCCCCTACTAAATCTATAAATCACTCTACTACATCTCAATTTTCGTAAAGTGGTCAGTCAGTTAAGTGCCATGCGCGATACACGCTTTGGGCGATCATGTCTCGAAAGAGACATGACTGACTGGGCAGAAGATTATCCCGCAGTAGGTTGCCATTGCTTTCTGCGGTAGACTGGTTGCCGACCAAGGCTATAGAACCCAATCCGTCCTGTTATTTAACCCATAACTGGAAGGAAGAGACGGATTAATACCTTTCCCAAGGGTATTTGCGCGTAAGTGAATGCAAGGAATTCAACTGGAATTCGAACTCGGTTCCCCGATTTCTCGTTCCAAGCCGATATCCACTGCGCCACAACGCACATCCCGTAAAGTGGTACTCATATGAAATATAAATTTTATTGTAACCTAATTCTGTACAATAATCAATCATACTTTTTCTTAAATGAAAGCACTCTTTAGAATGTTAATAGCCTCTTCAAAGTTTGTACATTCGCTGAGCAGTTTGTATACCTCAGATGGCACGTAGTTTATTTTCAATTGGAGTAGATAGACTAAACTATTGTTCAGTTCACACTCCACCCACATCTATTGAACAAGTGAAGAAGCTTATCCCTTGTTCCCTGTTTAGGATATGGTTTCCGGCTTTCCCTTTTCCAATCCTTTCACTCCTTTTTCTTTTTCCTTTTTTTCAATTGGAGTAGATAGACTAAACTATCGCTCAGTTCACACTCCACCTACGTCTATTGAACAGGTGAAGAGGCTCATCCCTTGTTCCCTGTTTAGGATGTGGTTTCTGGCTTTCTCTTTTCCAATCTTTTCACTCTAACATAGCCCCCTGCACATCAGTGGCATTACCACCTTGCTCGGGGTGATATGATTAAAAAATAAAAAATAAAACAACTCACCTTCAATATGCTTGAGGAAGTTTAAAAATGTTCAGTAGCAATGATTCCATATTTTCTCTGTCATGAGGGTCTTACTATCTAGATCTAGAATTTTAGCTTTAAGTACTCTGTCCATGTTAATATTCCGAAGCAAAAAAATTAGTAGTGAATAGAATATGGTAAGTAATTATTCAGTCAGTTAAATGTCATATGTGATACACACTTGGGTGAAGATTTTCCACAGTAGGTTGCCATTACTTTCTGTGGTAGACTAGTTGCCAACCAAGGCTATAGAATCTAATCTATTCTGGTATTTAAACCATAGCCAGAGGGAAAATCAGTCAGTTAAGTGCCGTACGTGATACACGCCTTGGGAGATCATGTCTTGAAAAAAACATGATTGACTGGGCAGAAGATTATCCCGCAGTAGGTTGCCATTGCTTTCTGCGGTAGACTGGTTGTCAACCAAGGCTATAGAACCCAATCTGTCCTATTATTTAACCCATAACTGGAGAGAAAAGACGGATTAATACCTTATTCAAGGGTATTTGTGTGTAAGTGAATGCAAGGAATTCAACTGGAATTCGAACTCAGTATGCCAATCTCTTGTTCCGAGTTGATACCCATTGCACCACAATGCACATAGACAGATTATATTATATTATTATTAATAAATAGTAATTAGTGGGGGATCAGTTTATTACTTCATGACAATAGAAAACTGACACCCCCACTTTATGCCCAGAAGAAGATTTAATTTTGTTTCTAATTATTATATTCAGTCAGTCAGTTAAGTGCCATATGTGATATACACTTGGGCGATCATGTCTTAGAAGAGACTGGTTGTCAACCAAGGCTATAGAACAAAATCTGTCCTGCTGTTCAATTCTTTTATCCAAATCAGTCATTTAAGTGTCATACATGCTTGGGTGATCATATCTCTTTCAATCCATAACTGACTAGGTAGAAGATTTTCCTGCAGTAGCTGGCCATTTCTTTCTGTGGTAGACTGGTTGCCAACCAAGGCTATAGAACCCAATCTGTCCTAGTATTAAAACCATAGCCAGAGGGAGAAAAGACAGATTATATTATTATATTAATAAATAGTAATTAGTGGGGGATCAGTTTATTACTTCATGACAATAGAAAACTGACGCCCCCAGTTTATACCCAGTAGAAGATTTAATTTTGTTTCCAATTATTATATTCAGTCTGTCAGTGAACTGCCATACGTGATACATGCTTGGGTGATCATGTCTCGAAAGAGACTGGTTGCCAACCAAGGCTATAGAACAAAATCTGTCCTGGTATTAAAACCATAGCCAGAGAGAGAAAAGACAGATTATATTATTATATTAATAAATAGTAATTAGTGGGGGATCAGTTTATTACTTCATGACAATAGAAAACTGACGCCCCCAGTTTATACCCAGTAGAAGATTTAATTTTGTTTCCAATTATTATATTCAGTCAGTCAGTTAAGTGCCATACGTGATACATGCTTGGGCGATCATGTCTTGAAAGAGACTGGTTGCCAACCAAGGCTATAGAACAAAATCTGTCCTGGTATTAAAACCATAGCCAGAGAGAGAAAAGACAGATTATATTATTATATTAATAAATAGTAATTAGTGGGGGATCAGTTTATTACTTCATGACAATAGAAAACTGACGCCCCCAGTTTATACCCAGTAGAAGATTTAATTTTGTTTCCAATTATTATATTCAGTCTGTCAGTGAACTGCCATACGTGATACATGCTTGGGTGATCATGTCTCGAAAGAGACTGGTTGCCAACCAAGGCTATAGAACAAAATCTGTCCTGGTATTAAAACCATAGCCAGAGAGAGAAAAGACAGATTATATTATTATATTAATAAATAGTAATTAGTGGGGGAGCAGTTTATTACTTCATGACAATAGAAAACTGACACCCCCACTTTATGCCCAGTAGAAGATTTAATTTTGTTTCCAATTATTATATTCAGTCAGTCAGTTAAGTGCCATACGTGATACATGCTTGGGCGATCATGTCTTGAAAGAGACTGGTTGCCAACCAAGGCTATAGAACAAAATCTGTCCTGGTATTAAAGCCATAGCCAGAGGGAGAAAAGACAGATTATATTATTATATTAATAAATAGTAATTAGTGGGGGATCAGTTTATTACTTCATGACAATAGAAAACTGACGCCCCCACTTTATGCCCACTAGAAGATTTAATTTTGTTTCCAATTATTATATTCAGTCAGTCAGTTAAGTGCCATACGTGATACTCACTTTTCCCACAATAAGTTGCCATTGTTTTTTTGCAGTAGACTGCTTGCCAACCAAGCCTATAAAACCCAATCTGTTCTATTTAACCCATAGCTGGAGAGAGATGAGACGGACTAATACCTTCCCCAAGGGTATTTGCACATAAATGAATGAAATTAATTCAACTGAAATTCCAACTTGGCTCTCCAAATTCTCTACAATTAGATGAAAGTATTCACGACTACTTCTCTTGTAGTTTAGTCTTCAATATCAAGACTAGTTTAGCCACCAGCTGTATTTATTTATGTGGATGGTAAGAAAATATTTGTCTATATTTCTGAGATGAGGTCAGTCAGTTAAGTAGCTTAGATGATACACGCTCAGGCAATCATATTTCAAAAAAGATATAACTTCCTGAGCAGAAGATTTTCTTAGAGTATGTTGCTATTACTTTCTGTGGTAGACTGGTTGGCAACCAAGGCTATAGAACCCAATCTATCCTGTTATTTGATTCATAGCTCTAGGGAGAAGAGATGTATTATATTATTACATAGTAATTAGTGGGGGATCAGTTTATTACTTCATAACAATAGAAAACCGATCCCCTACTGACCAGTAGAAAGTTTAATCATGATTCTAACTATTATATTCAGTCAGTTAAGTGTCATACGTGATACATGCTTTGGGTGATCATGTCTCAAAAGAGACATGCCTGGCTGGGCAGAAGATTATCCCGCAATAGGCTGCCATTACTTTCTGTGGTAGACTGGTTGGCAACCAAGTTATAGAACCCAATCTGTGCTGCTATTTAACCCATAGCTAGAAGGAGAAGCAAATTCATACCTTTACAAAGGGTATTTGCACATATGTGAATGCATTGTAACTATGCACACCATTTAGATTGTTTGAACTGTTGTCCTCACCTTTATTGCCATATTCACAATGTTTCAGTTGTTGTCTTTCTTTTGTCTTCTTCAGGATCTGTCTTTATTTCTGAGATGAGGTATTGTAACTATTTACACTATTTACATTGTTTGGACTGCTGTCCTCATCTTTATTGCCATATTCACAATGTTTCGGATGTATGCTATAGTCTTCTTCTTTCCAACCAAATTCTTCATTTAGTCCATGGGGGTAGATTGTTCTAATTCCACATGCCATGCTTTTGGATAGCCCAGTTAATTATCCTTAGTAACTCATCTCCAAGTTTTTGTTCCCACTGCAGTGGACAGGTATTGAACTCACAACTCTTTGGGTCAAGTCAATTCTTAGATCACTTAATTTACACTTTTATTATCAGGGCCCAGCAAATAAATGTCATGAATATGACAATAAAGACGAGGACAACTAGAAAAATTTAAAATAAATACAATATATCTAAATACAAATTAGAGTCAGTCAGTCAGTTAAGTGCCATACGTGATACACGCTTGGGCGATCATGTCTCGAAAGAGACATGACTGACTGGGCAGAAGATTATCCTGCAGTAGGTTGCCATTGCTTTCTGTGGTAGACTGGTTGCCGATCAAGGCTATAGAACCCAATCTGTCCTTTTATTTGACTCATAACAAGATGGAGAAGAGATGTCTTCTATTATTATGTAATAATTAGTGGGTGATCAGTTTATTACTTAATAACAATAGAAAACCGATCCCCCACTTTATGACCAGAAGTCAATCACGATTCCAACTATTATATTCAGTCAGTCAGTTAATTGTCATACGTGAAACACGCTTCGGTGATCATGTCTCGAAAGAGACATGACTGACTGGGCAGAAGATTATCCCGCAATAGGTTGCCATTGCTTTCTGCGGTAGACTGGTTGCCGATCAAGGCTATAGAACCCAGTCTGTCCTGCTATTTGACCCATAACTGGAAGGAAGAGACGGATTAATACCTTTCCCAAGGGTATTTGAACGTAAGTGAATACAATGGATTCAACTGGAATTCGAACTCGGCTCCCCAATTTCTCGTCCGAGCCGATATCCACTGTACCACAGAGACATGTCATAATAGATCATTCCATTTTGAATAAATCAACATTTGGCAGCAATTTATAACATTAAATTTTTCTTGTTAAAAATTGAATAATTTTAAATCATTCAGCCTTAAATAGAAAATAAAGTGAATTTTAAGCGAACCTAAAGGAGATTACCACCACCTTTAAATTTGTTGTTTTCCATTTTTTTTTTTTTTACTTTTTTCAGTGCAATCTTATTAATTACACCCTAAACTTTCCAACTGACAAAAAAAAATTGGAAAAATTTCAATATTTCAACAATTTTAGGGGGGGGCTCAGTTTTTCATACAATGTTATAGTAAATCGATCCTCCATTTTTGAAACACTGGCCGGTACAACATACCACCACCTGTAAATTGGTTGGTTATCAATTTTTTTTTACTTTTTTCAGTGCAATCTTATCAATTAAACCCTAAACTTTCCGATTGACAAAAAAATTTATAAAAATTTCAACATTTAAACAATTTGGTTGGCAGGGGCAAAGTTTTTCATACAACCTTCCTGTGCAATTAACTTTTTTTGCTTGCACATATTCAACAACTGAATACTTTGCAAAATTTTTGAATAAAGCCATTCTTGGAGTTTCCAAGAAAGATGCCATCGTAAGAACTGAAGAAAACTTGAAAAAGACAAAAACAAGAGCAACAACTCGTCCAAAAAAAACAAAACAAAGTGACCCCAACGCGAGTGATTCGAAAATGGAGGATCGATTTACTATAACGTTATATGAGAAGGTGATCCCCCACTAAAATTGTTTAAATATTTAAATTTTTTTAAATTTTTTGTTTGATAATCGGAAACTTTATGTAATAACTGATAAGACTGCACTGAAAAAAGTAAGAATAAAAATGGAAAACAACAAATTTAAAGGTGGTGGTAGTCTCCTTCAGGTCCACTGAATTTTACTGCTTAGTATGAGCAAAACTAATTCACGGATTTGGTAAACTACAAAAGAACTCGGAATAATGTAAAAATCCGCGCAAATTTTTCACCCTTTAATAGTCATTTGGGCTTAGTTTAATTTGTAACATATAAAATGTAGGTAGAAAAAAAAAAAATCAAATGTTGATAATATAGTGAGGGTCACTAATCACTACCCGGGGTCCTTGATCAGGATTGCCTTCATCCCATTTAGGGGCTTTTGGGGTGTAGTACACACTGGAACTGACCTCAGGAAACAGATTATAATGCCACCCACCTCCCAAAGGAGAGGTAATGGTTTAGAAAAAGAACTCCTCAGCATTGTCAAAAATCGATAGGCCTACCATGAGTTTCAGAAATAAAACAGTCGCATCTGCGTGAAAAGAAAGTTTTAAAAATAACAGATTTTGATTTGTCTTATAAAAAGGTAAATTTTTGTTTTGTTCCCCGAAGGCCTTTACCCTTTCAAATCTTTCCAAAATACCTATTTCCGTGCAAATGTATATACTGAACTCAAATCGGTAATTGTTTATTGAAGAAACCTACCTTTTTTCATTTTATCGAGAAGAAAAATATGGAACTACTTGTCGCTGTTTATCTCACCCCCTAACCACGGTTAGAAAATGTTATTCACTGCAGAATGAATTCACGCGTAGTTTTACCATTTTTCAGTCTTTTTTCCAATTAGTACGCGGAAAATGAGTTCCAAAACCAAACAAATCGTGGAGTAATTGTTCAACGGGAGTAAATCGGCCGAAATAAGTATCCTACGCATCATGTCATTCAGCGGTGAATCAGATATAAAAACAGTGGTAAGGGGGTGAGATATAGTCCGCTTTATTTCTGGCCGATATCATGAAAAAAAGGTAGGTTTCTTCAATAAACAATTATCGATTTGAGTTCAGCATTACATTTGCATGGAATTAAGGATGTTTTGGAAAGATTTGAAAAGGCCTTCGGGGAACAAAACAAAAATTTACCATAAAAAATTGAGCTCAGAAATTGGTAAAACAGCTATTTCTGTTTAATTTAATTTTTTTTTTTTTTTTTTTTAAATTAAAATATGATTGTGCATAATGAACTTCCAAGCTATGGCTAGAGAGACTGGAGATTTTGAAAACCCTCGGAAACTAAAAACAGAGGACTGAAAATTTGTCCTTTTGGCTTCAGATCCTCATACAACGTTGAAATCGATCCCTAATGTTGTATGAAAAACTGCCCCCTCTCGTAAATATTGAAATTTTTGCAAATTTTTTTTTTTTTTTTGTCATTCGTAAAGTTCAAGGTGTAAAAAGATAATATTGCATTGAAAAAAAGTCCAAAAAATTTAATAATGAACAAATTTACAGGTGGCGTTAATGTCGTACCGGCGACTCATTTCAAAATGGAGGCTCGATTTACTATAACGTTGTATGAGAAACTGATCCCCCTCAGAAAATGTTTAAATATTGAAATTTTTCAAAAGAATTGTTTGACAGTCGTAAAGCTAAGGGGGTAATCGATAGGACTGCCCTGAATTTTTTTTTTTAATTAAAAAAAAACAACGAAATTAAACGTGGTAGTCTGCTTAAGGTCCGCCAGGGTTTGTTTTTTTTTTTTCTGAAACATTAGCTTCTAAAATTTGCATATACAGGGGAA
The DNA here is from genome assembly GCA_037127315.1 of Ascarosepion bandense. Taxonomy (NCBI): domain Eukaryota; kingdom Metazoa; phylum Mollusca; class Cephalopoda; order Sepiida; family Sepiidae; genus Ascarosepion; species Ascarosepion bandense. The sequence goes on along the minus strand of JBBBDQ010001167.1, from coordinate 1,457,555 downwards.
AAAAATCATGAAATGAGTAAAAGCGAAACACAAAAAAGAAGTATATTTTTAAAAAATAAATACAGTGATAATACTAGAAAAAAAATAGTAATTTTTTTATAATATTAGAGACAAAAAAATGTATATAAAATCAAAAATAAAAGTAAAACTTAAAAATAAAATCTGATTTCACCTAAAAAAAACACTGCTCCCGGCACAAAACACCCTGGCGACAGGTTTGTTGGGTTTACAAACTCTTTGAGATTACATTATTAGTTAGTACTAAAAAGTTCTCGTCGTTCTTTTTTCTTTTCTTTTTTTAGAGAGAGAGAGAAAAAACAGAGACTAAATAAAAATAAAGGGAATAATAACAGTTAAATGAAATCCGGTTTTTCTCTGTAAATTTGTGCACACACCTACAACGTTTGTGCGCAAAAAAGTTTTTAACGATGTTCATGAAAAATAAAGTGGCTACAGAACTAAATTTCAATTTGGCTGAAGATGATAAATTTTTAAATTATTCTTTTTTAATGAAAGATAATTATTACCACTTTTTTTTGTTCATTACAAAGAACTTAGAACTCTTAAGTTTGTTTTAGTAACTCTGAAAAAAGAAAGAAAAGAAGAAGAAAAAGATAAAGCACATCAGAAAATAAAACCAAATTTTTATCAAATCAGTACTTACCTTTTAAAAACAAAAAGTCGGATTTCTTATTAATATTCACTCACAAAGTTTCTTTTTTTTAACATTCTCTTTGTTAATGAAGCCGATTTTCCATCGTTTTTTTTTTTTATAAATAACTGGGGGGTAAAAGAACAACGGCTAATAAAATTAAAAATAAAGAAAGAACATCCTTTTAGGAGCAAAAAACGGAAACCCCAGACAAGGCAAAAAAAACAACAACAAAAAAAGTATCCACGCTTTTGTCTGGGTTGCCTTATGTTTAGTGAAAAAGGCAAGCGATCGGATGCAACCTAGTTTTTTTATTATTATTATAATTTTCTTATAATTTGAGTTTGCAATGAACAAGAAGCATGCATAGACTCTCAAATGAGAGAGAGTCAGGCAGCCTTGCGGGGGTGGGCATTTATTTTTCTTTCTTTCTTTTAAACGAGAGAAAAATTCATTAGGAAGGAAATAGAAAAGAATATTCACAGAAAAACACACAAAAAAGGACGTGAACGATTCGAGAAAAAAAAGTTATGAGAATAAAAAGAAAAAAAGTAATCAGTGGAAATATAGAAAAATAAAAATGATTCTCTGTCCCTCATACACTGTCTGCGTGTGATTTTGCATCTGAAAAATAATGCTATGTTTTATGTGAGTAGCTTACACGCGTCTATATATTTTCAAGGCACACACACACACACACACACACACACACACACACACACACACACACACACACACACACACACACAGTACTTAATGAGTTTGAAATAAGACATTGGAATATAAAAATACAATACATTGCTTTCCCCACCAGGACCGGATTATGACCTTTTTGGGAACACCTTTTTTTTTTTTTAATAATAATAATTTAACCCCAATCAAAGCAGAAATGTCACTAGTGCGCGGGGGGGGGGGGGGCTATAGTGAGAGAATAAAAAGGTACAGGATATGTTGAAGAAAAGATATGATGAGATGGATGAAAATCAAGTAGATAAAAGATGGCAAATGATGTTGCATTTAAACTTTTGGAGATTGTAGCTATCATGGAAGCAAGTAAGTTCCACAAACGGGAAATTTTTTTTTTTTTTTTTTTAATCATTTCACCCCGAGCAAGGCAGAAACGCCACTGATGTGCAGGGGGTTACATAAATGTAGAAAGATTAATTAGAGAAGAGTGAGGAGTACAAGCTAATTAGAAAGGAACAATAGAAAGCTGAGAAAGCAGGTGCAATGACAGATACATGGGCGGAAAGAACGTGAAGATTATACAGGGGAGGGGAGAGAGCTAGAGTCCAGTGGTTAGTAGGTGAGTATTAACTTTGCTTTTACATTTCTGGAGGTCGTAGCCGTCAGGAAAGCAAGAATACGGGAGTGAGTTCCACAGGCGGGAAGTGCGAGAGAGGAAGCTGCAGGAGTAGAATTGTCGTCTGCGTTTGGCTAACCTGACTGTGAATGGGTGGGACCCAGTTGCCAGTCTGGTTGCACGGGTAAACACCTGTTGAGGAGGCATCAGTGACTTAAGCTCATCCGAGCAGAAGCCATGAAAGTATTTATAGAAGAGACAGAGGGAGGCCACATTTCGACGATGGGAAAGTGGCTGCAGACGAGTCGCCAGATCAGTACCTATCACATTACAGACTCTCCTTTGGAGCTTGTCAAGAACACTGAGGAGAACGGCAGGGGCACCTGACCATAAATGGCAGCAGTACTCCATGCACGGACGGATGGTTGACTTGTAATGCGAGAAAAGAAACTATTAGAGTAGAAGAGACGGTTACATTTAAATATTTCTGCGGTAAAAGGGACCTTAATGCCACTCTAGTAGCACGAGTAAATACATATGTTCAGGTTACCAGGGTGTGGGGATTTTCAGCCATGCCAAGCACAAGACCACTTCAAAACATAGCCGATAATCCCTGCATTTAAAGATATCTGATCATTGGAAGAATAAAAGTGTTTTTTTGTTTGTAATATAAGTGAAATTTTATTAACTGAATCGAATAACAAATTTGTAAGAAGTAAAATGTCCAAATAATAAATGTACGTAGTTAATTAATTTGTAAGAGTTAAAAGTTCAAAGAGACAATGTACGTACTTAAATGTTCCAGAGAAATAGTAGTAAGGTGTTAAATGAATCCAGAGCTTATAGTTGATAGTAGCAGAATGTGCGTATGCAGAATGATTAACTGGTTAATAAAGTCTGTGTTCCTTTCCTTTTTTTATGGCTGGCGAGAAAGTGAAAAGTGAAGGTAAAGTGATAAAGGAAAATTGTACTTATTGGACGTTAGTTTTTAGGAGTAAGTTGAAGATATTGTTGTTGCTGTTATTTTTTTGACAGCAAGTGAGTGAAGATGAAGAAAGAAAAATTGGAAGGAGAGGAAGAACAAATGTATGTCGATGAGACATGACAGTTTCAGCGTCTTGAAATTTCTCTCTTACATTGTTACAAGGTCCTTATCAGATCTCTGCTCTAGGAATGTCTTTGGCTGGTCAAGAGACGTAGATAAGTAGTTTTTTTTTTTTTTTTTTTTTAATCATATCGCCCCAAGCAAGGCGGTAATGCCACTGAAGCGCAGGGGGCTACGTAAGAATTGAGGATGAGGAAGAGGGAAAAAAATGAAAGAAAAGAGTGAAAAGACTGGAAAAGAGAAAGAGGGAAACCACATCCTAAACAGGGAACAAGGGATGAGACTCTACACCTGTTCAATAGACGTGGGTGGAGTGTGAACCGGGCGATAGTTTAGTATATCTACTACAATTAGTATATCTAGAGAAATCTAGTCACGGGATTGGACTGAACCACATACCTATTTTTTAGATGTTAAGAAAATTTGACCAGGGTCATAGTTCAATTTGCTACTTCCTATCTAATCAGAATCCAGAATCTTAATTTTCACTTGTGAAATTTGCCATCGTCTGGTTTTTACAAAATGTTTTCAGTCTTTCTTATCTAATTTTGTGGGTGTGAAATTTTCTGTTGAGAACCCCCAAAATGATGGTGTCATCTACATAGATGCGTACTTAGGAACTTATTACATGAGGAAGATCAGGAAAAGTGTAGGACCTAGGATAGAGCATGGAGGGACACCTGTTTTCGCCTGAAAGGATTTAGAAGCATGCCCATTCAGAATGGCCTTGATTTTGCAATTTGACAGGAATGATTGAATTAAATCAATCATCCAGTTATACTGTAGCTTTGTAGCTTGCCCAGAAGGCCAGCACCCAAACCCTATCAAATGTTTTTGAGATATCAAGGCAACATCCTGAGATTCGCCATTTTTATCAAGGGCCTGATGGATGTATTCGGTGATGGTTGTTTGCACATCAGTGGTAGACCTGGCGAAGTGAAAGACATACTGCTTGTCAGAGAATAAATTGTTGGATGTGAGATATTGAACCATTTCAGCATTAATAATAATCTTGAACAGTCAGTCAGTTAAGTGCCATACGTGATACACACTTGGGCGATCATGTCTCGAAAGAAAAATGACTAACTGGGCAGAAGATTATCCTGCAGTAGGTTGCCATTGCTTTCTGCAGTAGACTGGTTACCAGCCAAGGCTATAGAACTCAATCTGTCCTGTTATTTGACTCATAAAGAAGAGATATATTATTACATAGTAATTAGTGGGGGATCAGTTTATTACTTTATAACAATAGAAATTCGATCCCCCACTTTATGCCCAGTAGAAGTCTTAATCATGATTCCAACTATTATATTCAGTCAGTCAGTTGTGCCATACATGATACATGCTTTGGGTGATTATGTCTCAAAAGAGACATGACTAACTGGGCAGAATATTATCCCGCAGTGGGTTGCCATTGCTTTCTGCGGTAGACTGGTTGCCAACCAAGGCTATAGAACCCAATCTGTCCTATTATTCAACCCATAACTGGGGGCAGAGATGGATTAATACCTTTCCCAAGGGTATTTGCGTGTAAGCGAATGCATGGAATTTAACTGGAATTTGAACTCGGCTCTCCAATTTGTCGTTCCATGTCGATATCCACTGCACCACAACACACATCCACTAATAACCTTGAACACTTTGCCAAAAATCAGTAAGAAGTTGATAGGACAATAGTTAGAAAGGTCGGAGGGCTATCCAGTGTTTTAAAAACAGGAACTACAACAAGCAACAAAGCAAGAAGCAGTGAGGCAATAGGTATAGAGTTTGGAGAGGACAGGAGAAAGTTTAAAATAAAAACATACTAATTATTTTGAAAAAGACTAGTAGTAGGTCTCTGTCGGTCAGGGTTGATTACGGGTAGCATCCTAGTTGTCTGCTTTACTGGAGCATCAGCATGACTCTAGAAGCCGATGCAGAAATATCAGTCTCTATTGCAGAGGCTGCATTTACGTTTTGTTTCTGCTCTATCAAAGCTGTCATTTTGCTTTCTGCAAACTCGCCTCTCCATGGCGACTTGTGTCAGTTGCTCCTCCCTTGATTTGAGTTGTTGGGGCAGGGTTCATCTCGATTTGGACTGGTTGGCTGCTACGCTTTCCCATGACTCTGTGTTGTTGCCCACAGCCTTCATATCACGTTTTATGATGTCAGGATACTAGAGCTGTGGCTGCCCAGTGGGTTTTCTTTCAGAGGCTAGCTCTCCATACAGGAGGTCTTATGGAATGAGACCATCTGGCATGTGGTAAACATGGCCTAGCCAGTTCAGTCTGCACTATTTAAGGAGTGTGAACATGGTGGGCAGACCTGCGTTAGACATGACCACAGTGTTGGGCACCTTGTCTTAACCATGACAACTATATATATAGTTGTTATACATATATAGTTGTTGTGGCAAGACAATAATTATTTATTTTTGACTAGTATTTCTTTCATCTTATTTCTCTTGCTTTTCCACCAAGTAGTAATAGTCTTAAGTTGTTTGAATTTCTAACATGAAGCATTGGCAATTATTATTTATTTTTGACTAGTATTTCTTTCATCTTATTTCTCTTGCTTTTCCACCAAGTAGTAATAGTCTTAAGTTGTCTGAATTTCTTAGATGAAGCATAGGCAATTATTATTTATTTTTGACTGGTATTTTTTTCATCTTATTTCTCTTGCTTTTCCACCAAGTAGTAATATTCTCAAGTTGTCTGAATTTCTTAGACAAAACATTGGCAATTATTATTTATTTTTGACTAGTATTTCTTTCATCTTATTTCTCTTGCTTTTCCACCATGTAGTAATAGTCTTAAGTTGTTTGAATTTCTTAGATGAAGCATTGGCAATTATTATTTATTTTTGACTAGTATTTCTTTCATCTTATTTCTCTTGCTTTTCCACCAAGTAGTAATAGTCTTAAGTTGCCTGAATTTCTTAGATGAAGCATTGGCAATTATTATTTATTTTTGACTAGTATTTCTTTTATCTTATTTCTCTTGCTTTTCCACCAAGTAGTAATAGTCTTAAGTTGTCTGAATTTCTTAGATGAAGCATTGGCAATTATTATTTATTTTTGACTAGTATTTCTTTCATCATATTTCTGTTGCTTTTCCACCATGTAGTAATAGTCTTAAGTTGTTTGAATTTCTTAGATGAAGCATTGGCAATTATTATTTATTTTTGACTAGTATTTCTTTCATCTTATTTCTCTTGCTTTTCCACCAAGTAGTAATAGTCTTAAGTTGCCTGAATTTCTTAGATGAAGCATTGGCAATTATTATTTATTTTTGACTAGTATTTCTTTCATCTTATTTCTCTTGCTCTTCCACCAAGTAGTAATAGTCTTAAGTTGCCTGAATTTCTTAGATGAAGCATTGGCAATTATTATTTATTTTTGACTAGTATTTCTTCATCTTATTTCTCTTGCTTTTCCACCAAGTAGTAATATTCTTAAGTTGTCTGAATTTTTTTAGATGAAGCATTGGCAATTATTATTTATTTTTGACTAGTATTTCTTTCATCTTATTTCTCTTGTTTTTCCACCAAGTAGTAATGTTCTTAAGTTGTCTGAATTTTAGATGAAGCATTGGCAATTATTATTCATTTTGACTAGTATTTTTCATCTTATTTCTCTTGCTTTTCCACCAAGTAATGTTCTTAAGTTGTCTGAATTTCTTAGATGAAGCATTTGCAATTATTATTTATTTTTGACTAGTATTTCTTTCATCATATTTCTGTTGCTTTTCCACCAAGTAGTAATAGTCTTAAGTTGTTTTGAATTTCTTAGATGAAGCATGTGCAATTATTATTTATTTTTGACTAGTATTTCTTTCATCTTATTTCTCTTGCTTTTCCACCAAGTAGTAATAGGCTTAAGTTGTTTGAATTTCTTAGATGAAGCATTAGCAATTATTATTCATTTTTGACTAGTATTTTTTAATCTTATTTCTCTTGTTTTTCCACCAAGTAGTAATATTCTTAAGTTGTCTGAATTTCTTAGATGAAGCATTGGCAATTATTATTTATTCTTGACTAGTATTTCTTTCATCATATTTCTGTTGTTTTTCCACCAAGTAGTAATAGTCTTTAAGTTGTTTGAATTTCTTAGATGAAGTATTGGCAATTATTATTTATTTTTGACTAGTATTTCTTCTATCTTATTTCTCTTGCTTTTCCACCAAGTAGTAATAGTCTTAAGTTGCCTGAATTTCTTAGATGAAGCATTGGCAATTATTATTTATTTTTGACTAGTATTTCTTTTATCTTATTTCTCTTGCTTTTCCAAATTCAAGTAGTAATAGTCTTAAGTTGTCTGAATTTCTTAGATGAAGCATTGGCAATTATTATTTATTTTTGACTAGTATTTCTTTCAATGCTATTTCTGTTGCTTTTCCACCATGTAGTAATAGTCTTAAGTTGTTTGAATTTCTTAGATGAAGCATTGGCAATTATTATTTATTTGACTAGTATTTCTTTCATCTTATTTCTCTTGCTTTTCCACCAAGTAGTAATAGTCTTAAGTTGCCTGAATTTCTTAGATGAAGCATTGGCAATTATTATTTATTTTTGACTAGTATTTCTTCATCTTATTTCTCTTGCTCTTCCACCAAGTAGTAATAGTCTTAAGTTGCCTGAATTTCTTAGATGAAGCATTGGCAATTATTATTTATTTTTGACTAGTATTTCTTTCATCTTATTTCTCTTGCTTTTCCACCAAGTAGTAATATTCTTAAGTTGTCTGAAATTTCCTTAGATGAAGCATTGGCAATTATTATTTATTTTTGACTAGTATTTCTTTCATCTTATTTCTTGCTTTTCCACCAAGTAGTAATGTTCTTTAAGTTGTCTGAATTTCTTAGATGAAGACAAGTAATTATTATTCATTTTTGACTAGTATTTTCATCTTATTTCTCTCTTGCTTTTTCACCAAGTAGTAATGTTCTTAAGTTGTCTGAATTTCTTAGATGAAGCATTGGCAATTATTATTTATTTTTGACTAGTATTTCTTTCATCATATTTCTGTTGCTTTTCCACCAAGTAGTAATAGTCTTAAGTTGTTTGAATTTTAGATGAAGCATGTGCAATTATTATTTATTTTTGACTAGTATTTCTTTCATCTTATTTCTCTTGCTTTTCCACCAAGTAGTAATAGGCTTAAGTTGTTTGAATTTTAGATGAAGCATTAGCAATTATTATTCATTTTTGACTAGTATTTCTTTTGATCTTATTTCTCTTGTTTTTCCACCAAGTAGTAATATTCTTAAGTTGTCTGAATTTCTTAGATGAAGCATTGGCAATTATTATTTATTCTTGACTAGTAGTTTTCTTTCATCATATTTCTGTTGCTTTTCCACCAAGTAGTAATAGTCTTAAGTTGTTTGAAATTTCTTAGATGAAGCATTGGCAATTATTATTTATTTTTGACTAGTATTTCTTTCATCTTATTTCTCTTGCTTTTCCACTCAGTAGTAATAGTCTTAAGTTGCCTGAATTTCTTAGATGAAGCATTGGCAATTATTATTTATTTTTGACTAGTATTTCTTTTATCTTATTTCTCTTGCTTTTCCACCAAGTAGTAATAGTCTTAAGTTGTCTGAATTTCTTAGATGAAGCATTGGCAATTATTATTTATTTTTGACTAGTATTTCTTTCATCATATTTCTGTTGTTTCTTCCTGTTCATGTAGTAATAGTTGTTTGAATTTAGATGAAGCATTGGCAATTATTATTTATTTTTGACTAGTATTTTTCATCTTATTTCTCTTGCTTTTCCACCAAGTAGTAATAGTCTTAAGTTGCCTGAATTTCTTAGATGAAGCATTGGCAATTATTATTTATTTTTGACTAGTATTTCTTTCATCTTATTTCCTCTTGCTCTTCCACCAAGTAGTAATAGTCTTAAGTTGCCTGAATTTCTTAGATGAAGCATTGGCAATTATTATTTATTTGACTAGTATTTTCATCTTATTTCTCTTGCTTTTCCACCAAGTAGTAATATTCTGCTGTCTGAATTTCTTAGATGAAGCATTGGCAATTATTATTTATTTTTGACTAGTATTTCTTTCATCTTTATTTCTCTTGCTTTTCCACCAAGTAGTAATGTTCTTGGGTTGTCTGAATTTCTTAGATGAAGCATTGGCAATTATTATTCATTTTTGACTAGTATTTCTTTTCATCTTTTATTTCTCTTTGCTTTTCCACCAAGTAGTAATGTTCTTAAGTTGTCTGAATTTTTTAGATGAAGCATTGGCAATTATTATTTATTTTTGACTAGTATTTCTTTCATCATATTTCTGTTGCTTTTCCACCAAGTAGTAATAGTCTTAAGTTGTTTGAATTTCTTAGATGAAGCATGTGCAATTATTATTTATTTTTGACTAGTATTTCTTTCATCTTATTTCTCTTGCTTTTCCACCAAGTGTATTAGGCTTAAGTTGTTTGAATTTAGATGAAGCATTAGTAATTATTATTCATTTTTTGACTAGTATTTCTTTGATCTTATTTCTCTTGTTTTTTCACCAAGTAGTAATATCTTTAAGTTGTCTGAATTTCTTAGATGAAACGCATTGGCAATTATTATTTATTCTTGACTAGTATTTCTTTCATCATATTTCTTGCTTTTCCACCAAGTAGTAATAGTCTTAAGTTGTCTGAATTTCAGATGAAGCATTGGCAATTATTATTTATTTTTGACTAGTATTTCTTTCATCATATTTCTGTTGTTTTTCCACCATGTAGTAATAGTCTTAAGTTGTTTGAATTTCTTAGATGAAGCATTGGCAATTATTATTTATCTTTGACTAGTATTTCTTTCATCTTATTTCTCTTGCTTTTCCACCAAGTAGTAATAGTCTTAAGTTGCCTGAATTTCTTAGATGAAGCATTGGCAATTATTATTTATTTTTGACTAGTATTTCTTTCATCTTATTTCTCTGCTCTTCCACCAAGTAGTAATAGTCTTAAGTTGCCTGAATTTCTTAGATGAAGCATTGGCAATTATTATTTATTTTTGACTAGTATTTCTTTCATCTTATTTCTCTTGCTTTTCCACCAAGTAGTAATATTCTTAAGTTGTCTGAATTTGATGAAGCATTGGCAATTATTATTTATTTTTGACTAGTATTTTTCATCTTATTTCTCTTGCTTTTCCAACAAGGGTAATGTTCTTAAGTTGTCTGAATTTAGATGAAGCATTGGCAATTATTATTCATTTTTGACTAGTATTTCTTTCATCTTATTTCTCTTGCTTTTCCACCAAGTAGTAATGTTCTTAAGTTGTCTGAATTTCTTAGATGAAGCATTGGCAATTATTATTTATTTTTGACTAGTATTTCTTCTATCATATTTCTGTTGCTTTTCCACCAAGTAGTAATAGTCTTAAGTTGTTTGAATTTAGATGAAGCATGTGCAATTATTATTTATTTTTGACTAGTATTTCTTTCATCTTATTTCTCTTGCTTTTCCACCAAGTAGTAATAGGCTTAAGTTGTTTGAATTTCTTAGATGAAGCATTAGCAATTATTATTCATTTTTGACTAGTATTTCTTTGATCTTATTTCTCTTGTTTTTCCACCAAGTAGTAATATTCTCTTAAGTTGTCTGAATTTCTTAGATGAAGCATTGGCAATTATTATTTATTCTTGACTAGTATTTCTTTCATCATATTTCTGTTGCTTTTCCACCAAGTAGTAATAGTCTTAAGTTGTTTGAATTTCTTAGATGAAGCATGTGCAATTATTATTTTTGACTAGTATTTCTTTCATCTTATTTGGTCTTGCTTTTCCACCAAGTAGTAATAGTCTTAAGTTGCCTGGATTTCTTAGATGAAGCATTGGCAATTATTATTCATTTTTGACTAGTATTTCTTTCATCTTCTTCTTGCTTTTCCACCAAGTAGTAATAGTCTTAAGTTGTTTGAATTTTAGATGAAGCATTAGCAATTATTATTCATTTTTGACTAGTATTTCTTTGATCTTATTTCTCTTGCTTTTCCACCAAGTAGTAATAGTCTTAAGTTGCCTGAATTTCTTAGCTGAAGCATTGGCAATTAATATTTATTTTTGACTAGTATTTCTTTCATCTTTATTTCACTTGCTTTTCCACCAAGTAGTAATATTCTTAAGTTGTCTGAATTTCTAGATGAAGCATTGGCAATATTTATTTTTGACTAGTATTTCTTTCATCTTATTTCTCTTGTTTTCCACCAAGTAGGAATAGTCTTAAGTTGCCTGAATTTCTTAGATGAAGCATTGGCAATTATTATTTATTTTTGACTAGTATTTCTTTCATCTTATTTCTCTTGCTTTTCAACCATGTAGTAATAGTTTGGTTATTTGGATTTTTAGATGAAGCATTGGCAATTATTATTTATTTTTGACTAGTATTTCTTTCATCTTATTTCTCTTGCTTTTCCACCAAGTAGTAATGTTCTTGTTAATTGAATTTCTTAGATGAAGTGACAATTATTATTTATTTTTGACTGTATTTCTTTCATCATATTTCTGTTGCTTTTCCACCAAGTAGTAATAGTCTTAAGTTGTTTGAATTTTAGATGTGAAGCATGTGCAATTATTATTTATTTTTGACTAGTATTTCTTTCATCTTATTTCTCTTGCTTTTCCACCAAGTAGTAATAGGCTTATTGTTTGAATTTTAGATGAAGCATTAGCAATTATTATTCATTTTTGACTAGTATTTCTTTGATCTTATTTCTCTTTTGTTTTTCCACCAAGTAGTAATATTCTTGGGTTGTCTGAATTTCTTAGATGAAGCATTGGCAATTATTATTTATTCTTGACTAGTATTTCTTTCATCATATTTCTGTTGCTTTTCCACCAAGTAGTAATAGTCTTAAGTTGCCTGGATTTTTTAGATGAAGCATTGGCAATTATTATTCATTTTTGACTAGTATTTCTTTCATCTTCTTTCTCTTGCTTTTCCACCAAGTAGTAATAGTCTTAAGTTGTTTGAATTTCTTAGATGAAGCATTAGCAATTATTATTCATTTTTGACTAGTATTTCTTTGATCTTATTTCTATTGCTTTTTCCACTAAGTAGTAATAATAGTCTTAAGTTGCCTGAATTTCTTAGCTGAAGCATTGGCAATTAATATTTATTTTTGACTAGTATTTCTTTCATCTTATTTCACTTGCTTTTCCACCAAGTAGTAATATTCTTAAGTTGTCTGAATTTCTTAGATGAAGCATTGGCAATTAATATATTTATTTTTGACTAGTATTTCTTTCATCTTATTTCTCTTGCTTTTCCACCAAGTAGGAATAGTCTTAAGTTGCCTGAATTTCTTAGATGAAGCATTGTATAATTATTATTATTTTTGACTAGTATTTCTTTCATCTTATTTCTCTTGCTTTTCAACCATGTAGTAATAGTTTTAAGTTGTTTGGATTTCTTAGATGAAGCATTGGCAATTATTATTTATTTTTGACTAGTATTTCTTTCATCTTATTTCTCTTGCTTTTCCACCAACTAGTAATAGTGCTTAAGTTGTCTGAATTTCTTAGATAGCTACTGGCAATTCTTATTTATTTTTGACTAGTATTTCTTTCATCTTTATTTCTTTGCTTTTCCACCATAGTAATAGTCTTAAGTTGTCTGAATTTCTTAGATGAAGCATTGGCAATTATTAGTCATTTTTGACTAGTATTTTCTTCATCTAATTTCTGCTTTACCACCAAGTAAAATAGTTTTAAATTCTCTGAATTTCTTAGATGAAGCATTGGCAATTATTAATTTTCAACTAGTATTTTTTCATCTTATTTCTCTTGCTTTTCCATCAAGTAGTAATTATCTTAAGTTGTCTAGTTCTTAGATGAAGCATTGCCAATTATTATTTATTTGACTAGTATTTCTTTCATCTTATTTCTCTTGCTTTTCCACCAAGTAGTAATAGTCTTAAGTTGTTTAAATTCTTAGATGAATCATTAGCAATTATTATTCATTTTTGACTAGTATTTCTTTGATCTTATTTCCCTTCTGCTTTTCCAAATTCCTCAAGTAGTAATATTCTTAAGTTGTCTGAATTTCTTCGATGAAGCATTGGCAATTATTATTTATTTTTGACTAGTATTTTCTTCGTCTTATTTCTCTTGCTTTTCCACCAAGTAGTAACGTTCTTAAGTTGTATGAATTTCTTAGATGAAGCATTGGCAATTATTATTTATTTTTGACTAGTATTTCTTTCATCATATTTCTGTTGCTTTTCCACCAAGTAGTAATAGTCTTAAGTTGTTTGAATTTTTTTAGATGAAGCATGTGCAATTATTATTTATTTTTGACTAGTATTTCTTTCATCTTATTTCTCTTGCTTTTCCACCAAGTAGTAATAGGCTTAAGTTGTTTTGAATTTCTTAGATGAAGCATTAGCAATTATTATTCATTTTTGACTAGTATTTCTTTGATTTTATTTTTCTTGCTTTTCCACCAAGTAGTAATAGTCTTAAGTTGCCTGAATTTCTTACATGAAGCATTGGCAATTATTATTCATTTTTGACTAGTATTTCTTTCATCTTCTTTCTCTTGCTTTTCCACCAAGTAGTAATAGTCTTAAGTTGTTTGAATTTCTTAGATGAAGCATTAGCAATTATTATTCATTTTCAACTAGTATTTCTTTCATCTTATTTCTCTCCTTTTCCACCAAGTAGTAATAGTCTTAAGTTGTCTGAATTTCTTAGATGAAGCATTGGCAATTACTATTTATTTTTGACTAGTATTTCTTCATCTAATTTCCTTTGCTTTTCCACCAAGTAGTAATAGTCTTAAGTTGTCTGAATTTCTCTAGATGAAGCATTGGCAATTATTATTTATTTTTGACTAGTATTTCTTTCATCTTATTTCTCTTGCTTTTCCACCAGTAGTAATAGTCTTAAGTTGCCTGAATTTCTTAGATGAAGCATTGGCAATTATTTATTTTTGACTAGTATTTCTTTCATCTTATTTCTCTTGCTTTTCCACCAAGTAGTAATAGGCTTAAGTTGTCTGAATTTAGATGAAGCATTGGCTATTATTATTTATTTTTGACTAGTATTTCTTTCATCTTATTTCTCTTGCTTTTCCACCAAGTAGTAATAGTCTTAAGTGGTCTGAATTTCTTAGATGAAGCATTGGCAATGATTATTCATTTTTGACTAGTATTTCTTTCATCTAATTTCTCTTGCTTTACCACCAAGTAGTAATAGTCTTAAGTTGTCTGAATTTCTTAGATGAAGCATTGGCAATTATTATTTATTTTTGACTAGTATTTCTTTCATCTTATTTCGCTTGCTTTTCCACCAAGTAGTAATAGTCTTAAGTTGCTCTGGATTTCTTAGATGAAGCATTGGCAATTATTCATTTTTGACTAGTATTTCTTTCATCTTCTTTCTCTTGCTTTTCCACCAAGTAGTAATAGTCTTAAGTTGTTTGAATTTCTTAGATGAAGCATTAGCAATTATTATTCATTTTTGACTAGTATTTCTTTTCATCTTATTTCTCTTCTTGCTTTTCCACCAAGTAGTAATAGGCTTAGTTATTCAACTTCTTAGATGAAGCATTGGCTATTATTATTTATTTTTTAATTAGTATTTCTTTCATCTTATTTCTCTTGCTTTTCCACCAAGTAGTAATAGTCTTAAGTTGCCTGAATTTCTTAGATGAAGCATTGGCAATTATTATTTATTTTTGACTAGTATTTCTTTCATCTTATTTCTCTTGCTTTTCAACCATGTAGTAATAGTTTTAAGTTGTTTGGATTTCTTAGATGAAGCGATTGGCAATTATTATTTATTTTTGACTAGTATTTCTTTCATCTTATTTCTCTTGCTTTTCCACCAAGTAGTAATGTTCTTGCTGTTGTCTGAATTTCTTAGATGAAGCATTTGGTAATTATTATTTATTTTTGACTAGTATTTCTTTCATCTTATTTCTCTTGCTTTTCCACCAAGTAGTAATAGGCTTAAGTTGTTTGAATTTCTTAGATGAAGCATTAGCAATTATTATTCATTTTTGACTAGTATTTCCTTGATCTTATTTCTCTTGTTTTTCCACCAAGTAGTAATATTCTTAAGTTGTCTGAATTTCTTAGATGAAGCATTGGCAATTATTATTTATTCTTGACTAGTATTTCTTTGATCTTATTTCTCTTGCTTTTCCACTATAGTAATAGTCTTAAGTTGCCTGAATTTCTTAGCTGAAGCATTGGCAATTAATATTTATTTTTGACTAGTATTTCTTTCATCTTATTTCACTTGCTTTTCCACCAAGTAGTAATATTCTGTTGTCTGAATTTCTTAGATGAAGCATTGGCAATTATTATTTATTTTTGACTAGTATTTCTTTCATCTTATTTCTCTTGCTTTTCCACCAAGTAGGAATAGTCTTAAGTTGCCTGAATTTCTTAGATGAAGCATTGGCAATTATTATTTATTTCTCTTGACTAGTATTTCTTTCATCTTATTTCTCTTGCTTTTCAACCATGTAGTAATAGTTTTAAGTTGTTTGGATTTCTTAGATGAAGCATTGGCAATTATTATTTATTTTTGACTAGTATTTCTTTCATCTTATTTCTCTTGCTTTTCCACCAACTAGTAATAGGCTGTCTGAATTTCTTAGATGAAGCATTGGCAATTCTTATTTATTTTTGACTAGTATTTCTTTCATCTTATTTCTCTTGCTTTTCCACCAAGTAGTAATAGTCTTAAGTTGTCTGAATTTCTTAGATGAAGCATTATAATTATTAGTCATTTTTGACTACTATTTCTTTCATCTAATTTCCCTTGCTTTACCACCAAGTAGTAATAGTTTTAAATTCTCTGAATTTCTTAGATGAAGCATTGGCAATTATTAATTTTCAACTAGTATTTCTTTCATCTTATTTCTCTTTTCCACCAAGTAGTAATTATCTTAAGTTGTCTGAATTTCTTAGATGAAGCATTGCCAATTATTATTTATTTTGACTAGTATTTCTTTCATCTTATTTCTCTTGCTTTTCCACCAAGTAGTAATAGTCTTAAGTTGTTTGAATTTCTTAGATGAATCATTAGCAATTATTATTCATTTTTGACTAGTATTTCTTTGATCTTATTTCTCTTGCTTTTCCACCAAGTAGTAATATTCTTAAGTTGTCTGAATTTCTTCGATGAAGCATTGGCAATTATTATTTATTTTTGACTAGTATTTCTTTCATCTTATTTCTCTTGCTTTTCCACCAAGTAGTAACGTTCTTTAAATTTGTCTGAATTTCTTAGATGAAGCATTGGCAATTATTATTTATTTTTGACTAGTATTTCTTTCATCATATTTCTGTTGCTTTTCCACCAAGTAGTAATAGTCTTAAGTTGTTTGAATTTCTTAGATGAAGCATGTGCAATTATTATTTATTTTTGACTAGTATTTCTTTCATCTTATTTCTCTTGCTTTTCCACCAAGTAGTAATAGGCTTAAGTTGTTTGAATTTCTTAGATGAAGCATTAGCAATTATTATTCATTTTTGACTAGTATTTCTTTGATTTTATTTTTCTTGCTTTTCCACCAAGTAGTAATAGTCTTAAGTTGCCTGAATTTCTTACATGAAGCATTGGCAATTATTATTCATTTTTGACTATTTCTTTCATCTTTGTTTCTCTTGTTTTCCACCATTAGTAATAGTCTTAAGTTGTTTGAATTTCTTAGATGAAGCATTAGCAATTATTATTCATTTTCAACTAGTATTTCTTTCATCTTATTTCTCTTGCTTTTCCACCAAGTAGTAATAGTCTTAAGTTGTCTGAATTTCTTAGATGAAGCATTGGCAATTATTATTTTTTGACTAGTATTTCTTTCATCTAATTTCCCTTGCTTTCCTTAGTAGTAATAGTCTTAAGTTGTCTGAATTTCTTAGATGAAGCATTGGCAATTATTATTTATTTTTGACTAGTATTTCTTTCATCTTATTTCTCTTGCTTTTCCACCCAGTAGTAATAGTCTTAAGTTGCCTGAATTTCTTAGATGAAGCATTGGCAATTATTATTTATTTTTGACTAGTATTTCTTTCATCTTATTTCTCTTGCTTTTCCACCAAGTAGTAATAGGCTTAAGTTGTCTGAATTTCTTAGATGAAGCATTGGCTATTATTAACATTTTTGACTAGTATTTCTTTCATCTTATTTCTCTTGCTTTTCCACCAAGTAGTAATAGTCTTAAGTGGTCTGAATTTCTTAGATGAAGCATTGGCAATGATTATTCATTTTTGACTAGTATTTCTTTCATCTAATTTCTCTTTACCACCAAGTAGTAATAGTCTTAAGTTGTCTGAATTTCTTAGATGAAGCATTGGCAATTATTAATTTTCAACTAGTATTTCTTTCATCTTATTTCTCTTGCTTTTCCACCAAGTAGTAATATTCTTAAGTTGTCTGAATTTCTTAGATGAAGCATTGGCAATTATTATTTATTTTTGACTAGTATTTCTTTCATCTTATTTCTCTTGCTTTTCCACCAAGTAGTAATGATCTTAAGTTGTCTGAATTTCTTGGAATGGAAGCATTGGCAATTATTATTTATTTTTTGACTAGTATTTCTTTCATCATATTTCTGTTGCTTTTCCACCAAGTAGTAATAGTCTTAAGTTGTTTGAATTTCTTAGATGAAGCATATTGCAATTATTATTTATTTTTGACTAGTATTTCTTTCACATCTTATTTCTCTTGCTTTTCCACCAAGTAGTAATAGTCTTAAGTTGTTTGAATTTCTTAGATGAAGCATTAGCAATTCTTCTTCCATTTTCAGCAGTATTTCTTTCATCTTATTTCTCTTGCTTTTCCACCAAGTAGTAATAGTCTTAAGTTGTCTGAATTTCTTAGATGAAGTATTGGCAATTATTATTTATTTTTGACTAGTATTTCTTTCATCTTATTTCTCTTGCTTTCCACCAAGTAGTAATGTTAAGTTGTCTGAATTTCTTAGATGAAGCATTAGCAGAATTATTATTTTATTTGACCTAGTATTTCTTTCATCTTATTTCTCTTGCTTTTCCACCAAGTAGTAATAGGCTTAAGTTGTCTGAATTTCTTAGATGAAGCATTGGCAATCATTATTTATTTATGACTAGTATTTCTTTCATCTTATTTCTCTTGCTTTTCCACCAAGTAGTAATAGGCTTCGAAGGATTGTCTGAATTTCTTAGGTGAAGCATTGGCAATTATTATTTATTTTTGACTAGTATTTCTTTCATCTTATTTCTCTTGCTTTTCCACCAAGTAATAGTCTTAAGTTGTTTGAATTTCTTAGATGAAGCATTAGCAATTATTATTCATTTTTGACTAGTATTTCTTTCATCTTATTTCTCTTGCTTTCCACCAAGTAGTAATATTCTTAAGTTGTCTGAATTTCTTAGATGAAGCATTGGCAATTATTATTTATTTTTGACTAGTATTTCTTTCATCTTATTTCTCTTCCTTTTCTAGTAGTAATGTTCTTAAGTTGTCTGAATTTCTTAGATGAAGCATTGGCAATTATTATTTATTTTGACTAGTATTTCTTTCATCTTATTTCTCTTGCTTTTTCAACCATGTAGTAATAGTTTTAAGTTGTTTGGATTTCTTAGATAAGCATTGGCAATTATTATTTATTTTTGACTAGTATTTCTTTCATCTAATTTCCCTTGCTTTACCACCAAGTAGTAATAGTCTTAAGTTGTTTGAATTTCTTAGATGAAGCAATAGCAATTATTAATTTTCAACTAGTATTTCATTCATCTTATTTCTCTTGCTTTTTCCACCAAGTAGTAATAGTCTTAAGTTGTCTGAATTTCTTAGATGAAGCATTGGCAATTATTAATTTTTCAACTAGTATTTCTTTCATCTTATTTCTCTTGCTTTTCTAAGTAGTAATATTCTTAAGTTCTCTGAATTTCTTAGATGAAGCATTGGCAATTATTAATTTTCAACTAGTATTTCTTTGATCTTATTTCTCTTGCTTTTCCACCAAGTAGTAATATTCTTAAGTTGTCTGAATTTCTTAGATGAAGCATTGGCAATTATTATTTATTTTTGACTAGTATTTCTTTCATCTTATTTCTCTTGCTTTTTCCACCAAGTAGTAATGTTCTTAAGTTGTCTGAATTTCTTAGATGAAGCATTGGCAATTATTATTTATTTTTGACTAGTATTTCTTTCATCATATTTCTGTTGCTTTTCCACCAAGTAGTAATAGTCTTAAGTTGTTTGAATTTCTTAGATGAAGCATGTGCAATTATTATTTATTTTTGACTAGTATTTCTTTCATCTTATTTCTCTTGCTTTTCCACCAAGTAGTAACAGGCTTAAGTTGTTTGAATTTCTTAGATGAAGCATTAGCAATTATTATTCATTTTTGACTAGTATTTCTTTGATCTTATTTCTCTTGCTTTTCCACCAAATAGTAATATTCTTAAGTTGTCTGAATTTCTTAGATGAAGCATTGGCAATTATTATTTATTCTATACTAGTATTTCTTTCATCATATTTCTGTTGCTTTTCCACCAAGTAGTAAT
Source organism: Ascarosepion bandense (assembly GCA_037127315.1). NCBI lineage: Eukaryota > Metazoa > Mollusca > Cephalopoda > Sepiida > Sepiidae > Ascarosepion > Ascarosepion bandense. Next base: position 1,438,010 of record JBBBDQ010001167.1, on the reverse strand, counting down.
AGTCTTCTTAAGTTGTTTGAATTTCTTAGATGAAGCATGTGCAATTATTATTTATTTTTTGACTATTATTTCTTTCATCTTATTTCTCTTGCTTTTCCACCAAGTAGTAATAGTCTTAAGTTGTCTGAATTTCTTAGATGAAGCATTGGCAATTATTATTTATTTTTGACTAGTATTTCTTTCATCTTATTTCTCTTGCTTTTCCCACCAAGTAGTAATGTTCTTAAGTTGTCTGAATTTCTTAGATGAAGCATTGGCAATTATCATTTATTTTTGACTAGTATTTCTTTCATCATATTTCTGTTGCTTTTCCACCAAGTAGTAATAGTCTTAAGTTGTTTGAATTTCTAAGATGAAGCATTAGCAATTATTATTCATTTTTGACTAGTATTTCTTTCATCTTATTTCTCTTGCTTTTCCACCAAGTAGTAATAGTCTTAAGTTGCCTGAATTTCTTAGATGAAGCATAGGCAATTATTATTCATTTTGACTAGTATTTCTTTTATCTTATTTCTCTTGCTTTTCCACCAAGTAGTAATATTCTTAAGTTGTCTGAATTTCTTAGATAGGCTTGTTAGCAATTATTATTCATTTTCGACTAGTATTTCTTTCATCTAATTTCTCTTGCTTTTCAACCATGTATTAATAGTTTTAAGTTGTTTAGATTTCTTAGATGAAGCATTGGCAATTATTATTTATTTTTGACTAGTATTTCTTTCATCTTATTTCTCTTGCTTTTCCACCAAGTAGTAATAGACTTAAGTTGTCTGAATTTCTTAGATGAAGCGTTGGCAATTATTATTTATTTTTGACTAGTATTTCTTTCATCTTATTTCTCTTGCTTTTCCACCAAGTAGTAATAGTCTTAAGTTGCCTGAATTTCTTAGATGAAGCATTGGCAATTATTGTTGTTATGACTAGTATTTCTTTCATCTTATTTCTCTTGCTTTTCCACCAAGTAGTAATGGGCTTAAGTTGTCTGAATTTCTTAGATGAAGCATTGGCAATTATTATTTATTTTTGACTAGTATTTCTTTCATCTTATTTCTCTTGCTTTCCATCAATAGTAATAGTTTTAAGTTGCCTGAATTTCTTAGATGAAGCATTGGCAATTATTAATTTTCAACTAGTATTTCTTTCATCTTATTTCTCTTGCTTTTCCACCAAGTAGTAATATTCTTAAGTTGTCTGAATTTCTTAGATGAAGCATTGGCAATTATTATTTATTTTTGACTAGTATTTCTTTCATCTTATTTCTCTTGCTTTTCCACCAAGTAGTAATGTTCTTAAGTTGTCTGAATTTCTTAGATGAAGCATTGGCAATTATTATTTATTTTTGACTAGTATTTCTTTCATCATATTTCTGTTGCTTTTCCACCAAGTAGTAATAGTCTTAAGTTGTTTGAATTTCTTAGATGAAGCATTAGCAATTATTATTCATTTTTGACTAGTATTTCTTTCATCTTATTTCTCTTGCTTTTCCGCCAAGTAGTAATATTCTTAAGTTGTCTGAATTTCTTAGATGAAGCATTGGCAATTATTATTCATTTTTGTCTAGTATTTCTTTCATCTAATTTCTCTTGCTTTTCCACCAAGTAGTAATGTTCTTAAGTTGTCTGAATTTCTTAGATGAAGCATTGGCAATTATTATTTATTTTTGACTAGTATTTCTTTCATCATATTTCTGTTGCTTTTCCACCAAGTAGTAATAGTCTTAAGTTGTTTGAATTTCTTAGATGAAGCATTAGCAATTCTTATTTATTTTTGACTAGTATTTCTTTCATCTTATTTCTCTTCCTTTTCCACCAAGTAGTAATAGTCTTAAGTTGTCTGAATTTCTTAGATGAAGCATAGGCAATTATTATTCATTTTTGACTAGTATTTTTTTCATCTTATTTCTCTTGCTTTTCCACCAAGTAGTAATAGGCTTAAGTTGTCTGAATTTCTTAGATGAAGCATTGGCAATTATTATTTATTTTTGACTAGTATTTCTTTCATCTTATTTCTCTTGCTTTTCCACCAAGTAGTAATGTTCTTAAGTTGTCTGAATTTCTTAGATGAAGCATTGGCAATTATTATTTATTTTTGACTAGTATTTCTTTCATCATATTTCTGTTGCTTTTCCACCAAGTAGTAATAGTCTTAAGTTGTTTGAATTTCTTAGATGAAGCATGTGCAATTATTATTTATTTTTGACTAGTATTTCTTTCATCTTATTTCTCTTGCTTTTCCACCAAGTAGTAATAGGCATAAGTTGTCTGAATTTCTTAGATGAAGCATTGGCAATTATTATTTATTTTTGACTAGTATTTCTTTCATCTTATTTCTCTTGCTTTTCCACCAAGTAGTAATGTTCTTAAGTTGTCTGAATTTCTTAGATGAAGCATTGGCAATTATTATTTATTTTTGACTAGTATTTCTTTCATCATATTTCTGTTGCTTTTCCACCAAGTAGTAATAGTCTTAAGTTGTTTGAATTTCTTAGATGAAGCATGTGCAATTATTATTTATTTTTGACTAGTATTTCTTTCATCTTATTTCTCTTGCTTTTCCACCAAGTAGTAATAGTCTTAAGTTGCCTGGATTTCTTAGATGAAGTATTGGCAATTATTATTTATTTTTGACTAGTATTTCTTTCATCTTATTTCTCTTGCTTTTCCACCAAGTAGTAATATTGTTAAGTTGTCTGAATTTCTTAGATGAAGCATTGGCAATTATTAATTTTCGACTAGTATTTCTTTGATCTTATTTCTCTTGCTTTTCCACGAAATAGGAATAGGCTTAAGTTGTTTGAATTTCTTAGATGAAGCATTAGCAATTATTATTCATTTTTGACTAGTATTTCTTTGATCTTATTTTTTCTTGCTTTTCCACCAAGTAGTAATATTCTTAAGTTGTCTGAATTTCTTAGATGAAGCATTGGCAATTATTATTCATTTTTGACTAGTATTTCTTTCATCTTATTTCTTGCTTTTCCACCAAGTAGTAATAGTCTTAAGTTGTTTGAATT
>JBBBDQ010001167.1:1427500-1430000 GCA_037127315.1 Ascarosepion bandense | reverse complement strand
AATAAACATACACTTCTTTCTTTAGTTTTTGGATCTAATGAAGCCTAAAAAGGGGAACACACAATCAAATCTAGTTTTATCAAATATCTAAAAAATTTGACTAGATGCTCTGTCTTCTTTTAAACACACACACACACACACACACACACACACACACACACACACAGATAGATATGAATAGAATGAGATAGATATATATGAAAAGATTGAGATAGATAGATAGATAGATAGATAGATAGATAGATAGATAGATATGAATAGGATGAGACATATAGATATATATACAGATAGATAATGAAGATAATTGAGATAGATAGATAGATAGATAGATAGATAGATAGATAGATAGATAATGAATAGACTGAAATAGATAGATAGATAGATAGATAGATAGATAATGAATAGACTGAGATAGATAGATAGATAGATAGATAGATAGATAGATAGATAGATAGATAGATAGATAGATAGATATGAGAGCAGGTATAATGCAGTGATTATGAAATAATTTACATATGAACCGATTGACTTATATATGTCATCCTTCTATTACATGAGTCAAATATGAAACATTGATTGTCACACTTCACAACAGATAACTAGATAGACATGAACAGATCTGCAAATAGATGCAAATATATATATTGACAGTTGCATTTAAGCATGAAACTGACTGTCGCCATTCCATGTTAACCTCAATATCCACTTTCATATTTACACAGGTTCTATCCGTGAAAACGAGCACTTTAACCCATAAATATAGCATACCTTAAGACTATATTTTTTTCTCATATATATATATATATATATATATATATATATACATACCAATAAACTTTGAAAGATTTATGAACATTTCTGATTATGAATTAACTGATAACCAAAATGAACTACCTTGGGCCTAACTGCCATATATACAAAAAATATAATGGACCACATAAAAAAGTTGAGATTGAGACACTATACCAAAACTCCAAGAACAGCAGCTAATTACCACAGAACCAGAACTCCGTGATCTACTTAAGGCTGAATCTATAAAAGACAGACATGATAAAAAATACATTCATCTAAACTTATAAAGACTTCACTGAAGATTGCTGTAAAAGAATTACGCAACCACCCAGAAATAGTAATTAAGAAAGCTGATAAAAGCTAACATCTTTGTTGTTTTAAACAAGTCTGACTACAACTCAAAAATAGAACAGTTACTTGATGATCACACCAAATTTAAAAACTTATCAATAACCCTACCACTCAGCTAAAAGCAAAGATTAATAAATTAATCACAGCTAACAATGCAAAGCGAAACAATTTAAAACTTACCAAAATAATCGGGGACTATAAACCAGGATACATTTATGGTTCTATCAAAACACACAAGCTTAACTTTCTAATTCACCCTATTACATTACAAATACTGACTCCTATATAACAACTAACTAAAACGCTTAACCAATTAATTGCACCATACATACCTACCAAATATAGCATTAGATCATCTCTTAAACTTATACAAATATTAAAAATGAAAAAATCTAGTAATGAAACCATAGCATCACTTGATGTTGAAAATCTATTCACTAATGCTCCAGTTAGAGAAACCATTGACATTATTATAAAAAATATGTCTATAATAATAATTCTCTGCCCCCACAGAAAATTAAACTTAAAATACTAAAAAAAAACTACTTTTAACCTGTACCACCAAAGTCTGATTCCATGATCACAGAAATAATATATACGTTCAACGGGATGGTGTTTCAATGGGCTCAGTTCTGAGTCCAACCTTCAGCAACTTCTACATGGCCAAACTAGAAAATAATATATTTAGCACCAACACAAAACCCTCCATCTACGTACGATATGTAGATGATATTCTTATATTAGTTAAAAATATAGAAGAAATAATAAATCTTCAAAAGAACTCTGTCCTCAAGTTTAATTAACCAAGATAACAAAATCCATTTCCTTGACATTTTAATAGACACAAACAATAACACATTTATTACCTCCCCTTATAAAAAAGCAATCAGCAAAAACTCTTGCACTCTCAACTATAAGAGTGAATGCCCTAACTACTACAAAATAGCACTTATACACAATTAACCAAGCACAAATCAACTCCTCCACAGAAAAGATATTTTACTCTGAACTAAAAAAATATTAAGCAGACTTTCATTAATTATTCCCAAACCACATTGTAGATCAAGAAATAAGACGATATTTCAAAAACCTCAATACACATCAAACAAAATATGGTACTTCCACAAAAGACTTTAAGCATATCAAAACTCTTCTACTGCAACCAGATGCACGATAACTACAAACAGGAGGAAAAATCATAAAAAATCTCATTCATAATAATATATCTCCTGTTGATCCTAATAAAAATTAAAAATTAATAATATATTATAAAAGGTAAAATACTACTAATTTAATTATCCGTAATAATTCCCCCCCACCAACTGAGGTGTTACATAAAACCAACATTATATATTAA
>JBBBDQ010001167.1:1132500-1425000 GCA_037127315.1 Ascarosepion bandense | reverse complement strand
ATAAGTTCTTTAAAAATGACAAACAAAATACTGTGGTTAAGTTTTTATGTCATTTTTCATGTGATCTTACTATTTTTTTCTTTTTAATAGATAAATTATATAAAAATTGTCCTGATGTTTTGGTTATCCAAATGCTTTAGCCATTATGAAGGATGGATTTTATTTTACTTGCAATTGAATATATAGGTTGTTTGTTTTGGAAAGAATATTAATAAAAAGTTTTGAATTTAAAAATGTACTTTTTTTAACAGTATTTGTTTATTTTTATTATATTTTATATTTCAGACCGCCCTCGGTCCTTCATCAGAAACAACTGATTTTTAAATTTGAATTAGAAACGTATTTCACGATAGCGTTCGAATAAAAAAAAAAAAATATTCGAACGCTATCGTGAAATACGTTTCTAATTCAAATTTAAAAATCAGTTGTTTCTGATGAAGGACCGAGGGCGGTCTGAAATATAAAATATAATAAAAATAAACAAATACTGTTCATAAAAAGTACATTTTTAAATTCAAAACTTTTTATTAATATTCTTTCCTATACATATTAAGACAGTATACGTGGATGATCATCACTAGGTTGTTTGTTTTAATATACTGTTGATAAGGCAAAAATGATAGTATCAACCATATGTAAAAAAAAAAAAAAACGGTTAAATATAATGGGTGCATTATTAATGAAAAAATAAGTCAATACTGAATAATATCAACCATGAGCACAGACATAATGTGCTGACCGTGTTTGGAAGATAAAACTGTACTGTAACTCTAAAGACATCGATAAAACAATCTAACTGTCAGTTAAAAGTAAAATAAAATTAATTCTTGATAATAGCTAAAAGTATAAGTAAAAGCCTTTGATAAATAAAATATTCAGACAATTTTATATAATTTGTTCTGAAAAGAAAAAAAGTAATACGATCGCATGAAAAATTATATAAAAACCTGAAACACATGTTTATCATTTTTAATGAAACTTGCATAAAAGAGGGATTGCTGCCAAAAATTAAATACACAGTAGATAGATAGATAGATAGATAGATAGATAGATAGATAGATAGATAGAACAGACTTAGATAGATAGATAGATAGATAGATAGATAGATAGATAGATAGATAGATATGAACAGACTTAGATAGATAGATAGATAGATAGATAGATATGAACAGACTTAGATAGATAGATAGATATGAACAGACTGAGATAGATAGATAGATAGATAGATAGATAAAGGCAATTGAGATAGATAGATAGATAGATAGATAGATAGATAGATAGATAGATCTTCCTACATTACTGTGAATGCGGATAAAGAAAAGACACAAAACAGTAGAGATATGGTTCTACAGGAGGATGCTGGGAATGCCATGGGTGGAGCATGTTATTAACATAGAAGCTTAAAGGAAAATGGAAATAAAAAGGACCCATGTATTTTGAAATCAGAAAGTGATAGTTGAAATTTATGGGACACATAATCTTACGCCCACAAGAAATATTGGCAGCAAGGGGTGCAGAGAGAAACAGATATTAATCTACCTAATGAGCATATAGTTAAGGGGTGGCTGAAAAATGATTCAGAAGGATAGTAAAGAGACAAACATCGCATTGTGTTACCAATGATTAGAAGTTGTAGAGAGCCATGTCCAATTAAAGAGAAAGAAGCTAAAATTTGTTTGGCGAGTTCCATTTATGATTCATTTAAGTTTTTTATGAACTACATGTTCATCCAATACAAGCCCAAGAGCCACTCAAGGTAGGGGGTTACTGAGTAAGATTGTATGAAAGTAAAAGAAGTAAATAAGAACTAACAATGAGAATATGTAGGATAGATAATAATTAACCATAAAACTTGAAAAAATGGATCTAAGCCTGTTTATATCTATCCATCTATCTATCTGAGTCTCTTCATTATCTATCTATCTATCTATCTATCTATCTATCTATCTATCTATCTGTCACAGTCTGTTCATATCTATCTATCTATCTATCTATCTATCTGTCACAGTCTGTTCATATCTATCTATCTATCTATCTATCTATCTATCTATCTATCTATCTATCTATCTAGTCACAGTCTGTTCATATCTATCTATCTATCTATCTATCTGTCACAGTCTGTTCATATCTATCTATCTATCTATCTATCTATCTATCTATCTATCTATCTATGTATCTGTCACAGTCTGTTCATATCTATCTATCTATCTATCTATCTATCTATCTATCTGTCACAGTCTGTTCATATCTATCTATCTATCTATCTATCTATCTATCTATCTATCTATCTATCTATCTATCTATCTATCTGTCACAGTCTGTTCATATCTATCTATCTATCTATCTATCTATCTATCTATCTATCTATCTATCTGTCACAGTCTGTTCATATCTATCTATCTATCTATCTATCTATCTATCTATCTTCTGTCACAGTCTGTTCTATCTATCTATCTATCTATCTATCTATCTATCTATCTGTCATAGTCTGTTCATATCTATCTATCTATCTATCTATCTATCTATCTATCTATCTATCTATCTGTCACAGTCTGTTCATATCTATCTATCTATCTATCTATCTATCTATCTATCTATCTATCTATTCCACGCAGTAGTAGTTCTCAGGGTGATGCTGCTTGAGTGTAACTTCCTTCTTACCAATGGACCTGGAAGAGAATAGGAACTCTTTTTTGTGTGGCATGGTTGGTATTAACTGTAAAAGCCTGCACTGGTGGACTAAGGAATATAGCTCGTCTTACCATTTGCCATGGAAATAGCAACAGACTAGAGTTAAGCTTGTGACATTTCTTCTGTGGGAAGTGGGAAATAGTTCATCACCCACAGGGATACACAAATGCTTTTCATGTTTGTCAAGGCTGAAAAGTGAAGACTACTCCAGCCCAGATATGGCAACAATACTCCATTTTTGGTCTAATCTTAAATTGTACATCTATTCAAACAGAAAATGGTACAAGGCCATGTTTACAGCATGAGTTACGCAAGTGGAGTAGGGACAAAATTTTCTCAAGCTCCCCCATTTTTTCCCTCTTGAGACGCTTCAAAATTAACCCTGATCTTTTTTTTTTTTTACTTTTTAAATAGAATGGCACTTAACTGACTGACTCAATATAATAGCTGGAATCTTGATTAAGTCTTCTACTGGTTATAAAGTGGGGGATCGGTTTTCTATTGTTGTGAAGTAATAAACTGATCCCCCATTAATTACTACATAATCATACATCTTCTTTCATTCTAGCTATGAGTCAAATAACAGGACAGATTGAGTTTTATAGCCTTGGCTGGCAACCAGTCTACCGCAGAAAGCAATGGTAACCTACTGCAGGATAATCTTCTGCCCAGTCAGTCATGTGTCTTTCGAGATGTGATCGCCTAAGCATGTTTCATGTATGGTACTTAACTGACTGACTCCTGGAATCAGTTCGCATAGTTCAGTCAATTAAGTTCCGTAGAGACAACTGAAGTTCCTGGGACATGCAATGAGGAAGGAGAGCCTGGAGAACCTGATACTGACTGGACAGATAGAAGGAAGGAGAGACAGAGGAAGGCAGCGGATAACATATTTGCACGGACTGATCAGGTGGATGACGGAACGGGGGTTGCCAGGAGCAACAGGAGCAAACATACTAAGAGCCACAAGGGATAGGGAGACGTGGAGAGCCATGATCGCCTACGTCCTGAAGGGACAGGGCACATAGAAGAAGAAGAAGAAGTGATACACTTAGGTGATCATGTCATTTTCAATCTATAACTGACTGGCCAGTAGACTGGTTGCTAACCAAGGCTATAGAATGCAGACTGTCTTTATTCAACCCATAGAGATGCATTCATATCTGTCCCAATAATATTTACGCGTAATGAACTTGAGTAGAATTTGAACTAGGCTCTCCGACTTCTCATTTCAAGCCGATATGCATTACACCACAGCACACATCCCATTATTTAATGTGCTCAAATCCAAGGGAGCATCCCTCCCAGGTTTATCTCCCTTTTTTTTGGGGGGGGGGGGGTAGATGACTCCGGTCATTACTTGACGTCTCTAAAAGCTGTAGTTTTTGTCTCCAGTCCACGTACATGTGGGCTTCTATTCAGTGCTGTGCTTAGCAATATCGCCCCCCACCCCCGCCCAAGAAATCACCTTGCGGCCCCCTCCCCTCGAACATACTGAACCCACAATAAATGGGACTTTAAACGAAAAATGACGTATGGGACTTTAAACGAAAAAATGACGTACTCTCATAACGCAGATATTCCATGATCACGAAAAAAACGGAAGAAATTGCGGAATTGGCGTTTTTATTATTTAAATTATTATTATTGAGATTTTTTATTATTGAGATTTTTTTAAAAAAAACAAGTGTGTCAGGTAAATTAGGAACTCTTTAAAATTATGCAACAACACAAATCAGTCATAATTTCAAAACACGTTTCCACGTCAAATATCTCGGGTTGTGCAGAAATTTTAAGAAAATAATTTTATTTAATGCGTTTCATATTGCGAATGCGTTATTTATATTTGAAACCAGAATTTTTTTTTTTTTTGTTTTGCTAAAAGAGGAACTATAATTTATTTATTGATTCACATGCCCAGTCGAGCAGAATGGGGCACAAAATCAAGCTTAAGTCGAGTATAAACTAGAATAGAAGCAGAGCCGTGCTTAGGGCCCCAGCTGACCCCGCAATTGCGGAGTGAGGGCGCAAGTTACCCAGGGGCCGCAAGGCTCTGGGAGGCCGCAAGGCTCTTTGGCTCCGCAGATCTATTGTAATTAAAAAAGGTTAACAAAATAATTATTATGATTAACTAGAAAATTATTATCATACTTAAATAGGCATCCCTCTATCTCTCTCTCTCTCTCTCTCCCCCTCTCTCTCTATCCTCCTCTCTCTCTCCCTCTCCCTCTCTCCCCCCTCTCTCTCTCGTCTTTGATAGAAGCCTTCCGGGCCCCGATGAGGCTGCAAATCATTTGTAATAAAAAGAAAATGAGCTTAAGAGAGAAATAGATTATAGATATCTGTTACAAAATACAGAAGTAGCTAAAATTTTTGAAAACGTTCGTAATGTACAGGTTAAAATTCTGTATTTTACAAGGTGTTGAATTATGTTTAACAAGTAAAGATCAATATTATAAAAGTAAAGAAATGTTATTCACAAGAAAAAATCAAGGAATTCAGTTTTTCTTACCGTTTTTTTTTTTGTTATTGGAATAGACGCTCGTAACTTTAAAAAATTCTTGCGCAAAAAACGCTACATTAAAATTTCTTTTTATTAGTTTTTACAAAAGCTATATTCAGAAACCTACGAATTTTTCACCTTTCTTTTTTTTTTTAACTTTGTTTTGTCATTATTCAAAAACATTTCTTAGATACAACGAGGGACTCAAAATCTCACGAATTTCCAGTTTACGCTTCTCCACAACATCCACGGAAATGGAAACTCCGGGTTAAAATTTGCTAATGAGATTATACAATAAAAATATCTATCTGGAAATTAATAAACTAACATTAACACCGATTTCACTAAAGACTTACAAGACTCCAGGGCCGGTGCAAGGGTCTCGAATCTATGATACTAGACCCGCAATCTACATTTTCAAGGTAGTTTTCATAAAATATAAATTTTATTGCATGCTAAATAGATCATATACAATTTGAAACAATATAGGTGAACAATTCAATTAGAAAAATTGGCAGAGTTGAAGGAGACTACCACCACCTTTAAATTTGTTGATTACCATGTTTTTGTTATTTTTTTTTTTTTTACTTTTTTTCAGTGCAATCTTATCGATTAAACCCTAAACTTTCTGATTGACAAAAAAAATCTAGAAACATTTCAATATTTAAACAATTTTAGGGGTGGGCTCAGTTTCTCATACAACGTTTATAATAAATCGATCCTCCATTTTGGAATCACTCGCAGGTACGACATTACCACCACCTGTAAATTTGTTGATTATCAGTTTTTTTTGTTTTTTTTTTACTTTTTCAGTGCAATCTTATCGATTAAACCCTAAACTTTCCGATTAACAAAAAAAATTTGGACAAATTTCAATATTTAAACAATTGTAGAGGTGGGGGGATCATTTTTTCATACAACCTTTTTTTAATGTTTTACATGTCATACAAATTAGACATAGCATGCCCACAGGAACACAACTTGCTCTGTGCAATTAACTTTTTTGCTTGCGCATATTCAACAACTGAATCCTTTGCGAAATGTTTGAATAAAAGCCACTCTTGGAGTTTCCAAGGAAGATTCGATCGTAAGAACTGAAGAAAACTTGAAAAAGACAACAACAAGAGCAACAGCTCTTCCCTCCCCCACGCAAAAAAAAAAACAAAACAAAGCTAAAAAAAAAAAAAGGCAAGAACTCGTCAAAAAAAATAAAAAAAACATAAATAAAGCGACGCCAACGCGAGTGGTTCCAAAATGGAGGATCGATTTACTATAACCTTGTATGAGAAACTGAGCCCCCACCTAATATTGTTTAAATATTAAAATTTTTCGAATTTTTTTTTTTTTATAATTGGAAACTTTATGTAATAAGCGATAAGACTGCGCTGAAAAAAGTAAAAAAGAAAATGAAAAAAAAAAAACAACAAATTTAAAGGTGGTGGTAGTCTCCTCAGGATGTGCGTTGTAGTGACTAGTGCATTGGATATCGGCTCGGAACGAGAAATCGGGGAGCCGAGTTCGAATTCCAGCTGAATTCATTGCATTCACTTACGTGCAACTACCCTTGGGAAAGGTATTAATCCGTCTCTTCCTTCCAGTTATGGGTTAAATAACAGGACAGATTGGGTTCTATAGCCTTGGTCGGCAACCAGTCTACTGCAGAAAGCAATGGCAACCTACTGCGGGATAATATTCTGCCCAGTCAGTCATGTCTCTTTCAAGACATGATCGCGCCAAGCGTGTATCACGTATGGCACTTAACTGACTGACTGAACATAACAGTTGGAAACATTTAAAACTTCTACTGGGCATAAAGTGGGGGATCGGTTTTCTATTGTTATGAAGTAATAAACTGATCCCCCTATAATTATTACTTAATAATATAATACATCTCTTCTCCCTCTAGCTATGAGTCAAATAACAGGACAGATTGGGTTCTATAGCCTTGGCTGGCAACCAGTCTACCGCAGAAAGCAATGGCAACCTACTGCGGGATAATATTCTGCCCAGTCAGTCATGTCACTTTCGAGACATGATCGCCCAAGCGTGTATCACGTATGGCACTCAACTGACTGAGTCTCCTTCAAGTCCGCCGAAAAATTGAACATAAATACTTTATATACAAATCAAAGTCATGTCAAGATTTGATTTTTGATTTCCTTTTAAAAAAAGTATTTGATTTTAGAACTATGTTTTTTCACTGTTTTTAGAATAATTTGAATATTCTAAAAATATTTTTTAACTTTAGAAAATAATCTTAGAATAAAAATATGCAATTAATATCGATTAATAAAAATATTTTTTTAACTTTTTAAGTATGCTGTTAAAGGATTGTTTTTCTATTGATTTAGTGTTACAAACTCTACTAATTCACCCATAGCGAAGAGAGAAAAGGTGAATTCATGCCTTTCCCAAGAATATTTGCATATAATTGAATATAATGACCCAAACTGGGATTGAAACTTGCTTCACCAACTTTCAGTTCTGAGCCTGCACATCTATTATACAGTTCTTTCACGTAGACGGAAATAATTCTTCTTGAACAAAATGCTGGGACCACGGTCGGTGTCTGGACGAACAATGAATAATGACAAATGGACAAATGTTGCTACCTAAAGGACGACAATGTTGGGCTGGTGACGAACATTAAGCTTCATAAATTCAGTGGCCTTCACTGCGATCGCTATGGCGATTATTCTCAAACTTATTAAACTCCAAATTCACAACAAATTTAGGGCAACGATTAAACTTTTTCAAATCATAAATCACTTTATGAACCACTCAACCCAATTTTTTCACAAAAATCAGTTTCACATAATTATTTTACAATCTTCTTCTTCATCATCTTTGTCCTTCTTTGTCACCGTCAGCAATAACAAATACAGTCTGCAACAAACGTCTCTGTCGAAAACAATAGACCCAGACCAAATGTAAATAAAATATCAAATATATTTTATTTTTATTTTTCATGCAAAGACATTTTCAGTGACATGCCATGGGTTAGAAGGTGGTTTGGTCAGAGTTTTCAGCACTCTGCATTGGGCAGACCCCGATTTTACACAGCTGTGCGCTTAAACGGTTGTGTCCAGACTCCTTAAAATTAAAATAAAAAATTTACTACTAAAGATTTTCTAACTGTCAGCTTGACATCACATCCGCGCCATTGACAGCTATCTTCTGGTACAAACTTAAATGTTTGACATGAACCTCTGACCTCGCTAGACAAAATAAACATTTAAATGCAAAATGTTTGCCCCTTTTTGCGCACCTTGCTGACCTTTTCAACAAAATGCATTTCACTCAAATCTCAAAATATATCACCAAAAGCAAATACACTTCATTGTCAAAAATTTCATGATTCTCAAAAATATTGTCTGACGAATATTTAACAACAGGATCTAGTATTTCCAAATGGTTACCCACCTAGATACTGACTAGGCTCGACGTTGCTTAACCAATGATTAACCAAGATCTGGTGTTTCAACATGATGCGAACATAAGCCCCTGAATGCAAATAAGTACAAATAAAATAATGAAGAATATGGCTTTTAAAAAAGTTTTATTACAAAACTAGAATAATTACATGTAATCGTAACAGTTTAAATCACAATTTGGCAGAAAATCCAAAGTCGAGTCTCTTCTTTTATTATTATTATTTTTATTAATCATTTACAAAAACTTCATTTTTATATATATATATATATATATATATATAATCGTTTCACTCCAAGCAAGGCATTATTGCCACTGGTATATGGGAGGTTACATAAGAGGAGAGTAAAAAAAAGAGGAACAGGTGACAGGGGGTATCAGAGAATTGGTGAGAGAAGGATGGAAACACTGGTGTGAAGAGAGTTGCATGAGAGTAGAATGGAAAGGGAGAAGAACAAGATACAGGGGGTGTTGGGGAAAGGATGGGAGTCAAGAAGATAAGAGATGGCAATTGACATTGCATTTAAACTCTTGGAGATTGTAGCTATCAGAATAGCAAGTATACAGAAGGGAGTTCCACAGGCGGTAAGTGCGAGAAAAAAAGCTGATAGAGTAGAAGTTGAAGTTACATTTGACTGTTTTCACTGTAAAAGGGTGGAACCTATTTGCCAGTATAGTAGCTTGAATAAATTCGTGCATAGAGTGATCCAGGGAGCTAAACTCGTCGGAGCAGAAGCCATGAAAATATTTGTAGAGACAGAGAGAAACCACATCTCGTCAGTGAAATCGCCATCTTTATTTTAGGACACAGAGAAGAGTTGCTTCTGCTTTCTCCGACGCATCTACCATAGGTCAAGGATTATATGTCGGTCCAGTGCCACCAATATTATAAATATCATTGATGGGCCAAACTTTTCCTTTTTCATGTTTATTTCATGACATGGAGAAGATTTTTTTATTCAAAGAATTGCTTCTGCCTTCTCTAATGCTTCTACCATAGATCGAGGATTATATGTCGGTCCAGTGCCGCCAATATTATAAGGTATCATTGATAGGCCAAACTTTTCCTTTTTCATGTTTATTTCATGATATGGAGAAGATTTTTTTATTCAAAGAATTGCTTCTGCCTTCTCTAATGCTTCTACCATAGATCGAGGATTATATGTCGGTCCAGTGCCGCCAATATTATAAGGTATCATTGATGGGTCAAAACTTTCCCAGAATTTTTCAAGGTTCTCGCCATAAAGGTAAACCTGAAATTAACAAATTAATACTTATATTATAGACAAAATAAAACTGTAGACAAAATTGTATGATATATTATAATTTTTGTTAAATGCTGGAAAAGCAAGAGAAATAAGATGAATGAAATACGAGTCAAAAATGAATAATAATTGTCAATGCTTCATCTAAGAAATTCAGACAATTTAAGACTATTACTACTTGGTGGAAAAGCAAGAGAAATAAGATGAAAGAAATACTAGTCAAAAATGAATAATAATTGCCAATGCTTCATCTAAGAAATCCAGACAACTTAAGACTATTACTACTTGGTGGAAAAGCAAGAGAAATAAGATGAAAGAAATACTAGTCAAAAATGAATAATAATTGCCAATGCTTCATCTAAGAAATTCAGACAACTTAAGACTATTACTACTTGGTGGAAAAGCAAGAGAAATAAGATGAAAGAAATACTAGTCAAAAATGAATAATAATTGCCAATGCTTCATCTAAGAAATTCAGACAACTTAAGACTATTACTACTTGGTGGAAAAGCAAGAGAAATAAGATGAAAGAAATACTAGTCAAAAATGAATAATAATTGCCAATGCTTCATCTAAGAAATTCAGACAACTTAAGACTATTACTACTTGGTGGAAAAGCAAGAGAAATAAGATGAAAGAAATACTAGTCAAAAATGAATAATAATTGCCAATGCCTCATCTAAGAAATTCAGACAACTTAAGACTATTACTACTGGGTGGAAAAGCAAGAGAAATAAGATGAAAGAAATACTAGTCAACAATTAGCAATAACTGACAATGCTTTGTGGTGAATATGAAATAAAGTAACTTACTTCTCTTCACTGTTTACAAATTTTGCAATCCAGTGTGAAATCTAATTTTGACCAATAGGAAAAGGGATTGACCACGTACTGAAAGAAAAAGACGAAGCCAAATTCGCAATCCAGTGTGAATTATTTTCTGGCCAATGAAAAGGAAGGAAGCGAATTATAAAACTGAGAGAAAGTAACGAGCATATGTGAAAAAGTTCTTTAATATAAAAATAGAGAAAGAAAATTGAATTAATGAGATGGAAACAGAGATCAAGTAGGACATCGCCATCATGTAAAAGAGAAATTTCAATCAGCTGAAACGGACATAACATCTCATCGAAAAAATACATTTGTTCTCCCTGTCTTACTTGCATGCTATTTTTTTTATCTCTTCTTTGTCTTCGACCATTCACTGTTGACAAAAAGAAGAAAACAATAATAAGACACTTCAACCGACCCCTAAAATTTAACGTGGACAATTACAATTTTCCTTTATTGATTTTTCTTCCTCTTTGCTTACTCATTTTCATTTTTATTTTTATTTGTAACGGCATTCACCCAAAGTGGGTTGAGCCGGCTCCAATGGAGTTAACCACATTGCGCGTCAAGGCCATCCACCTTTGTCAATCGACAGCAGAATCGGTGGCATGATCTAGCCATTCGTGGTTCCAGCGTCAGACACCAAAAACGCGAGGACCGGACATGAGCTCCATGTCTGCTTTGACAGTAGCGAGTCACATCTTAAGTTGACCACCTCGGCGCTTCCTCCAACCAGTGGGTGCGTTGGGGGCCACCAGTTTACGGATAAATTCATCACCAGGCCGGCACAGCACATGATCGAACCAATGGAGTCACCTTTTAAGCAGAGTTTCTTCTAGGCCAAGGATGTTGCAACTAGCGCGGATGGTCAAGTTGGGGATCCAGTTGGAGAGGTGAACGCACAGGATACGGCAAAGGCAGTAGTGATCGAAGATCTCAAGTTTATGAAGATCCTCTCTGTGCAGTGGCCAGGTCTCACATCAATAGAGAAGAATTGCTCTGACCATGGCCTTGTAGATTCGCAACTTCGTGGATCGTCTTATCTCCTGGCAAGACCAAAGTTGTTTTTGAAGACGGACAAAGGCAGCTCTAGCCAGATTGATACGGGTGGTAATTTCATCTTTCGCTTGACCAGTGGCTGTAAAATTGGCCCCACGATATCTGATGCTTTCAACCTCTTCTACAGCTTCACCATCGAGGGTCATAGCCACTCGGTCCGGTAGGGAGTAGCTCGCAGAGAGAATTTTTGTCTTGGAAGCATTAATTTTCATCCCCACCATTTTGGCCATGCTTACTCACTAAAAGAAAGAAAGATATGAAGACCTTACTATAAAACAAACTCTGGATTCATTTAATTTCATTTCTTTTAGAACATTTCCAGAGTTAATAATTTCAATTTCTACAAATTGATGTTATTCTGTTCCGTAAATAAATTTTTAAACATCAAAATGAAATACTTTTATTCAGTTATGTTTGGCACAAGGCCAATATAATAAACATCATCAAACACCCTATTGCTTCATCTAAGTAATTCAGACAACTGAAGACTATTACTACTTGGTGGAAAAGCAAGAGAAATAAGATGAAAGAAATTCTAGTCAAAAATGAATAATAATTGCCAATGCTTCATCTATGAAATTCAGACAACTTAAGACTATTACTACTTGGTGGAAAAGCAAGAGAAATAAGATGAAAGAAATACTAGTCAAAAATGAATAATAATTGCCAATGCTTCATCTAAGAAATCCAGACAACTTAAGACTATTACTACTTGGTGGAAAAGCAAGAGAAATAAGATGAAAGAAATACTAGTCAAAAATGAATAATAATTGCCAATGCTTCATTTAAGAAATTCAGACAACTTAAGACTATTATTATTTGGTGGAAAAGCAAGAGAAATAAGATGAAAGAAATACTTGTCAAAAATTAATAAAATTGTCAAGGCTTCGTTTAAGAAATTCAGACAACTTAAAGTTATTAAAAATACATATTAAAAATTTTCTCTTTTGCAAAGATGATAATTTTTTTTGTAATGAATTATTTAAC
This sequence comes from Ascarosepion bandense, assembly GCA_037127315.1. Classification (NCBI taxonomy): domain Eukaryota; kingdom Metazoa; phylum Mollusca; class Cephalopoda; order Sepiida; family Sepiidae; genus Ascarosepion; species Ascarosepion bandense. The sequence goes on along the minus strand of JBBBDQ010001167.1, from coordinate 1,412,233 downwards.
ACTTGCATAGTTTATTAAAACAGGCCAACCCAGTTTTGGCAACAATAGAAATGTGGAGGATGACTGTTACAACATTTAATGTTATGCTTCACATCAATTTTACTTAATCAAATTGAATGGATTTAACCTTGTGTGTCAGGTAGAAAAAAATGCATACACTTTTTTATATTCTAATAAAAGTTTACTAAGTCATACTTTGTAGATAGTAAAACATTTTTTCTACCCAGGATGCAACTTGGGAAAATGTACTTGATTTGCTGTTTTTTTGTTTGTTTGTTTGTTTGTTTGTTTGTTTGTTTTTTCAGTTTTATTTCTCTAGGTAACAAAATCACTTCCATAAATTTTTGTTATTAATGACACAAACTTAGTTTAGAGCTACTATAGGAATTCATTGCAAATGTGGAAGAAAGGGATTGTCAGAGGTCAGGAATGAATGCAAGCATTACTGATAGAATAGGGCTATTATATGTATAATGTAAATGCATTGCTAATAATTTTACTAAAGGAATGTATTGCAAATGAGGAAGAGAGGGATTGTCAGTGGTCAGGAATGAAAGCAAGCATTAATGATAGAATAGGGCTATTATATGTATAATGTGAATGCATTTTTAATGGTTTTGCTATTGGAGTGCATTGCAAATGATGAAAAAAATTAGGGTATGGAAACCCATTGAGAAAAATTACCATGAAAGTATTTTTAGAAATGGCAGAGGAAGCTATGTTACAGCAGTTGAAAATGACTGAAGCCAAGGTGTCAGGCCATGACTAATTAAATTGCATATTCTTTTCTGCATTTTATCAAGAATCTGTAAATAATATCAGGAGCACTAGATCAGATGTGGCAGCAATATTCAAAACAAAGATCAATGGTAAACTTATAGTTATGTAAAATAGATTCCGGAAAGAAGTTGTCTAACACAACACAGTGAATGCACTTTGCTAGCATATATATATAAATATATGTATTTATATATATTATATAAATATATCCGAGTGAATAAATAACAAAGAAAAATTTACAATGTCCAAAACATTAATTTAAAACAGTGCTCGATATATAATATAGAGCTGTGAATTTCAAGTTTTATAGAAAAAAGTGATTTCCTAAATTCAAAATTAATGTTAAATATGCAAAATTAGATTAATTATAAAAACTGTGTTTAAATATTCTATAGTTGTACAAATAAACATTAAAGATAGATCCAATTCATTTCCTCCGCACCCTTTACACTTCCTTACACTCCCCCCCTAATAAACCCAAAGAATAAAGTCTAGCCATGCGGACATAAAGCCTTACCCCATCTTTTAATGTTAAATCTGTCTACAAAATTCTCGACACTTTCATTAATCAACTATATTCCCTACCCACCCAATTTTTTTCAAAATTTTAACGGACAATTTACAAGACTTATTCCCTTATCACTAACCCCCAATAACATCCCACAAACAACTCGCCAAATATAACAAAAGAGGCTTTCCATTCCTTTTCACACCACCTGATGAGACATTATAATTGCAATGTCAAAACAAAATGTACACTTTGTAGTGGATATATATATAAAAAAATTTGTACATGTTCTAAAATATAATTTAAAATAAATATTATATAAATATATATATATTATATAAATAGTCATCTGCAGACAGATCTGTTTTGCTGTATCACAGCTCATCAGTACGGTTAGACAGCCGATTGCTTTTTACCCAGGATTGAAACCCGACTGAATTGGCATCAGTTGGCGATTCTACCACTGAGCTACAGGCACTCGGTAGAAGGAGGCAGACTTTTTAGTGTGTATATTATCATTATACACACCCAATAGCTGAGAGTGTTCTAATTTATTGCTGAATGAATGATATTTATAAATATATAAATAAGGAAAGAAAACTATAATTCTTCTATCTCAGGTTATTAGAAACTTACCTTGTTTAAAAGTTTATTTCTTAAAAAAGGTCGTATGAGTGCAAATGTATGACTGAAGTACCATGGCTCATGAATAAAATGTGCTCCTCTGAAACGAACTGGAAATGTTCCCTGGAATTTCAAGAAAACATACACTTAATTCATTATTTATTAGAGAAATGTAAATTCTCTTAAATCTTAATGATCTCGTCTGGTTTTTAAAACAAAGAGGAAAAGTACTTAGAACCAAGGGAGGACAAGATGAGAAGATAAGATTAAAATTTAAAATGATATACTTAGTATTTTCAGCTGGTACACTGATATAAAAATGTGTCTGTCACCTATCTGTTAATGCCGATGGTTGCAAACCCGAATTATATTTAGTATTTAGAATCAAGCGAGGAAAAGACGAGAAGATGTTTAACACTTAAAAAGACCTACTGTGTATCTTCAGCTGGTACATTGATACAAAAATGTGTCTGTCACCTAACTGTTAATGCCCATGGTACCAAATTCTAATTGCATCATCCAGTATTGAGAACTAAGAGGGGAAAAGATAAGAAGTTTAAAATATAACAAGGCCTGTCTATACTTCTGAGAGGATGTAGTATTTATTATATTTACATTGTTCAAACTGTTGTTCTCATCTTTATTGCCATATTCATATTCAGGATGTTCCGATTGTGATACGCTCTGGCCTTCTTCAGCTGATTGAAATTTCAAACCTCAAGGATACATGGCCTAGGGAATAAAAGTGTTGGTTAGATTCAGTAACTTGACCCAAAGAATTATGAGTTCAATACCTGGCTAGAGCACTGGTGAACAAATAACTTAGAGAGTTGAGTTAAAGGGAGATAACTAAGACCTCTGAAAGTGACATGGCTTATGGATCGAGAACAATGTACCCCAGTTTGAAATTCCAGTCACCTGAAAAAGGCCAGAGTGTACAATGGTCAAATTGTTGTGAATATGAATATAGCAATAAAGATGATTTTTTGTTGGTTGGGTGTTTTGTAGCACATCAACACCTCGGCGGGTCATTTATTGCCAACTAAATTTTTATTTATTTATTGCTGGTAATACCTTTTTCTTTCAACAATTTATTGTTGTTTTTATATAAGTTTTTGTGTCCAGTAATACTTTTTTCTTTTCGAGTATCAAGATTCATTGGGATTTGTTTTTAAGGGCAGGGTGCCCAAGTCCTACCCTTGTTATTTAACCCATAACTGGAGGGAAGGGATGGATTAATACCTTTCCGAAGGGTACCAGTGCTTAAGTGAATGCAAGGTATTCAACTGGAATTCGAACTCGGCTCACCGATTTCTTTTTCCAAGCTGATATCCACTGCACCACAACGCACATCCATCACTATACGCTTACAGCACCTGGTATTCCCAAGCGGTCACCCATCTAAGTACTGACCAGGCTCAATGTTGCTTAACTTCGGTGATCGAGCAAGAACTGATGTATTCAGTGTCATATGGCGGTAAGCCTGATAAAGATGAGGACAACAGTCTGAACAATGTAAATAATATATGAAGATTTATGGAACAGTTTCAACTGCTACATTGGCACTGTGTAAAAGTGCTACAGTGGAACTTTAAAAAATAAATGAATTGAACTTTTTCCTTTTCCAAAAGTAACAAAACTAACACATGGAGATGTTTTATTCATATTTATACAAAAAAAAAAACAATGGTTCACTGAAAAATAGAAAGAGAAAATTATATTTGTCTCTATACAGATAATTAAAAAATAGAAAAAAACATTTGTGTACTTAGTTGTAGTTTGTGCATGTGATGTCCACGTGGTTGGTTTGAAATTTAGTAGTCAATTTACTAAGTTAAAAAAATTACCCCATGCAGAGACAAATCCTGATATTATCACTACATCAGGGATCAAAAAAGGAGTTTCTCTGTGTGTGTGTGTGTGTGTGTGTGTGTGTGTGTGTGTGTGTGTGTTTTATGTAGTCATTAATAGAACCACACTTAGTAGGAGCCCTGGCAGACAAAGTTATGTAACCCTCACAATATGATATTACTTTCTCGGAAAAAAATTTTACCATCATGAATTAGTCTCATTACTAATTTTTACTAATAATAATGCTGATAGAGATCTTTTTTTTTTAATTCAGCCCAAATATTGCAAAATTATTTAGCGCCTAAATAATTCACCCCCGCAAAAATTTATAAATTTTAAACTAAATTTTGTTTTTTTGTTTTTTTTTTCATTTTTGGCACTCTTTTGAAATTATAATTTTGAAATTAAAATGTTTCCCAACTCGAACCCTCAGAACAAAACATTACCAAAAATCAGGAAGCTATTAACACTTTGTAAGTGCAAATAATATTCGAGGAACTTACAAGGATTTTTTTTACAATTGAAAAAAAAAAGAAAAAGAAAACAATCTGTTTTTGATTCGTTTATCAGAGTGAGTGGGAACATAAAGCCCACACCTAGAAATAGCGCACGTGGATCCGCTTTGAGAGAATTTGATATAAATTTTAGTAAATATGAATACTTAGTCTGGGGTGAATTCAAATATTTGTGTGGGTGAAATAACAGAAAAGATCTGTTGATGTTTCTAAAAATGAATTTAACTGTTTTTATATTTGAATGGCATTTTATTTACTCTCCAGAAACATGACAATATTTTTTGAGAAAAGCTTTCAGTCAGGAATTTGAGTTTCAGTTTTGTTTAATGGCATATCAACACCTCTGTGGGTCATTAAATGCCAAAATCGTGGGGTTTTAAGGTATTTTTTTTTACGTTCAGTTATAATGAGAAGGTTGATCTAGTCAGATTTTAATGAAAGTTTTTTGTTATTATTCATTTTTATTTTAGAAAACTGAAGATGTCTTCTAGTTTTGTAATTAAAAATGTTTTGCTGAATATAATTTTTTTTTCCTTCAAAAATGTGTTATGACAATTTTTCTTCAAAAAATGTATTGTTGATAATCAGTCAGTCAAGTGCCATACGTGAAACACACTTGGGCAATCATGTCTCTAAAGAGACATGACTGACTGGGCAGAAAATTATCCCACAGTAGGTTGCCATTGCTTTCTACGGTAGACTGGTTGCCAGCCAAGGCTATAGAACCCAATCTGTCTTGTTATTTAACCCATAACTGGAGAGAAGAGACGGATTAATACCTTTCCTAAGGGTATTTGCACGGAAGTGAATGCAGTGAATTCAACTGGAATTTGAACTCGGCTCCTCGATTTCTTGTTCCAAGCGAATATCCGCTGCATCACAATGCACATCATTGTTGGTAATATTTTTCCTTAAAAATGTTCATTTTTCTATAAAAGTCTATTTTTATGTATATATTACTATAAAAATCTATTTTTATACTTTCATAGTGTTTTGACCCCAGTTTGGGTGGTTAACTATTTGCTTATAGCTGGGACCCTAACAGGTGCTACCACTCCGGGTCAGGGTGGACCTGGGAACAACAGCAATTAAGAGGTGGTTCCATGCTCCTCACAACCTCCCAATCAGAGGCTTTGCTACCACTTCGGGTCAGGGTGGACCTGGGAACAACAGCAATTAAAAGGTGGTTCCATGCTCCTCACAACCTCCCAATCAGAGGCTTTGCTACCACTTCAGGTCAGTTTACCGTCATGCCCAGGACCTTCAGTCGGGAATAAAAGAATTCGTTTCTTTACTAGATTTACATAAAAATGTGTATGTTCCTAAAGAAGGGTTTCATTAAGTTTGTGGCAGACTACTACTCATGTCCGCCATTGTTTAACGAAATGTAGCAGATTGACTAGCAGCCTATCACATTTATTTAAATTTAGGATTAGAAAACATCACACAAGACTCATGCAAAGAATGACCAACAACGAATTGTAATAACATATACATGTATTAACAGATTTACAATCATTCAATGTTGATAGAGAAAAAGCATGCATCTAATTGAACAGTATGGAAAAAATTAAGAGTTCTCTCTCTTTGATCGTAATATTAATGTTCAATCAAAAATAAATAAATGCTCATGAATTTTCTTGAAAATGTTCTTAAATGTTCTTGTTAACACTTGTTGAATGAGTATGTCATTGAGGGAAAGTTCTAATATGAAAGTGTGAAGGTATATGTGTGTGTATGTATCAGTATGCGTGAGTGAGGGGTGCATATTCAACTGACAACAGTTCGTTTGGCAGCTGAATTCTCACCAAAGAGCTGAAAAGAGTTTGCTCCTTATATAGTTACGAGGAGGCTCCCAGTCGCTGCATGGGAAAATTCAGTTTTCATATGCAAATGACTTGATTGGCAAAAAATTAACCAGTCAGTGTGCATGCTTTGGAGAAACTGGAAAAGGCCCGTTTGATCCAATCTTCTCCCAAAAGTGAACAAAAATGATTATTTAGAAATAACTTGATCATAGCTTCGATTTGTAAATTGTCTGATAATGAATGCACTGGTGATATATTAACCAATCATTGCTTGACAAAGCTGGTGTGGTATGTATGGATGCATGTGAGTGGGTAGATGTGTACGTAAGAAGGTTTGCACAAGTTCATTTTAAAACTGGTTTTATTTAAAACTGGTTTTGTTCTATCTCCAGAAATATAAATTTTCAAGCAAATAATAAATATTTTGAACATTTCTGATGAATTCCCCTCACCTGTACACTTTCGGCCATTTTCTTCAATTCGGAAATCCTCATTGAAAGAGCTTGGTAAATAGTGTAGTTCTTGAAATTCTCTACGATGGTGATTCCATTCATTTGTGTCTCCTCGTTAGTTAATAAATACTTCAGGAGAAACAAATAAGCACGAACGACTGTGTCATGTGAAAACTGCTCTCTTTTCCAGTCTCCAATGCTAAAAAGTAACACAACTTCACCCTGAAATTGATTAAAAGATTGTAATAGAAACAAAACTTGATTAAATTTGCATTAAAAAAAAAAAATTAAAAATTAAATAAAATAGTTTCAAACTACTGGGTAAATGTTACTAAGATGTGCTCATAGTGTAGTGATTATCAATGTGGATAGTGGAATTGGTATCCCGAGTCCAAATTTCAACCAAGTTTGTTGTTATCACTTTTACATAAGTACTATTACAGGAATGCAGAAGGCGATAATGTCTCTTTTGACAGGACAAACAGACTGATGTTTTAAGAGGTTATAATATAGTTGAAAAGTTGGCGTGACCAGTATGGTTTAGTTATATGTTGTGATCATAAATGAATGAAAGCCAGTATTTGTCTATATTTCTGAGATGAGGTAGTATTTACACTATTTACATTATTCAGACTATTGTCCTCATCTTTGTTGCCATCTGTACGACGTTTAATAATAGATCATTCTATTTGTCTCTATTTCTGAGATGAGGTAGTATTTACACTATTTACATTATTCGGACTATTGTCCTCAACTTTGTTGCCATTTTTAAGACGTTTAATAATAGATCATTCTATTTGTCTCTATTTCTGAGATGAGGTAGTATTTACATTATTCAGACTATTGTCCTCATCTTTGTTGCCATTTGTATGACGTTTAATAATAGATCATTCTATTTGTCTCTATTTCTGAGATGAGGTAGTATTTACACTATTTACATTATTTGGACTATTGTCCTCATCTTGGTTGCCATTTGCATGACGTTTAATAATAGAAAACTACGCGGTTATGGTATTACCGGTCGCCTGCTTGACCTAATCCAATCTTTCTTAAATAACCGCAAAATGAAGGTCGTTCTGAATGGGTGTGCCTCTTCGTCCTACAGCACGAATGCTGGTGTCCCACAAGGCTCTATCCTGGGCCCAACGCTCTTCCTTATTTTCATCAACGACCTCCCAGATGAGATCAGGTCCCAAGTAGGCATCTACGCAGATGACACTACAATATACTCCCACTCCAGTAAGAAACCTGTTGTGGCGGACAGACATAATCTCGCTGCTGACCTTGAGCGGGATCTACACTCTGTGGTGAACTGGGGCAAGAAGTGGCTTGTCAACTTCAATTCCTCTAAGACCAAGCTGTTGTCTGTCAACCATTACAGGCAACCTCTTCTGCCTCCCATAAGCATGGACCAGATGATTCTCCCGGAGAGTAATACACTACGCCTCCTCGGACTTACCCTGTCCTCAGACCTCAAATGGAAGCACTATATTGAATCCATAGCAAAATCTACTGCTAAGAAGATTGGGTCACTATGTCGATCCAGGATGTTTTTTCCACCTGAATCCATCCTGCATATATACAAGTCAACCATCCGTCCGTGCATGGAGTACTGCTGCCATTTATGGTCAGGTGCCCCTGCCGTTCTCCTCAGTGTTCTTGACAAGCTCCAAAGGAGAGTCTGTAATGTGATAGGTACTGATCTGGCGACTCGTCTGCAGCCACTTTCCCATCGTCGAAATGTGGCCTCCCTCTGTCTCTTCTATAAATACTTTCATGGCTTCTGCTCGGATGAGCTTAAGTCACTGATGCCTCCTCAACAGGTGTTTACCCGTTCAACCAGACTGGCAACTGGGTCCCACCCATTCACAGTCAGGTTAGCCAAACGCAGACGACAATTCTACTCCTGCAGCTTCCTCTCTCGCACTTCCCGCCTGTGGAACTCACTCCCGTATTCTTGCTTTCCTGACGGCTACGACCTCCAGAAATTTAAAAGCAAAGTTAATACTCACCTACTAACCACTGGCCTCTAGCTCTCTCCCCTCCCCTGTATAACCTTCCCTTTCTCTCCGCCCATGTACCTGTCATTGCACCTGCTTTCTCAGTTTTCTATTGTTCCTTTCTAACTAGCTTGTACTCCTCACTCTTTTCTAATTAATCTTTCTACATTTATGTAACCCCCTGCACATCAGTGGCGTTTCTGCCTTGCTCGGGGTGAAATGATTAAAAAAAAAAAAAAAAAAAATTTCTGAGATGAGGTAGTATTTACACAATTTACATTAAGTAATATTTAACTAACAAAAATATGGAAAATTCAAACAGAAAAGTAAATCCCTCAGAGAAACACGCACACATTAATAACGAACTTGATAAAAAACAAAACAAAACAGAAAGGTATATTCATCACGAACGAAAGAAATATGGCAGATTTTAACCGTGAGTGTTTGTTTCTAAAACGAGTTTCAGTTAAGTGCCATATGTGATACACTCATGTACGATCATGTCTTGAAAGAGACATATATCTGACGGTAGAAGATTTTCCCGCAGTAGATTGCCATTACTTTCTGCTGTAGACTGGTTACAAACCAAGTCTATAGAACCCAATCTGTCCTGTTTAATCCATAGCTGGAGGGAAACGCGATAAATTATATCTTTTCCAAGACTTGCGCGGAGAAACAACAAATTCAACTGAAATTCGGATTTCTCGTTCCGAATCGGTATCCCTTGCACCACAAAGCCCACCTTTTCTACTGTTTAAAAATTAAACGTCTCTTCCGGAAAAATAGGGGGAAAAAAAATTTATCATCCAAGGGAGGTAACTCTCCTAGACAGCATAAAAACATATATGAGTAGCTTCCCTTGGTAAAATCTTTTACAAGAACAATGATTTCAAATATACGCACCGTAGTTGGGGCGCTAGAGGGTGTCGTCAGTGATGTCATCGCGAGGATCACTAGGGGGTTTCGGGTCTTTCAACATCATACCCGCCTCACCGCGCCGACCCGACCAGAGATGATCAGTTTCTGGTCCACCCTCGATAAGCGCTTTCAGACACTGGAAAAATCACGTTTAGGCCCGGTACGAAACCTTGCAAATGCTTCTGATTGGCGACAGTCAGAGCCACTTTCCATTTAGAGGCTAACCGTACATGAGCTCATCCGAAACATTAATTTAAACTTATTTATGCATTTTATCTTATTTACGAGCACTAATAAAATGAAGAGAAATCAGAAATGCAGAATTTTGGGGAATTTTAGCTAACAATTTGTTTTGAAATCCAGGCACTCTCTCTTTTGATCCATAACCAATTAGCTGTTCTTTCCGCTGTTTCGGTTATGGACTTGAGTGCTTTCCTTTTTTTTACTCTCACTATCCCAATATCTGTTAAGGCTTTGCATAAGGACCTTGCTGCAAATCCCCTAGTCCCCACTTCTATAGGAGTGCAGCTAGCCCTCCAGCCTTTAACCTTGCAACTCTCCAGCAGTTCATCGTATTTTAACTTCTTCCTTTTATGGGCTTCTTCTGCGTTTTCTTCCCAGGGGATCGTCAGTTCCCACAAGACTATCTTCTTCAAATTATGTGAGAAGAAAACTATATCTGGGCGAAGTTTTGTGATGGCAATTTGCTCTGGGAATTTCAATCTTGAGCCTATATCGGCCCTTAGTTCCCAGTCTGTTGCAGGTGATAGCCGGTTTGGATTTACCTTTCTATTTCGTGGGATTTTCACGCCCGCTTTAATAAATTTTATCTGCCTTGTGTCTGGGTTGTAAACATTCTCTTTGATAGCATTTTGAACTATTTTCACAATCTCTTTTAGAATTTTGTCAGCTAGTGCAGATTTACAGCTACTCAGGATATGTTTTAAGGTACCTTTGCACCCACAAAGATGACAATTTGGCGACTGGGTTTTGCACCATAATTGTAAGTTTGTGGGGCTTGGCTAGGTGTCGTATACTGCCCGAATCATAAATTTTAATCTGGAGTCACCGTGCCATATTTCGGACCATTTGATTTGGCATTTCAACATAGAGCTTTATTTGGTCCATGCCCCTTGCTGTCTCATCCTGACTTGGATTGCTATTCATTTCTTTTCTTCGCCGTTTCTGATTTCTTCCTGAAAAAGATGACTTTTCTTTTTTCCTTGCAGTTTGTCATATTTTTCTGAGGGAAAAAACCCGAGGCCCGCGCGTCCAGTAGCTACGGTCCCTAGTATTGCCTTTTCTCGGATTCTTTCTTTTGCTGTATTCAGTTCTTTCGAGGCATTCCATTTTTTACCTGTATATACTGATATTCCCGCACCAGCTACTTTGGGATCTTTCGAGCACTCGTACTGGATTGTGGCTCTCACTTTAGCTACTTTAAATTCTTCGTGTCGGCTTTTAAACGGGAGTTTCAGTGCGTTTGTTTTCCTATATAAAGCTGCATAGAGATCTTGGCAAACCTAACCACCTACGTAGTCGTGATGTTATGCTTCGTTCCATTAGTTCTACCGTGGAGGAAGGGAAATCATAGATAATTTCAGGCCAGAGTATTTTTGGAAGAATGACGTGTTGATAAATCCAAGCTTTATATCTACCAGGTAAGCCAGACTTATCAACCCTGATTAGCGACCCTTCTAGATTCTCCTTTGTTAATCTTTTCTTTCAGCGACTGAATTTTCAATAGTTTTGCTTTCATTTTGTTATTGCTTTTCATACTATTTTTTAGAATTTATTGCCAAGTGAATAATTGTTAATGAAAATAGAATGGTTATTTTGTTAATACTGCACAATATCATGTGCATCAAATGAATTTATAAATATTTGATAATTACCTATATTGCAGTTGCATCAATGAAAGAATGAAAAAAAATTTAGGAAAATTCCATAGACGGAACAAATAAGCAACGAGGCAGTCTTAAAGAAGATGGTGACAAAAAAGTCCCCTTCACTTAGAATCAGGAAAAGATAGCTAAAATTTCATGGATATATAATGTTTAGGTTGATTTGTTTTCTACAGCTTATTAATCCTTTAAGTTTACAGGTTATTTAAAGCCAGAATATATTTTTAGATCGTAAGAATTTTTTTAGAAATAATAATAGTTGACTGGGATCAGTTTTACTAATTAACCCATAGTTGGTGGAAGAAGGTGTGAATTCATACTTGATCAGAATTTGATTAACAAAACAAAAAAAAATATTAAGGTGGATATAAAGTGAGGGATCAGTTCTATATTATAATCAGTATATAAACTGATCCCTTATTTTGAGGCCACATTAATTTCTATCCATTTATATTACCGATCATAATTATTAGGCCACCCCAGTTTTTTTTTTAAATGATGTATTTCATACTATTTTCACTATTTATTGCCAAGTGGATAATTCTAAATGAAAATAGAATGGTTCTTTTATTATTACTTTGCAAATTTTTACAAGAGAAATAGTGACAATTTACCAATCGCACCCTGTAGATGTCATTCATATATATATATATATATATATATATATATATATACACTACCAGCCATAATTATTAGGCCACCCCAGTTTTTAAAAAGAAACGATGTATTTCATACTATTTTTAGTATTTATTGCCAAGTGGATAATTCTAAATGAAAATAGAATGGTTCTTTTATTATTGTTATTTTGCAAAATTTTACAAGGCAAATAGCGACAATTTACCCATCGCACCCAGTAGATTTTATATATATATATATATTGGAGTAGATAGACTAAACTATCGCCCGGTTCACACTCCACCCACGTCTATTGAACAGGTGAAGAGGCTCATCCCTTGTTTCCTGTTTAGGATGCGGTTTCCGGTTTTTCTCTTTTCTAATCTTCTCACTCTTATGTAGCCCCCTGCACATCAGTGGCGTTACCGCCTTGCTTGGGGTGATATGATTAAAAAAAAAAATATATATATATATATATATATATATATATATATATATATACACTACCGGCCATAATTATTAGGCCACCCCAGTGTTTTAAAAAAATGATATATTTCGTACTATTTTTAGTATTTATAGCCTAGTGGATGATTCTAAATGAAAATAGAATGGTTCTTTTGTTATTATTTTAAAAAATTTGTGGCAAGAATGCCAAGAGTGTGTGCAGCCGTTGTGAAGGCAAAAATAGATTATTTTGATGAAACTACAATATAGTTAATTATTGATGTTTATAAATTCATTTGATGCGCATGTTATTGTGCAGTATTAACAAAAGAACCATTCTCTTTTAATTTACAATTATTCAATTGGCAATAAATACTAAAAAATAGTACGAAATACATCATTTTTTTAAAACACTGGGGTATCCTAATAATTATGGTCAGTAATATATATACCAGAGAATGTAAATAAATCTAAAAGACACACCTGTGTAGCTAATTAGTATTTCATTGATTGATTCATTCATTTTCTACAGCTTATTAACCATTGAGAAATTGTAATGTGTATATAAAGTGGGGGATTAATTCTATATTACAATTATTATGTAAAAGGATCCCTCACTTTGTAGCCATGCCAGTTTCTTTACATTTACATTCCAGAAAATGTTAATAAATCTAAAAGACATGCCTGTGTAGCTAACTCGTATTCATTCATTCATTTTCTACAAATTATCACCCTTTTAAAACCGGGAAATATTAGATTGTAAGAATTCTTATTTTTTTAGATATTAATGGTTTTAATGATACAAGTCTTAATAATTAACTCATATCTGGGGAAAAAGAAGTGGATTCATGCCTTTCTGAAGAGCATTTGCATGTAAGTGAAAATAATGAACTCAGCAGAAATTGGAAATTGACTCTCTGATTAACAATTCCAAGCTATTATACATTACACCGCCCACACATCCAAGCTTACAGCAACTGGTATTCTCAAGTGGTCACCCATCTAGGTACTGACTAGGCCTGATGTTGCTTAAGTTCAGTAATCGAATGGAGACTGGTGATTTTGAGATGTGGCCATCAGTCACACAGAATGAAAAATGGAAAACTTGGAAAACTTTTTCCTTACAAGACGTATGACACACTGAAGCCTTGGAAGGTAGCAAGTCATCTACCTAACGAGCTTATATGAATAGATGGTGGCAGAAAGTAGATAGCTTAGCAAAAGAAGAAATACTGATAAGGGTCATAGGAAGTTTTGGAGAGCCATGATTGCCCATTTCTTATATGAACACACAACATTTTTCTAATCATTTCACCCCATGCAAAGCAGTAAAGCCACTAAGACACAAACAGTTACTGTGAAAGAATAAGAAAAAAGAGAAACATTATTAAGGACCGAGAACAATAAAAGAGTACTTAATACATTATACATTAATGATCTCCCTGATTCCATAAGAGCCCAAATAGGTTTGTACGCCGATGACACCACAGTTTACTCTCGCCTCCTACAAAAATCTGGTGTAGGCGTCAAAGCTAACCTCGCAGCCGAGATTGAAAAAGACCTCCAATCCATATTGGACTGGGGTAAGAAATGGCTAGTAAATTTTAATGCTTCTAAAACGAAGCTACTCTCAATTAACCATCATCGACAATCTCACCTACCTCCCATTAGCATGGACCAGGCTTGCCTCCCAGAGAGTAAAACACTACGCCTCCTTGGTCTCACACTTTCAGCGGACCTCAAATGGAATGACTATATCGAATCCATTGCTAAATCCGCTGCTATGAAAGTCGGTTCTCTGTGTAGGGCCCGGAAGTTTTTTCCATCTAAATCTATCCTGCACATTTATAAATCTACCATATCTGGTCGGGTGCCCCTGCTGTTCTCCTCGGGCTTCTCGATAAGGTTCAGAGGAGGGTCTTTAATGTGATAGATACCGACTTGGCAGACCGCCTGCAGTCTCTCTCCCACCGGCACGACGTGGCTTCCCTGTGTCTCTTCTATAAATACTTTCACGGCTTCTGCTCCGATGAACTTAGATCACTGGTGCCTCCTAAATACGAATTTGAACGAGATACTAGATTAGCAACTAGATCCCACCCTTTTACAGTGAAACCGATAAAATGCAGCCGTAACTTCTACTCCAACAGTTTCTTTCCTCGCACTTCCCGACTGTGGAATTCTCTTCCAAACGATTGCTTCCCCGACAGCTACAATCTCCAGGAGTTTAAATGTAAGGCTAATAGACACCTCCTAACACACTAACCTGCTCCCATTCTATCAAACACTCTTCCCATCTGTCCAACCCTCATCCTCGCTATCCTTACTCATATGTCAACTTCCTCCTGACATTCCCTATGTCTAACCACTCCTTCTCTTTACCTTCCCCTATGTAGCCCCATGCGCAATAGTGGCAGTGGAATGCCTTGCTTGGGGTGAGATGATTAAAAAAAAAAAAAAAATAAGACAAAAAATAACGATTGACATTGCTTTTGAATTTTTGAAGATTAAATTTGGCTGCAGAGCAGGGAGCCAGAAGAGAGTTCCACAAGCGAGAAGTGAGAGAAAAGAAACTATTAGCAAAGAACTTACAGTTGCATCTAGCAAACACAAATATAAATTGATGAGACCTTATTGCCAATCTAGTACTGCACTTAAATTCATAAATTCTAGCAGAAGTGCATCCAAACAATTACCATAAAAGTATTTTTAGAAAAGGCACAGAAAAGCTACATAATGGCGGTTGAAAAGTCACTGATTTCGAGAAAAAAGAATTATTTGCTTCGTTTTTTGTGAAAGTGGTTAAGCTGATAACTTTTCAGTGTTCCTCACATTAATATCGCTTGATATCAAGAAATTAGTGGTATCTGTGATACCATGTTTTTCTTGTAGAATCAATTTTACACATTTATAAATCTACCATGCATTTGTGCAGTGAATATTGAAGCCATACCTGCTCAGGTGCTCTAGCTATTTATCTCGAGGTTCTCGACAAAATATAAAAAAAAATCTGCAATGTAATCAGTCCTGACATGACATCTCGTCACTTTCTCACTACAACAATGCAGTTTTCTTCTGTCTTTTTTGCAAATATTTTCATGGCAAACTGCTCTAATGAGCTTTTCTTCCTTGGTGTCCTGTCCATGTGAATTTAAGGGTGCTTCTTAGTCCCACACTTGCATCTAGGTCCCACCCTAGCATCTAAGTCCCACCTTAGCATCTAGGTCCCACCCTTGCATCCAGGTCATAATCTAGCATTTAGGTCCCACCCTTGCATCCAGGTCCCACCCTAGCATCAAAATCCCACCCTAGCATCTAGGTCCCACCCTTGCATCTAGGTCCTACTCTAGCATTTAGGTCCCACCCTTGCATCCAGGTCCCACCCTAGCATCTAAGTCCCACCCTAGCATCTAAGTCCCACCCTTGCATCCAGGTCCCACCCTAGCATCTAGGTCCCACCCTTGCATCCAGGTCCTACTCTAGCATTTAGGTCCCACCCTTGCATCCAGGTCCCACCCTAGCATCAAAGTCCCACACTAGCATCTAGGTCCCACCCTTGCATCCAGGTCCCACCCTAGCATCTAGGTCCCACCCTTGCATCCATGTCCTACTCTAGCATCCAGGTCCCACCCTTGCATCCAGGTCCCACTCTAGTATCTAAGTCCCTTCCCTTGCACTCAGGTCCCACCCTAGCATCTAAGTCCCACCCTTGCATCCAGGTCCCACCCTTGCATCCAGGTCCCACTCTAGCATCTAGGTCCCACCCTTGCATCCAGGTCCCACCCTAGCATCTAAGTCCCACCCTAGCATCTAGGTCCCATTCTTGCATCTAAGTCCCACCCTTTTAACATTTGAATAGTCAAATGCAACCACCTCTTCTACTCGAACAGTTTCTTTTCATGCACTTTCTATTGACAGAATTCCCTTCTGTTTACTTGCTTCCCTGAGGGATTCTTCTTCTTCTCAGTGCCATGTCCATTGATTATGGCCCTCCACATCTCCCTATCCCTAGTGGCTCTTAACACACTTTCTCCCATTACCCCACCGAACCCTTGCTCTACCATCCATTTGCTCAAGCCTATCAACTATATTATACATTGCTTCCCTCTGTCTCTCTTTCTCTCTATCTAACCTGTGAGTATCAGATTCTCTAAGCCATCTTTCCTCATTACATGTCGCAGGAACTTCAGCAATATTTTTCTGATGTTCAGTATTACTTTCCATCAACTCCAAAACCTCACCGTTGCTCATACGTTTGGTCCATGATATCCTCAGCTTCCTCCTGTATAACCCATATTTTGGTTGCTTCAAGAATTGCCTTCAGCTTTGATGACATTGTTCAGTAGTTCACTATCCTATTAAAGAACAGACATCCCTGATAGCTACAATCTCCAAATATTTAAATGCAGTGTCAATTGTTATCTTCTATCTTCATGAATCCTATTCATGTTTTATCCTTTATTCAATACACCCTGTACCCACTCTTTTCTTTTCCGTGATAGCTACAAACTCCAAATATTTAAATGCAATGTCAATTGTCGTCTTCTATCTTCTTGAATCCTGTTCATCTTTTATCCTTTCAATACCCACTGTACACAGCTTTTTCTTTCACTGTAACCCCTGACTTGTTTTAGATGAAATTATTAAAAAAAATCAATTTACTAATGTTACATGTATGCATTTACATATGAAAATAATAATAATAATGTCTAAAAAGTTGTAGTAAAGGATTCTATTGAGTCTTACTTGTTATTACAGAAAAGTTTTAATTCATGAAGTAGTCATAAAAATAGAGAAATTAGGAATAGAACGTTTTGGAAGATGCCAGAATGTTCTAGTAAAATCGAGAGAATTCTAAATGTTCCAGAAATATGCAAATTAGGTGTTAGCCCCTATAAAAATAGGTTTGGGGAAGAGAGTAGTTAGCCTCTACAACTCTGGCACTGTCAGCTCTCCGCCTTAAGTAGAAAAAGTTGTGTCACAGGAAAAATTCTCCTTTTGATACTCCAACTTATTGCAGGCAGATTTGTTCATGTTTGCTGAATTAATTGTTTTTGTTTTTTTGTTTTTCCCAAGGACTTCAAGGTCTAGTAAAAAGTTTTTAACCCGTTTGTGCTTGTGCACACACACACACACACACACACACACACAAACACACACACACACACACAAACACACACACACACACAAACTTCTTCAAATTAATCATATATATGTGTCTCTGGAGGAGTGGTAGACTTTATAAACAGTAGCTACTCCGGCATTTACATACCGCTCATTCAATAATGAATTGGAGCACTCTAGCTATTTGGCATGTTTATACGCACTAAAAAGCCTGCCTTCTTCTACTGGACGCTCGTGGCCTAAGGGTAGAATTGCCGATTAACGCCAATTCGGTCGGGTTTCAATCCTGGGTTAGGAAGCGACCGGAGTCTAAGCCGTACTGATGAGCAGTAATACAGCGAAACAGATCTGTCTGCGGATGACTATAGTATATATATATATATATATATATAAGAAAAATTAAGGCAGATACATTATTTCATGGTAAATCGGAAGTATGGCCCTATTTCAGGCAAACCATCATCAGCTTCCCTCTTTATTTTACAAATTTTTTTTTGTAAAATAAAGAGGGAAGCTGATCTACCGATTTACCATGAAATAACGTGTCTACCTTAATTTTTCTTATATTTGCTCTATATGTATTTATATACATATATAATTAGAGCTCTCTTAGAGAGTTAACCTACCACTGTATGTACAGGATACTCCTTTGGATTCTTCTATAACCACACTGCATGCTGATATATATATATATATGTGTGTGTGTGTGTGTTTTACATATAAAACTTTGAAAATTACATGTATCAAATAATCATTTCAAAGAAATAAATTCGCATCATCAGCGTTCTTTTTTATTATTGGGCTGGATCAGTTTTAATATTTAATTTTCAACAATTAATATTAATGGGATCTCCCATGGGATTTTACCTACATTCCACTCTCCCTTTTATATATATATATATATATATATATATATATATATATATATATATATTGTTCTAACCTGAGGAACCCGATCTAACAAAGGCAAAGCGCCATATAGTCAAATCAACAAAAAAGTTTTCTGCTTTCTCTGATTCATCCAACTTTTGTTTGGATTCTATATTCAATGTTTCAATATGATATGGCTGTAAGTGTTCTTTAGTACCTAACTTTGTGTAAAATAATAGGGCAGATCTAAAGAAGCAAGAATTCAACAAAACCTGTTTTATTAAATTCACCTGATAAAGTCAGATGTCTGTTTAATACATTATTAGATTTTTTGCAATTTTTCAATAAGATGTTGTACATTGAGATCAACATTGTTGATAAATTGTCAGAAGTTCATGCCTTGTTCTGTAGTCAAATAATTTCAATAATGTCAAGAAACAGTTTGTTGTCAGTGATAGACAAGATTCTGTTCTTAGGCATTTTTTTTAATTACTATGCTGTAATTTGGTAAGTCCAGAGTAACATCATGGGTAACATGGGTAACATCATTTGGTAAGTCCAGAGTAACATCATAGATAACATGGGTAACATCATTTGGTAAGTCCAGAGTAACACCATGGGTAACATGGGTAACATCATATGTAACATCATTTGGTAAGTCCATAGTAACATCATGGGTAACATGGGTAACATCATAGTTAACATCATTTGGTAAGTCCAGAGTAACATCATGGGTAATCAAGCAAGATCACACCAGAAAAGCACTTTGGACCGTTTGCCCAGAATTTTGAACCCACAATTTTGAACCCACAACCTTTTTTCAATATTTGTCGATATTTTTTGAGATGAAGAGTTTAGATTATTTACTTCATTCCAACTGTTGCCCTTATCTTTATTCTGAACTGAACACTTTATTTCAATCACTGGTGTAGATTGTTCTCATTTCTTGAGTCATGCCACTTCTGGATGTTTTAGTTATCTTCATTTAATTCAACTCTTTTTTTGTTTGTCACTTTCACCAGGTAGTGAACTCACAACCCTTTGGGTCAAGTCAAGTTTAGGCATGACTCATGGAATGAAAACAATCTATGCCAGTGACTGAAATAAGGGGTTTAGTGCAAATTCCAAAAACCTGAAGAAGGTCAGAGTCCACAATGGCCGAAACGTTGTGAATATGACAATAAAGATGAAGACAATGGTCCGAACAATGTAAATTTTTTAATCAGCTCACTCCAAACAAGATGATAATATCACTGGTCCATTTTAGGCCAGTGTATAATAAGAATAAGTCCAACGTAAGGGTTTTTCATAGTTTTATCGAATGCCTCCTGGCATTTGGGTGTCCATTCCCAAACCCTATCTTTTATTAAAAGCTTGTTCAGTGGTGCACGGAGGTTATGCATGTTTGGAATAAATACTTGGAAGGAGCTACCAGGAGTAAAAGAGACTGAGAAGAATTTAGAAGGAACCAGGAATCCAATTTTAAACAATCAAATAAATCAATAAAAATAAAAAACAGATAATAAATAAAGTTTCAGAGTTTAGGTGGAGACATTAGAAGTATAGAGTTGACGTAGATTTTAGAAGGAACTGGAAACCCAGTCTTAAAAGTAAAACAAGGGATAAACCTCAACACCTGTTCAAAAGACTGAAGAGGTGTGTGAACTGGATGAGAGACAAACTTATCTACTCTTATTAAAGAAAAAAATAGTAAATAAAATTTCAGAGTTTAGTTAGAGATATTAGAAGAACAGAATTTAAGTAGATTTTAGAAGGAACCAGAAACCCAACCCTAAACAGGAAACAAGGGATAAACCTCTACTGCTGTTCAAAAAATCAAGAAAGTGTATGAACCGAGTGACAGGTAAACATATATATTCCTATTGGTGCAGGAAAGAATTAAATAAGTAGTTAGTAAATAAAATTTCAGAGCTCTGGTGCAGATGTTAGGAGAATAGAGTTGAAGCAAACTTTAGAAGAAACCAGTAACCACATTCTAAAGAGGAAACAAGGGATAAACATCTACTCCTGTTCAAAAGACTAGGGAGGAGTGTGAACAGGACAATGGGTAAAACTATTTACTCTTATTAAGGAAAAACAAATAGTAAATAAAATTTCAGAGTTTCGGTGGAGACATTAGAAGAACAAAGTTGAAGTAGATTTTAGAAAGAACCAGAAACCCAATCCGAAACAGAAAACAAGGGATAAACCTCTACTCCTGTTCAAAAGACTAGGGAGGAGTGTGAACAGAACAATAGGCAAACCTATCTTCTCTAATTATGAAAAAATAAATAGTAAATAAAATTTCAGAGTTTAGATAGAGATATTAGAAGAATAGAGTTGAAGTAGACCTTAGAAGTAACAAAAACCAAATCCTAAACAAGAAATGAGAGATAAACCTCTACTCCTGTTCAATAAACATGGAAGAATATTTAAGTTTATTTCATTAAACAAAAAAGTCCTTTCGTTCTGGTTTTTGAGAAAATATTCTCTTCTGATAGGAGAAGATGTGACTCAAACAGGAGACCACTCTCCAAACCTCCCTACTCTATTTATGTTGTTCAGACTGTTGACCTCATCTTTATTACCATATTCACATTTCAACAGTTGACAAGAGCAGCCTCTCTAAGCACAACCAATGAGTTTGGGCTCTTTACTACCAATCGGATGCAGAAACTAGAAAACTGCCAATCTGGTAAGTTCATAATAAAAAGTCCCTGTCACTGATCAATCAGATTACCAAAAAATAAAACAGTTAAATTATTAAGGCCATGGAAGAAATAATAGAACCATAAACATATCCTAAACAAGAAACAAGGGATAAACCTCTACTCCTGTTCAAAAAATCAAGAAAGAGTATGAACCGAGTGATAGGCAAACATATATATTCCTATTGATGCAGGAAAGAATTAAATAAGTAGTTAGTAAATAAAATTTTAGAGCTCTGGTGCAGATGTTAGAAAAATAAAGTTGAAGCAAACTTTAGAAGAAACCAGTAACCACATCCTAAAGAGGAAACAAGGGATAAACATCTACTCCTGTTCAAGAGACTAGGGAGGAGTGTGAACAGGACAATGGGTAAAACTACTCTTATTAAGGAAAAACAAATAGTAAATAAAATTTCAGAGTTTAGGTGGAGACATTAGAAGAACAAAGTAGATTTTAGAAGGAACCAGAAACACAGTTTTAAACAGGAAACAAGGGATAAACATCAATGCCCGTTGAAAAGATCAGGAAGGAGTGTGAACCAGGCAATAGTCAAACCTACCTGCTCCTATTGAAAGAAAAATAAAATAAAACAAAAAATAAATAGTAAATAAAATTTAGGTGGAAATATTAGACGTATGGAATTGATGTAGTTTTCAGAAGCGGAACAAATACGTTGAATCAATAGTTATATCTGTTGCTAGGAAGGTCGGTTCACTGTGTCAGGTCAGGAAGTTTTTCTCATCTGAATCCATCTGACATATATATGAACCTACCATCTGCCCGTGCATTGAATACTGCAGTCACATCTGGTCAGACGCCCCTGCTTTTTATCTCAGGGTTCTTGACAAAATCCAACAGAGAATGTGCAATGTAATTGATCTGACCTGGTAGCACGACTTCAGTCATTTTCTCACCAATGTAACGTTGCTTTTCACTGTCTTTTCTACAAATACTTTCAGACTTTATTGAATGAAAAATGTTACCAACAAAACTTTATTGAAATTGAACCATATTAAAAAAAAAAAATGTGATCCCAATATTCAAAGACTGACCCTTAAATGACCAAAATGGTAGATGGGTCGTTAAACTTAAACCAAACCAAACCAAACAAATACTTTCACAGCTTCTGCCCCAACAAGCTAAGCTCTCTAGTGACCATTCTGCATGAATTTACTCAAGCTACTAGACTGGCAACTAGGTCCCACTCTTTTATAGTGAAACCAATTAAATGTTACTGCAACCTCCAATCCATCAGTTTCGTTTCTTGCACGCCTGTGAAACTCCCTTCTGTATACTTGCTTCCCTGATGGCTACAATGTCCAAGAGTTTAAATGCAATGTTATTTACCATCTCTTATCTCTTTGACTTGCATCCTTTCTTTAACAATCTTTTTACTATGTTCTACTCCCTTTTCCACTCTACTCTCGTGCAGCTCTCCAGTGTTTCCATCCTACTCTTACCCATTCTTCAACACCCCCTGTAAATCGTTTCTCTTTCTCTTCACTCTCTTCTTATAAAAACCCCTTGTGCACCAGTGGCAGCACTGCCTTGCTTGGGGTGAAATGATTACAAAAAAAAAAGTAAAAACCCAAAATTGAACAGGAAACAATAGATAAAACTCTACTCCTGTTCAAAAAATGAGGGAGGTGTGTGAACAGGGCGATAGGTGACTTATTTAAAAATAAAAATCCAAGTTTACCAAAAAGAATGGTTGGGAACGATAAAAGGCAACAAGAAATAAGAATTATCCTTTGACTGGATTTGAAAATATTTTTACCTGAGCTCCTCTTGATGGAAGAATTCCTGGGAAACCATTCAGTAGACAATCTCGAACTGATTCCAATGTAAGATTCTCTGTTAGTTCAGGATATTTTTGGCAGAAATTTAAATGCCCTGGAAACAAATAAAAAATTAAAAAATTATTATTATTATTATATAACTAGCAGTATAGCTCAGCATTGCTCGGGTGTAATGAAAGCTTTAAAACTAATCCATGGTCCTGGAGCTCAGACTCTTTGGACGTTGGCATGAAAGACTAAAAAACAATAGTTGTTTCCAGTTAAAGTGAAACCGTAGACTGAAAGAAAAATGAATGGATGTAAGTCAAATTTTGATTTCCTGGTATCGACATCAAATAAGTTTTTTTCGTCATTTTTTGAAGGCTAAATAAGTCCTCTGAGTAAATGGTATCATAGCTGAGACTAAAAACTACAATTATACCTACTTAGAGCCAAACCCAAAGCAAAAACTAAAGTAAAAGGGCTGAAAAAAATACAGACATACAGCCAGATAAACAGATACACACACACAAACATCTTGCCTTTTATATATATATATATATATATATATATATATATATATATATATTATCGATTTTCTGCAATATTGTAAGAACTGCAACCTTGAAACTTCTGAATATTGTTTCTTATGTCTTTGTCTATGAGTGTATCAAATTTTATTAAAATCGGACCACTCCTTCTATAACCCGATTTTTTCTATTATCGATTTTCGATATTTATCGGAAGTACCTCGACACAAAACCTAACTAAGAACACTCGCAGACGATTATAGTACAGCTGTGTAAATTTTCAAGAAAATTGGTTCAGCCATTTCGGAGTCTATAGGTAATGGGCACACACACACACAGACACATACACACATACGCACACACACACACAAACACACACATACACACAAACACACACATACACACAAACACACACAGACAAAGTTCCATTTATAAATATGTTTAGATTTAGATTAGATGATAAAGATGATGAAAAAGAAGATTATCTTTATTTTACCCCAGATCAAAACCCCAAAAACACAATCAAAATTCTGATAGAATCTCATTAGTCAGCAATTGACACTCACAGCACAACAGCTATGAATACACTGTGCAAAACATCTGTGTTTTTAAGAGATTTTCCCAATGCACCTATCATTTTTTGAAACGAAATTGTAGCGGATAAGAAATGAATTAAAATCAACTCTCTTCTTCATTCACAATGACGTGGGAAATCCTAGTTTTCCCAAATAGAAAAAGAATTGACCATCTATCTGCTTAACGAAAAAGTAATTTCGCAAGTAGGTGTTAAAATGATTTTTGACCAATGGGAGCAGTTTGTAAGACTTGGAAAGACTTGGCGATCCAGTGCGAAATTCAAAAAGACATATAAATGTCTTTGCAGCATCAGAGAGATGGGAGCTGAGAGATGAAAGAACTAAAATGTAACCAACTTCAAGTCGACCTGGAGATAAGGTCAGGTTGCACCTTGTTCTCTTTCTCCTTATCTCTTTCAACAATTACTACTACGAACATTTTGTACGAACTCTATTCATAACTTCTTAATAATGTTTCGAATTGAACATCAACTTCTACAACTTATGTTATTCCTCCTTTTAATAAATTTCTATTTTAACATGAAAAAATGTATATTTTATTATTCCACAATTCTACACTATTCCACACTATTGCCGACAAACAACCTTCTGATGAAAACCTTCTGATAATAATTCTGATGATAATTTAACATAAAACTTGTAAGCTATAGGGAGTTCGGTTAAGGCTGACACAAGGCCGGATCAAAAAAGCATTAACCAGCTCCCTACACTACACTGGTGACTCCCGACATTCAAGGAACATGCACCTCTACACTACAAAATAAAAACATTTGACAAATTTTAACAAATGTAAGCATTTACACTTAAAACTTCATTTAGCTGAAGAAGAATTGGTCGAAGCTACCAGCAAAAGAGAGAGTGTCCACAACACTAAGCTTGCAACATGTATCCACCTTTTGCTGAAATCTGCCACAACCAATCGGTTTCTATGATCTTCACCTTGAGCTGATGTGTAAAGAATCCAATGAGAACCTGATGAGAATAGCTTTCATTTTATACCATCATCTACATTTGCATCACCCACACCACTATTCTTGCCACAGCAAGCAGCATGAGAAATAACAATTGTGTCACTCCAGGCTGTGGGGATTTACACATTGTCACACATCTGTCTTCTACAAATATTTTCACGGCTTCAGCTTCAGCTTCGATGAACTTAGCTCACTGGTGCCCTCTATATATGAATTTACTTGAACCACAAGATTAGCAACTAGGTCCCACCCTTTTACTGTGAAACCAAGAAAATGTAAACGCAAATTCTACTCCAGCAGCTTCTTTTCTCGCACTTCCTGTCTGTGGAATACCCTTCTGTTTACTTGCTTCCCCGACAGCTACAATCTCTAAGAATTTAAATGTAAAGTCAATAGTCATCTCCTATCTCACTAACCTGCATCCTCTCTCTCATGCTCCTTTCTCCATCTACTCTCATGAGTGTTCTCATACTTCTCTTATCCACTTCCTGACACGTCCTATAACCTGTCACTCTTTCTCATAACTTTCCTTATGTTTAACCCCTGCAAAACAGTGACAGTAAAATTTCTATACTGTTATAATGTGGTTATAAAGTTGGTGATCAATTCTACATTACAATCAATATATAAACTGATCCCTCACTTTATGGTCACATTCATCCTTCTCTTACCCACTTCCTGACACCCCCTATAACCTGTCACTCTTTCTCATAACTTTCCTCCTATGTAACCCCCTGCAAAACAGTGGCAGTAAAATGCCTTGCTTGGGGCGATATGATTATAAAAAAAGTAACATGCCGATGAACACAAGATGTTCAGGTTTAATACAAGCTGTTAGTTTGTTGATATGGTCCCAAATCAGGCAAACCAGCAGACAGTAAAACAGCGATTCCCAAACTGGGGGGAAATTTGAAGCTACCAGTGGGGAAATAATTACACTATCTACTAAATAAAAAATTTGATATGTTGCGTGCTTGTCAGAACTAACCCTGATATTGATACACTGGTGCACAAGAAGCAGCATCACCCTTCTCACTAATTATTCTGAAGTAGAAGAGCAAACAAAAGTTCTTTTATTTGTTACTAACTGCTCTCTACGGCTATGATTAGTTGTTACTAACTGTTCTCTATCCACTTAACTCTGTAACTATAAGTTTATCAGTATATTTGTACATTTGAAAAATAAATTAGTAAATAGTCTCAGTGTGTTTTAACTGCTCTTTCTCTCATAGACATGAAGAGGGAAATCTGGATGGTCGGACTGGGTGTAGGGGGAAATGACAGAAAAAGGTTTGGAAACCACTGCAGTAAAAGAAGGTTTGGCTGTTTACCCCAAACCTTGTTCATGTTGGTGACAATCAGGCATGTCTGCCAGGCTTATCTTGAAAAGGACATCAATAAGAGTTAACAGGAAGTTAACTCGAGAAGTTCTTGGAAGTTCTAGAGAGTTCTTTAGAGATCTATTGGAGTTCAGTAGAACTATTAGTTGGACTAAGGCTGTTGATATTAGTTGGCAGTTCGCCGAATACTAAGGAGTCAGCTTACAGTGGAAGATTACAAAATTCATAACATTTTGGGTGCGTTAAGTCAATTAGCAACCAACATAGCATGATTATAACCTTCAGTACGAAAAGTACTCCACAACATATAATTGTATATATGCCACCATATGTATGGAATATATACAAATATATAAAAAATATAATTGTATATATTCCATCATATGATAGAATATGCACAATTATAAAAGTAAAAAGATATTATATTTTATACAATTGTATATATACCACCATATGTATGGTATATATACAATTATATAAAAAATATAATTGTATATATTCCATCATATGATAGAATATGCACAATTATAAAAGTAAAGATATTATATTTTATACAATTGTATATATAAAACACAATTATAAAAATAAAAAAGATATTATATTTTATACAATTGTATATATATACCACCACATATGTATGGTATATATACAATTATATAAAAAATATAATTGTATATATTCCATCATATGATAGGATATGCACAATTATAAAAGTAAAGATATTATATTTTATACAATTGTATATATACCACCATATGTATGGTATATATACAATTATATAAAAAATATAATTGTATATATTCCATCATATGATAGAATATGCACAATTATAAAAGTAAAAAGATATTATATTTTATACAATTGTATATATACCACCATATGTATGGTATATATATAATTATATATAAATATAATTGTATATATTCCATCATATGATAGAATATGCACAATTATAAAAGTAAAAAGATATTATATTTTATACAATTGTATATATACCACCATATGTATGGTACATATATACAATTATATAAAAATATAATTGTATATATTCCATCATATGATAGAATATGCACAATTATAAAAGTAAAAGATATTATATTTTATACAATTGTATATATACCATATGTATGGTATATATACAATTATATAAAAAATATAATTAATATATTCATCATATGATAGGATATGCACAATTATAAAAGTAAAGATATTATATTTTATACAATTGTATACATATATACCATATGTATGGTATATATACAATTATATAAAATATAATTGTATATATTCCATCATATGATAGAATATGCACAATTATAAAAGTAAAGATAAATATATTTTATACAATTGTATATATACCACCATATGTATAGTATATATACAATTATATAAAAAATATAATTGTATATATTCCATCATATGATAGAATATGCACAATTATAAAAGTAAAAAGATATTATATTTTATACAATTGTATATATACCACCATATGTATGGTATATATACAATTATATAAAATATAATTATATATATTCCATCATATGATGAATAATATAATTATAAAAGTAAAAAGATATTATATTTTTCTGAAATTTGTATATATACCACCATATGTATGGTATATATACAATTATATAAAAAATATAATTGTATATATTCAATCATATGATAGAATATTGCACAATTATAAAAAGTAAAAGATATTATATTTTATACAATTGTATATATACCACCATATGTGTGGTATATATACAATTATATAAAAAATATAATTGTATATATTCCATCATATGATAGAATATGCACAATTATAAAAGTAAAAAGATATTATATTTTATACAATTGTATATATACCACCATATGTATGGTATATATACAATTATATAAAAATATAATTGTATATATTCCATCATATGATAGAATATGCACAATTATAAAAAGTAAAAAGATATTATATTTTATACAATTGTATATATACCACCATATGTATGGTATATATACAATTATATAAAAAAATATAATTGTATATATTCAATCATATGATAGAATATGCACAATTATAAAAGTAAAAAGATATTATATTTTATACAATTGTATATATACCATATGTATGGTATATATACAATTATATAAAATATAATTGTATATATTCCATCATATGATAGAATATGCACAATTATAAAAGTAAAAAGATATTATATTTTATACAATTGTATATATATATATATGTATGGTATATATACAATTATATAAAAAATATAATTGTATATATTCATCATATGATAGAATATGCACAATTATAAAAGTAAAGATATTATATTTTATACAATTGTATATATACCACCATATGTATGGTATATATACAATTGTATAAAAAATATAATTGTATATTCCATCATATGATAGAATATGCACAATTATAGTAAAAAAAGATATTATATTTTATACAATTGTATATATACCACCATATGTATGGTATATATACAATTATATAAAAAATATAATTGTATATATTCCATCATATGATAGAATATGCACAATTATAAAAGTAAAAAGATATTATATTTTATACAATTGTATATATACCACCATATGTATGGTATATATACAATTATATATAAAAATATAATTGTATATATTCCATCATATGATAGAATATGCACAATTATAAAAGTAAAAAGATATTATATTTTATACAATTGTATATATACCACTACATATGTATGGTATATATACAAGATATATAAAAAATATAATTGTATATATTCCATCATATGATAGAATATGCACAATTATAAAAGTAAAAAGATATTATATTTTATACAATTGTATATATACCACCATATGTATGGTATATATACAATTATATAAAATATAATTATGTATATATTCAATCATATGATAGAATATGCACAATTATAAAAATAAAGATATTATATTTTATACAATTGTATATATACCACCATATGTATGGTATATACAATTATATAAAAAAAATATAATTGTATATATTCCATCATATGATAGAATATGCACAATTATAAAAGTAAAAAGATATTATATTTTATACAATTGTATATATACCACCATATGTATGGTATATATACAATTATATAAAAAATATAATTGTATATATTCCATCATATGATAGAATATGCACAATTATAAAAGTAAAAGATATTATATTTTATACAATTGTATATATACCACCATATGTATGGTATATATACAATTATATAAAAATATAATTGTATATTCAATCATATGATAGAATATGCACAATTATAAAAGTAAAAAGATATTATATTTTATACAATTGTATATATACCACCATATGTATGGTATATATACAATTATATAAAAAAATATAATTGTATATATTCCATCATATGATAGAATATGCACAATTATAAAAGTAAAAAGATATTATATTTTATACAATTGTATATATACCACCCATATGTATGGTATATACAATTATATAAAAAATATAATTGTATATATTCCATCATATGATAGAATATGCACAATTATAAAAGTAAAAAGATATTATATTATTTTATACAATTGTATATATACCACCATATGTATGGTATATATACAATTATATAAAAAATATAATTGTATATATTCCATCATATGATAGAATATGCACAATTATAAAAGTAAAAAGATATTATATTTTATACAATTGTATATATACCACCATATGTATGGTATATATACAGTATATAAAAAATATAATTGTATATATTCCATCATATGATAGAATATGCACAATTATAAAAGTAAAAAGATATTATATTTTATACAATTGTATATATACCACCATATGTATGGTATATATACAATTATATAAAAAATATAATTGTATATATTCCATCATATGATAGAATATGCACAATTATAAAAGTAAAAAAAGATATTATATTTTATACAATTGTATATATACCACCATATGTATGGTATATATACAATTATATAAAAAAAATATAATTGTATATATTCCATCATATGATAGAATATGCACAATTATAAAAGTAAAAAGATATTATATTTTATACAATTGTATATATACCACCATATGTATGTGACATATATACAATTATATAAAAAATATAATTATATATATTCCATCATATGATAGAATATGCACAATTATAAAAAGTAAAAAGATATTATATTTTATACAATTGTATATATACCACCATATGTATGGTATATATACAATTATATAAAAAATATAATTAATATATATTCAATCATATGATAGAATATGCACAATTATAAAAGTAAAAAGATATTATATTTTATACAATTGTATATATACCACCATATGTATGGTATATATACAATTATATAAAATATAATTGTATATATTCCATCATATGATAGAATATGCACAATTATAAAAGTAAAGATATTATATTTTATACAATTGTATATATACCACCATATGTATGGTATATATACAATTATATAAAATATAATTGTATATATTCCATCATATGATAGAATATGCACAATTATAAAAGTAAAAAGATATTATATTTTATACAATTGTATATATACCACCATATGTATGGTATATATACAATTATATAAAAAATATAATTGTATATATTCAATCATATGATAGAATATGCACAATTATAAAAGTAAAAAGATATTATATTTTATACAATTGTATATATACCACCATATGTATGGTATATATACAATTATATAAAAAATATAATTGTATATATTCCATCATATGATAGAATATGCACAATTATAAAAGTAAAAAGATATTATATTTTATACAATTGTATATATACCACCATATGTATGGTATATATACAATTATATAAAAAATATAATTGTATATATTCCATCATATGATAGAATATGCACAATTATAAAAATAAAAAGATATTATATTTTATACAATTGTATATATACCACCATATATATGGTATATATACAATTATATAAAATATAATTATATATATTCCATCATATGATAGAATATGCACAATTATAAAAGTAAAAAGATATTATATTTTATACAATTGTATATATACCACCATATGTATGGTATATATACAATTATATAAAAAATATAATTGTATATATTCCATCATATGATAGAATATGCACAATTATAAAAGTAAAAAAAGATATTATATTTTATACAATTGTATATATACACACCATGTATGGTATATATACAATTATATAAAAAATATAATTGTATATATTCCATCATATGATAGAATATGCACAATTATAAAAGTAAAAGATATTATATTTTATACAATTGTATATATACCATATGTATGGTATATATACAATTATATAAAAAATATAATTGTATATATTCCATCATATGATAGAATATGCACAATTATAAAAGTAAAAAGATATTATATTTTATACAATTGTATATATACCACCATATGTATGGTATATATACAATTATATAAAATATAATTGTATATATTCCATCATATGATAGAATATGCACAATTATAAAAGTAAAAAAAGATATTATATTTTATACAATTGTATATATACCACCATATGTATGGTATATATACAATTATATAAAATATAATTGTATATATTCCATCATATGATAGAATATGCACAATTATAAAAGTAAAAAGATATTATATTTTATACAATTGTATATATACCACCATATGTATGGTATATATACAATTATATAAAAAATATATTGTATATATTCCATCATATGATAGAATATGCACAATTATAAAAGTAAAAAGATATTATATTTTATACAATTGTATATATACCACCATATGTATGGTATATATACAATTATATAAAAAAATATAATTGTATATATTCCATCATATGATAGAATATGCACAATTATAAAAGTAAAAAGATATTATATTTTATACAATTGTATATATACCACCATATGTATGGTATATATACAATTATATAAAAATATAATTGTATATATTCCATCATATGATAGAATATGCACAATTATAAAAGTAAAAAGATATTATATTTTATATGGTGTATATATACCACCATATGTATGGTATATATACAATTATATAAAATATAATTATATATATTTAAATATATGATACGATATACACAATTATAAAGTAAAAAGATATTATATTTTATACAATTGTATATATACCATATGTATGGTATATATGCAGAGTATATAAAATATAATTGTATATATTTATATATGATAGAATATGCACAATTATAAAAGTAAAAAGATATTATATTTTATACAATTGTATATATACCACCATATATGGTATATATACAATTATATAAAAAATATAATTATATATATTCATCATATGATAGAATATGCACAATTATAAAAGTAAAAAGATATTATATTTTATACAATTGTATATATACCATATATATGGTATATATACAATTATATAAAAAATATAATTGTATATATTCAATCATATGATAGAATATGCACGAATTATAAAGTAAAAAGATATTATATTTTATACAATTGTATATATACCACCATATGTATGGTATATATACAATTATATAAAAATATAATTGTATATATTCCATCATATGATAGAATATGCACAATTATAAAAGTAAAAAGATATTATATTTTATATACAATTGTATATATACCACCATATGTATGGTATATATACAGTATATAAAAAATATAATTGTATATATTCCATCATATGATAGAGCATTTGCAATTATAAAAGTAAAAGAATATTATATTTTATACAATTGTATATATATATATATGTATGGTATATATTACAATTATATAAAATATAATTGTATATATTCCATCATATGATAGAATATGCACAATTATAAAAGTAAAAAGATATTATATTTTATACAATTGTATATATACACCATATGTATGGTATATATACAATTATATAAAATATAATTGTATATATTCCATCATATATGATAGAATATGCACAATTATAAAAGTAAAAAGATATTATATTTTATACAATTGTATATATACCACCATATGTATAGTATATATACAATTATATAAAAAATATAATTGTATATATTCCATCATATGATAGAATATGCACAATTATAAAAGTAAAAAGATATTATATTTTATACAATTGTGTATATATACCACCATATGTATAGGTATATATACAATTATATAAAATATATAATTGTATATATTCCATCATATGATAGAATATGCACAATTATAAAAGTAAAAAGATATTATATTTTATACAATTGTATATATACCATATGTATGGTATATATACAATTATATAAAAAATATAATTGTATATATTCCATCATATGATAGAATATGCACAATTATAAAAGTAAAGATATTATATTTTATACAATTGTATATATACCACCATATGTATGGTATATATACAATTATATAAAAAATATAATTGTATATATTCAATCATATGATAGAATATGCACAATTTAAAAAGTAAAAGATATTATATTTTATACAATTGTATATATACTACACCATATGTATGGTATATATACAATTTATATAAAAAAATATAATTGTATATATTCCATCATATGATAGAATATGCACAATTATAAAATAAAAAGATATTATATTTTATACAATTGTATATATACCACCATATGTATGGTATATATACAATTATATCTCATAATTGTATATATTCCATCATATGATAGAATATGCACAATTATAAAAAGTAAAAAGATATTATATTTTATACAATTGTATATATACCACCATATGTATGGTATATACAATTATATAAAAAATATAATTGTATATATTCAATCATATGATAGAATATGCACAATTATAAAAGTAAAAAGATATTATATTTTATACAATTGTATATATACCACCATATGTATGGTATATATACAATTATATAAATATAATTGTATATATTCCATCATATGATAGAATATGCACAATTATAAAAGTAAAAAGATATTATATTTTATACAATTGTATATATACCACCATATGCTTATGGTATATATACAATTATATAAAATATAATTGTATATATTCCATCATATGATAGAATATGCACAATTATAAAAGTAAAAAAAGATATTATATTTTATACAATTGTATATATACCACCATATGTATAGGTATATATACAATTATATAAAAAATATAATTGTATATATTCCATCATATGATAGAATATGCACAATTATAAAAGTAAAAAGATATTATATTTTATACAATTGTATATATACCACCATATGTATGGTATATATACAATTATATAAATATAATTGTATATATTCCATCATATGATAGAATATGCACAATTATAAAAGTAAAAAGATATTATATTTTATACAATTGTATATATACCACCATATGTATGGTATATATACAATTATATAAATATAATTATATATATTCCATCATATGATAGAATATGCACAATTATAAAAGTAAAAAGATATTATTTTATACAATTGTATATATACCACCATATGTATGGTATATATACAATTATATAAATATAATTGTATATATTCCATCATATGATAGAATATGCACAATTATAAAAGTAAAAAGATATTATATTTTATACAATTGTATATATACCACCATATGTATGGTATATATACAATTATATCAAAAATATAATTGTATATATTCCATCATATGATAGAATATGCACAATTATAAAAGTAAAAAGATATTATATTTTATACAAATTGTATATATACCATATGTATGGTATATATATTATATAAAAAATATAATTATATATATTCCATCATATGATAGAATATGCACAATTATAAAAGTAAAAAGATATTATATTTTATACAATTGTATATATACCACCATATGTATGAGGTATATATACAATTATATAAAAATATAATTGTATATATTCATCATATGATAGAATATGCACAATTATAAAAGTAAAAAGATATTATATTTTATACAATTGTATATATACCACCATATGTATGGTATATATACAATTATATAAAATATAATTGTATATATTCCATCATATGATAGAATAATACACAATTATAAAAGTAAAAAGATATTATATTTTATACAATTGTATATATACCACCATATGTATGGTATATATACAATTATATAAAAAATATAATTGTATATATTCCATCATATGATAGAATATGCACAATTATAAAAGTAAAAAGATATTATATTTTATACAATTGTATATATACCACCATATGTATGGTATATATACAATTATATAAAAAATATAATTGTATATATTCCATCATATGATAGAATATGCACAATTATAAAAAGTAAAAGATACTATATTATATTTTATACAATTGTATATATACCTACCATATGTATGGTATATATACAATTATATAAAAAATATAATTGTATATATTCCATCATATGATAGAATATATATTATAAAAGTAAAGATATTATATTTTATACAATTGTATATATACCACCATATGTATGGTATGTATACAATTATATAAAAATATAATTGTATATATTCCATCATATAATAGAATATGCACAATTATAAAAGTAAAAAGATATTATATTTTATACAATTGTATATATACCATATGTATGGTATATATACAATTATATAAAAATATAATTGTATATATTCCATCATATGATAGAATATGCACAATTATAAAAGTAAAAAGATATTATATTTTATACAATTGTATATATACCACCATATGTATAGTATATATACAATTATATAAAATATAATTGTATATATTCCATCATATGATAGAATATGCACAATTATAAAAGTAAAAAAGATATTATATTTTATACAATTGTATATATACCACCATATGTATGGTATATATACAATTATATAAAAAATATAATTGTATATAGTCCATCATGTTTTTCTATTAAATATATTTCATTATATTTTGCATGTTTGAATCAAATAATGATTCAAATAGGCCCCCAAAAATCATTTTTTTTACAGGGGAACTAATAATAAACCCATGATCTATGTATGAACAATTTTCATTTATATAGCGAGAACTGTACAATCAAATAAAAAGTTGAACTAAACAGTTTAAAAGAAATTAAAGATGTGTTAGCAAATTATTGTCCATCCCATGAAAATGAAAATGGCTGCTGTATTCTGTTATCATAAAAAATCAAGTGGTATCACTTACTGGTGGTGGGCTGGGAGTGCAAAAACAAAATATTGAAGAGTGAAAATGTAAAAACGTTGGTCCAAACAATATACAAAAACGGGAACAAAAAGCTGGGGATGTAGGGAATCTTGAAAGGGACCATAAGAAAGTGGAAGCCAGTAACGACAGTCACGATGAGAGCAAGAAGACTAGTTTAACCAGGGTTGTGGTTTGTAATGGAATCCTCCCTGTTGGTCGAAGCTACCAGCAAAAGTGAGAGTGTCCACAACACTAAGCTTGCAACATGTATCCACCTTTTGCTGAAATCTGCCACAACCAATTGGTTTCTATGAAGAGACTAAAAAAGGAAATCAAGTTTGGCCTGATTCTTGCCAAGTGTTGTGGGATCCCCCCTTTTGTATATGATAATGGACTTAACTGAGTATACATATACTCTTGCCATAGAAATAACAGGAGTTGTTGTTGCAGTTGGCAGTGGAGAGTAATTGTAGAGATTGGTTACAGTTATCGGAGAGTTCTGAGAGATACCAAAGTTACCCAGAGACCAGACTAGCTATGAGCTCCATTCAGCTAGAATGATATACACAGATATACTATTTCCAATGACTACATTTCAAGACTTGTATATATTTATTTTCTTACTAATAGTATTCCTGAATTTACTAACATGCGTTTGTATATTACTGATATATCCAGTGAGGGGATAATTAGGAAAAAGAATAGTGCAAGAATAATACTTAACACTGAAATATATTAATAGGGATTTATTATACCACAGTACAATAAACCAATAGACAATACACGAACACCAACGAATAGTAACATGTATAACAATCAAGTAGACAATGTCTCTGTTTAGGATGTAGGTGTCCGTCTAGTGAAGAATGCTTCCATCTAGTGATGTATGCTCTCGTCTAGTGACGATGACACTTGTCTAGTGACGATGACTCTGTAGTTCGCTCTAGTCCCAGTCTTTTATAGACCGGACCATATCCTTTCCGGGGTAGGACAGGATATTCCTCTACAACAATTACATTTAATATAACCTACTTTTCTATCTCCCTATCTGTTGTGAAAAAAGCTTGTTAAGTAATTGGTTATTATTCAGTCATGAAAAGAAGCTTTTTACGTAAGAGGTTATTATTCCCTTGGAAAAATGGTTATTAAGTAAGTGGTTTTTATTCTGTTGTAAAAAGGAACTCTTTAAGTTATTATTTTTTTTTTTTGTGAAAGAAGCTCTTTAAGCAAATGGTTATTTTTCTGTTGTGAAAAGAAGCCTATTAAGAAAGTGGTTATTATTCTCTTTTGAAAAGAAGCTTTTTTAAGAAAATGGTAAATTTTCTGTTGTCAATATAAGCTTATTAAAAAGCAGTTTTTATTCTGCTGTAAAAAGAGGATTTTTACATATGCATTTATTATTCTGTAGGGAAAAAAAGCTTATTACGAAAGTGATTTTTATTGTGTTATGATAAGAAGCTTATTAAAATTGTGGATTTTTCCTGTTATGAAAAGAAGCTTTTTAAGTAAATGCTTATTATTCTGTTACGAAAAGAAGCTTTTTACATAAGCGGTTATTTTTCTGTTGTGAAAACAAGCTTTTTAAGTAAGGGGTTAATATCCTGTTGGGAAAAGAAGCTTATTAATAAAATGATTATTATTATGTTGTAAAAAGAATCAAAGACAAAGACAAAAGTTTGCATGTACACAGGGTAAATAACCATGAAAGCAGTAGAGGACTTTGGGTACATCAGTTGTTTCTTTGACGGTTTTAAAATGTGACGAGCTTTGATTACTGATGAATATCTAGAAATTG
Source organism: Ascarosepion bandense (assembly GCA_037127315.1). Taxonomy (NCBI): domain Eukaryota; kingdom Metazoa; phylum Mollusca; class Cephalopoda; order Sepiida; family Sepiidae; genus Ascarosepion; species Ascarosepion bandense. The sequence goes on along the minus strand of JBBBDQ010001167.1, from coordinate 1,373,907 downwards.
CCATCAAATTGAAGTTAAAAAAAGTATTCTGAGATTCTGAGTATTTACATTATTTACATTGTTCAAACTGTGGTCCTCATCTTTATTGCCATATTCACAACATTTCGGCTGTTGTACACTCTGGTCTTCTTCAGGAGATTAGAATTTTGAATCAAACTTTTTATTTCAATCACTGATATACATTGTTCTCATTCCATGAGTCATATCACTTCCGGGTGTCTTAGTTATCTCCCTTTAAATCAACTCTCTGAGTTATTTGTTAGCCACTGCTGTAGCCAGGTATTGAACTCACAATTTTTTGGCTCAAGTTACTGCATCTAACCAATGCTTTTATCCTCTAGGTCATGTGTTCTTCAGTGGATAAAAGCATTGGTTAGATCCATATCTAAAACATATAAAGAACATTATTACACTATTTATATTTGGACTGTTATCCTTATCTTTTTTGTTGTTATCCCAACATTTTGGTCATTGTATCTTCCCATCTTATTCAGATGTATATCAGTCAGGGCAAACTACAGGGAATTTTGAACTGAATCACTTATTATTTACACTATTAATATTCAGATTATTGTCCTGATCTTTGTTGTTTGTATCACAATGTTTCCACTGTTGTGCCCTCTGGCCTATGTAACCAGAAGGAATTCAGAAATTGTTATGGTGAAACACACCTAATCTATAGTGAATCGACTCTCCCACCTAATTTAAGTAGGAGTAGTAAATGGAACGAGGGTCAGTCGATATTGAACGATAGTAGTTAACATTAGTCAAATATGAAAGTAGTCAGCAACCTGGCAAGATTTCACTGTGTAATACATATAATATCAAGTTCCTAATGTTTTGTACGTCGAACCTATTAGGAGCAACTTTAGCACAAATACTAGCCACCACTGCAAAAATAACTCCACAACAGAATAGAACCTGTTATTTAATTTACAGTGGTAAAATGTTCTCATTCCACTGCTCATATTTAAGGGTAATACTCTGCCCAAACGAGGGATTGAACTCACAAACACTATGTCACCAAATTCACAAAGGGATATCATCTAGTTCTTATTTTTATTTAGTACTGTTCAGTTATTGCTCACCCATTTCAACTTAGTGCAGGTATACTCTGCCCAAACGAGGGATTGAACTCACAAACACTATCTCACCAAATTCACAAAGGGATATCATCTGGTTCTTATTTTTATTTAGTACTGTTCAGTTATTGCTCACCCATTTCCACTTAGTGCAGGTATACTCTGCCCAAATGAGGGATTGAACTCACAAACACTATGTCACCAAATTCACAAAGGGATATCATCTAGTTCTTATTTTTATTTAGTACTGCTCAGTTATTGCTCACCCATTTCCACTGAGTGCAGGTATACTCTGCCCAAACGAGGGATTGAACTCACAAACACTATGTCACCAAATTCACAAAGGGATATCATCTGGTTCTTATTTTTATTTAGTACTGTTCAGTTATTGCTCACCCATTTCCACTTAGTGCAGGTATACTCCGCCCAAACGAGGGATTGAACTCACAAACACTATGTCACCAAATTCACAAAGGGATATCATCTGGTTCTTATTTTTATTTAGTACTGTTCAGTTATTGCTCACCCATTTCCACTTAGTGCAGGTATACTCTGCCCAAATGAGGGATTGAACTCATGTTACCTGATGTGTCACCAATTCACAAGGATATCATCTAGTCTTTTATTTTTATTTAGTACTGTTCAGTTATTGCCTCACCTATTTCCACTTAGTGCAGGTATATCAGTCTCAAACCGAGGATTGAACTCACAAACACTATGTCACCAATTCAAAGGATATCATCTAAATTTTATATTTTTGATTAGCACTGTTCAGTTATTGCTCACCCATTTCCACTGAGTGCAGGTATACTCTGTCAAATCTATGTGACTGAACTACAAACACTATGTCATCAAATCACAAAGGGATATCATTTGTATTCTTTATTTTTATTTTAGTACTGTCTGGGTTATTGCCCACTTATTTCACCAGTATATACTTCACTAACCAGGATTAACTCTGATAACACCAATGTCTGCATCCAGCAGTAGTATCATCTGGTTCTTATTTTTGTCAGCATTGCCAGTTATTACCACCCATTTCCACTTAGTGCAGGTATACTCTGCCCAAACGAGGGATTGAAACTCACAAACACTATGCACACCACCAAATTCATGTGTGCGATACATTTATCTTGTCTTTTATTTTTATTTAGGGTCTTGTTCTGTTATTGTTTCACTCTGTCACTTAGTGTGTGTATACTCTGCCCAAATCAGGATTGAATCACAAAATACCATGTCACCAAATTCACAAAGTGGGATATCGTTCAGTTCTTATTTTTATTTAGTACTGTTCAGTTATTGCTCACCTATTTCCACTTAAGGCAGGTATACTCTGCCCCAAATGTGAGGGATTTCTGAATCATTAAACACCATGCCCAAACTTCACAAAGAAATATCATCTGTCTTTATTTTTATTTTATACTGTTCAGTTATTGCTCACCCATTTCACTTCCTAGGTGCAGGTATACCTGCCCAAACGAGATTTGAACTCAGCTTAAACACTATGTCACCAAATTCACAAAGGATATCATCTGTCTTATTTTATTTACATCACCACATACCACCCACGCACTTAGTGCAGGTATACTTTGCCCAAACGTAGGATTGAACTCACAAACACCAGAGTGTCAAATCTGTATGTATGACATTTCACTGCTTAGTTCTTATTTTTTTTATTTAGTACTGTTCAGTTATTGCCTGTTCATTTCCACTTAGTGCAGGTATACTCTGCCCAAACCAGGATTGAACTTTTATTAAATGTCATGTCAAATTCAGACAAAAGGATATCATCTGGTTCTTATTTTTATTTAGTACTGTCTGTTGTTGCTCACTCATTTCACTTAGCAGGCAGGTATACTCTGCCCAAACGAGGGATTGAACTCACAAACACTATGTCACCAAATTCACAAAGGGATATCGTTCAGTTCTATTTATTTATACTTATTCAGTTATTTCACCCATTTACCAGCAGGTATACCTACCAACTGAGATTTTAACTGCAAACAATTTTATGTCACCAAATTCACAAAGGACATCGTCTTGTTCTTATTTTTATTTAGTACTGTCTGGAAGCATGTTTCACCCATTTCCACTAGTGCAGGGCATAATTTCGTCTGCAAATCAGGATTAAACTCACAAACTCTATGTCACCAAATTCACAAAGGGATATCATCTGGTTCTTATTTTTTAGTACTGTTCAGTTATTGCTCACCCATTTTCCCACTCAGTGCAGGTATACTCTGCCCAAACGAGGGATTGAATCAATAAACTCTACATACCAATTCACAAAGGAGGTATCATCTGGTCTTATTTTTATTTAGTACTGTTCAGTTATTGCTCACCTCCATTTCCACTTAGTGCAGGTATACTCTGCCCAACGAGGGATTGAACTCCACAAACACTATGTCACCAAATTCACAAAGGGATATCATCTGGTTCTTATTTTTATTTAGTACTGTTCAGTTATTGCTCACCCATATTTCCACTTAGTGCATATACTCTGCCCAAACGAGGGATTGAACTCACAAACACTATGTCACCAAATTCACAAAGGGATATCATCTGGTTCTTATTTTTATTTAGTACTACCTAGTTATTGTCACCCATTTCCACTAGGTGCAGGTATACCTGCCCAAAACCAGGGATTGAACTCACAAACACTATGTCACCAAATCTTACAAAAGGGATATCATCTGGTTCTTATTTTTATTTAGTTAATGTTCAGTTATTGCTCACCTATTTCCACTTAGTGCAGGTATACTCTGCCCAAACGAGGGATTGAACTCACAAAACACTATGTCACCAAATTCATAAAGGAGTATCATCTCAATTTTATTTTATTTAGTACTGTTCAGTTATTGCTCACCCATTTCCACTTAGTGCAGGTATACTCTGCCCAAACGAGGGAAGACTGAACTCCATAACACTATGTCACCAAATTCACAAAGGGATATCATCTGGTTCTTATTTATTTAGTACTGTTCCAGTTATTGCTCACCGCACCTACCTAGTGCAGGTACATCGTCTAAATCAGAGGGATTTAACTCACAAACACTATGTCACCAAATTCACAAAGGGATATCATCTGGTTCTTATTTTTATTTAGTACTGTTCAGTTATTGCTCACCCATTTCCCACTGCAGGTATACCTACCCAAACGAGGACTAACTCACAAACACTATGTCACCAAATTCACAAAGTATAAGAATAACTTGTTTTATTTTTATTTAGTACTGTTCAGTTATTGCTCACCCATTTCCACTTAGTGCAGGTATACTTTGCCCAAACGAGGGATTGAACTCACAAACACGGTGTCACCAAATTCAGTAAAGGGATATCATCTGGTTCTTATTTTTATTTAGTACTGTTCAGTTATTGCTCACCTATTTCCACTTAGTGGTATACCTGCCCAACCAGGGATTGAACTTCATGCAAACACTATGTCACCAAATTCACAAAGGGATATCAGTCTGTTCTTATTTTTATTTAGTACTGTTCAGTTATTGTTCTCACCCATTTACCCTTGCAGTGTATATCAGTCAAAACGAGGGATTGAATCCCATAAACACTATGTCACCAAATTCACAAAGGATATCATCTAGTTCTTATTTTTATTTAGTAATGGTTCAGTTATTGCTCACCTGGCTTTTCCCCCACTTAGTGCAGGTATACTCTGCCTAAACTAGGATTGAATTAATAGAAACACTATGTCACCAAATTCAAAGGGATATCATCTTGGGTTCTTATTTTATTAGTATCATTCAGTTATTGCTCACTCATTTCCACTGTTAGGTATACATTTTGCTCAAACGAGGGATTGAACTCACAAACACTATGTCACCAAATTCACAAGGATATCATCTGGTTCTTATTTACTTAGTACTGTTCAGTTATTGCTCACCCATTTCCAATTTAGCAGTATACTTGCCCAAATGAGGGATTGAACTCATGAAGACTATGTCACACCACAAAGGGATATCATCTGGTTTTTATTTTTATTTAGTACTGTTCAGTTGATGTTTCATCATTTCCACTTAGTGCAGGTATACTCCGCCCAAACGAGGGATTGAACTCACAAACTCTATGTCACCAAATTCACAAAGGGATATCATCTTATTCTTATTTATTTAGTACTGTTCAGTTATTGCTCACCCATTTCCACTTAGTGCAGGTATGGCTCTGCCCAAACGAGGGATTGAACTCACAAACTCTATGTCACCAAATTCACAAAGGGATATCATCTGGTTCTTATTTTTATTTAAGTACTGTTCAGTTATTGCTCACCCATTTCCATCAGTGCAAGTATACCTTGCCCAAACGAGGGATTGAACTCTCATTAAATCCTATGTCACCAAAATTCACAAAGTGATATCATCTGGTTCTTATTTTTATTTAGTACTGTTCAGTTATTGCTCACCCATTTCCACTTAGTGCAGGTATATCAGCTCCAAACCAGGGATTGAACTCACAAACACTATGTCACCAAATTCACAAAGGATATCATCTGGTTCTTATTTTTATTTAGCATTGTCTTGGCTATTGCTCACCCATTTCACTTAGTGCAGGTATACTCTGCCTAAACGAGGATTGAACTAATAAACACTATGTCACCAAATTCACAAAGGGATATCAATTGGTTCTTATTTTTATTTAGTACTGTTCAGTTATTGCTCACCCATTTCCACTTAGTGCAGGTATACACTGCCCAAACGAGGGTGGATTGAACTACAAACACTATGTCACTCTCAAATTCACAAAGGGATATCATCTGGTTCTTATTTTTATTTAGTACTGTTCAGTTACTGCTCACCCATTTCCACTTAGTGCAGGTATACCTGCCCAAACGAGGGATTGAACTCATGAAATTTATGTCACCAAATTCACAAAGGGATATCATCTGGTTCTTATTTTTATTTAGTACTGTTCAGTTATTGCTCACCCATTTCCACTTAGTGCAGGTATACTCGCCCAAACGAGGGATTGAACTCACAAACTCCATGTCACCAAATTCACAAAGGGATATCATCTGGTTCTTATTTTTATTTATACTGTTCAGTTACTGCTCACCCATTTCCACTTAGTGCAGGTATACTCTGCTCCAAACTAGGGATTGAACTCACAGCAAACTCTATGTCACCAAATTCACAAAGGGATATCATCTGTCTTTATTTTTATTTAGTACTGTTCAGTTACTGCTCACCCATTTCCACTTAGTGCAGGTATACTCGCTCAAACTAGGATTGAACTCAACCTATGTCACCAAATTCACAAAGGGATATCATCTGGTTCTTATTTTTATTTAGTACTGTCTGGTTACTGCTCACCCATTTCCACTTAGTGCAGGTATACTCTGCCCAAAATTCAGGGATTTAACTCACAAACTCTATGTCACCAAATTCACAAAGGATATCATCTATTCTCATTTTTATTTAGTACTGTTCAGTTACTTCGTTCACCTATCTACTTAGTGCAGGTATACTGCCCAAACTGAGGGATTGAACTCATGAAACTCCAGCAATACCAAATTCACAAAGGGACATCTGTTCTTATTTTTATTTAGTACTGTTCAGTTACTGCTCACCCATCACTTAGTGCAGGTTACCTGCCCAAACGAGGGATTGAACTCTATTAAACTCTATGGTCACCAATTCACAAAGATGGGATATCATTCTGGTTTTATTTATTTACTGTTCAGTTATTGTCACCCATTTCATTTGGTGCAGGTATACTGTCTAAACTGTTAGGATTGAACTCACAAGAACTGTTGTCACCAAATCCACAAAAGGATATCATCTGGTTCTTATTTTTATTTAGTACTGTTCAGTTATTGCTCACCCATTTCACTTGGTGTACATCACCCAAACGAGGATTGAACTCACAAACACGCAGTCACCACTGCCAAAGGGACATTTATCTGGTTCTATTTTTATTTAGAGATTGTTCAGCATGTCACCTATTTCACTTAGTGCAGGTATACTGCCCAAACCAAGAGACTCAATCAATAAACTCTTGTATGTCACCAAATTCACAAAGGGATATCATCTATTTTATTTTTATTTATACTTTCTGTTCAGTTATTGCTCACCCATTTCAGCCTTCTAGGCAGGTATACTCTGCCCAAACGAGGATTGAACTCACAAACCTTATGTCACCAAATTCACAAAGGGATATCATCTGGTTCTTATTTTTATTTAGCACTGTCCAGTTACTGCTCACCCATTCTCCCACTTAGTGCAGGTATACTCTGCCCAAACCAGGGATTGAACTCACAAACTCTATGTCACCAAAATTCACAAAGGATATCATCTGGTTCTATTTTATTTGTATAATTGTTCAAAGGTTGCCCTCACCTATTTCCACTTAGTGCAGGCATACTCTCACCAAACCAGGGATTGAACTCAATAAACTCCAGGTCACCAAATTCACAAAGGAATATCATCTGTCTTTTATTTTTATTTAGCATTGTCTGTGCCACTGCCTCACCTTACATTTCCACTTAGTGCAGGCATACTCTGCCCAAATCAGAGGATTGAACCCACACCCCATGTCACCAAATTCACAAAGGGATACCATCTTGTTCTTATTTTTATTTAGTATTGCTCAATATTGCTCACCCATTTCCACTTAGTGGCATACTCTGCTCCAAACCAGGATTTAAACTCACAAACTCTATGTCACCAAATTCACAAAGGGATATCATCTGGTTTTATTTTTGTTTGGCATTGTTCAGTTACTGCTCACCCATTTCCACTGGAGGCAGGCATACCTGCCCAAACTATGACTTGAACTCACAAACTCTATGTCACCAATCACAAAGGGACATCATCTTGCCCTTATTTTTATTTTAGTATTGCCTGTGTCATTGCTCACCCATTTACCAGTGCAGGCATCTACTGCAAACTGAGGATTGAACTTACGAAACTCATGTCACCAAATTCACAAAGGGACATCTGTTTTATTTATTTAGTACTGTTCAGTTACTGCTACCCTGTATTTGTCTCTGTTAGTGCAGGTATACTCTGCCCAAACGAGGGATTGAACTCACAAACTCTATGGCCGCCGTCCACAAAGGATATCATCTCATTCTTATTTTTGTTTAGTAATTTGTTCAGTTATTGTTTCACCTATTTCCACTTAGTGTAGGCATACCTGCCCAAACGAGGACGTGAACTCACAAACTCCATGTCACCAAATTCAAAGGGATATCATCTCAATTTTATTTTTATTTATACTGTCGTGGCTATTGCCCACTTATTTCCACTAGTGCAGTGTTGCATCTGCTCAAACGAGGATTGAACCACAAATGATTATGTCACCACCCACAAAGGGATATCATCTTGTTCTTATTTTTATTTATACTGTTCAGTTATTGCCACCATTTCCACTTCAGTGCAGGTATATTCTCGCCCAAACGAGGGACCCGAATCGATGGGAACTTGCTACCACCACCCACAAAGTGGATATCATCTGGTTCTTATTTTTATTTAGTACTGTCTTTCAGTTATTGTCACCTTATTCACTTAGTGCAGGTATTCTCTTATTCAAACCAGGGATTGAACTCAAGAACTCTATGTCACCAAATTACAAAGGGATATCATCTGGTTCTATTTATTTAGTACTGTTCAGTTGTCACCACCATTTCCACTAGTGCAGGTATACTCTCTTGCCCAAACGAGGGATTGAACTCACAAACCTATGTGTCACCACCACACAAAGGTATTATCACATCTGGTTCTTATTTTTATTTAGTACTGTTCAGTTATTGCCTGCTCCCATTTCCACTTAGTGCAGGTATACTTCCCATTCAAAACTAGGATTGAACCCCACAAACTCTATGTCACCAAATTCATGTAAAGGATATCATCTGTCTTATTTTTATTTTGGGTACTGTCTGTGTTATTGCTCACCCATTTTATTTCAGTGCAGGTATACACTGTCAAATGAGGGATTGAATCAATAAAAACACTATGTCATCACCTGCAAAGGGATATCATCTGAGTTCTATTTTTATTTAGGTACTGTTCAGTTATTACCACCATTTCCACTTAGTGCAGGTATACTCTGCCCAAACGAGGGATTGAACTCATAACACTATGTCAAATCAAGGTATGTAGATATCATCTGAGCCTTATTTTGATTAGTACTGCTCAGTTATTGCTCACCCATTTCACTTTTTGCAGTGGTGTGTACTCTGCCCAAACCAGGATTGAACTTTATAGCACTATGTCACCAAATTCATAAGTGATATCATCTGGTTTTATTTTATTTATAATTATCTAGTTATTGCTCACCCATTTCACTTTCAGTATACACTGCCTAAATGAGGGATTGAAACCTCATTAAACACTATGTCACCAAATTGTGTTGGATATATCATCTGTTTTATTTTTATTTAGCATTGCTCTGTATTATTGCTCACCCATTTCCACTTAGTGCAGGTATACTCTGCCCAAACGAGGGATTGAATTTACAAACACTGAGGTCACCAAATCACAAAGGGATATCATCTGGTTCTTATTTTTATTTAGCACTGTTCAGTTATTGCTCACTGATTTTCCAAATTTCCTAGGTGAGAAGAGACTTCCTGCCCAAACTAGGATTGAACTCATTAAACACCATATGTCGCTACCATCCACAGTAAGTGGATATCATCTTGGTTCTTATTTTTATTGAAAATTTTGTTCAGTTATTGCTCACCCATTTCCACTTAGTGCAGGTATACTCACCTCAAACCAGAGGGATTGAACTACTACAAACACTATGTCACTAAATTCACAAAGGGATATCATCTGGTTCTTATTTATTTGACACGTTCAACATGTCACCCATTTCATCTAGTGCAGGTATACCTGCCCAAATTAGGATTGAACCTTCACAAACACCAGGTCACCAAATTCACAAGAAAGGATATCATCTGGTTCTTTATTTTTTTATTTAGTACTGTCTAGTTATTGTCACACCATTTCCACTTAGTGGTGTGTATATCACCACCAGGGAGATTGAACTCACAATGATCATGTCACCAAATCACAAAGGGATATCAACTGGTTCTTATTTTTATTTAGTACTTTCGGTCTGTGTTGTTGTTTCACCCATTTCATCAGTGGCATAATTTCAGCTCAAATGAGATTGAACTGAACACTATGTCACCAATCAAAAGGGATATCATCTGGTTCTTATTTTTATTTTTAGTACTGTTCAGTTATTGTTTTACCCATTTCCACTTAGTGCAGGCATACTGCCCAAACCGAGGGATTGAACTCATTACACTATGTCACTGTACTCATAAAGTGATACTTTATCTAATTTTATTTTTATTTATACTGCTTCCTAGGTTATTGCTCACCCATTTCCACTAGTGCAGTGTTACCTCATCAAACGAGGATTGAACTGTTAGAATACCAAAAGTATTACCAAATTCATGATATCATCTTATTCTATTTTTGTTTAGTACTGTTCAGTTATTGCTCACCCATTTCACTTAGTGTAGTATGGCCTCCGTTGCCCAAACTGTATTTCCAGTGTCTGTAACCCCATGTCACTCAAAATCAAAGGCAGGATATCATCTGTCTTTATTTTTATTTAGTACTGTTCAGTTATTGTCACCATTTCCAATTAGTGCAGGTATACTCTGCTCAAATGAGGGATTGAACTCACAATCCCATGTCACCAACGTCAAAGGACATCATCTGGTTCTTATTTTTATTTTAAACACCTAGTTATTAAGTCACCTTCATTTCACTTAGTGCAGGTATACCTGGTCTAAATTGCAGGATTAACTCATTGTACCATATGTCACCAAATCATAAAGTGATACCATCTTAATTTTATTTTTATTTTAATGAGACCAAGTTATTGCTCACCCATTTCCACTTAGTGCAGGTATACTCGCCTTAAACCAGGATTGAACTCACAAACTCTGTGGTCACCAAATCACAAAGGGATATCATCTGTCTATTTTTTGACAGACCGAGTCTGGTTATTGCCCATCCATTTCCACTTAGTGCAGGTATATCATTTCAAAACTGATAGATTGAACTCACAACCCATGTCACCAAATCTTGCCAAAGGGATATTTCCATCTGTCTTTATTTTATTTACACTGGGAACGAAATATTGCTCACCCATTTTACTTAGTGCAGGTATACTCTGCCCAAACTGTGCATCAACTCTACAACCTGTGTCACCAAATTCACAAAGGGATATCATCTGGTTCTTATTTTTATTTAGCATCATTCAGTTATTGCTCACCTATTTCCCCCACTTAGCAAAATACCTGCCCAAACGAGGGGATTAGAACTCACAAAACTGCTATGTCACCAAATTCACAAAGGACATCATCTCCGTTCTATTTTTTATTTAAATAATGTTCCGTTATTGCTCACCCATTTCCACTTATGGTAAGTATACTCTGCCCAAACTGGTGGGATTGAACCCACAAACCTATGCCCACTGCACCTAGTAAAGGATATCATCTGGTCTTTATTTTATTTAAAATGTTCAGTTATTGCTCACCATTTCCACTTATTGCAGGTATACTCTGCCCAAACGAGGGATTGAACTCACAAACTCTATGTCACCAAATTCACAAAGGGATATCATCTGGTTCTTATTTTTATTTAGTACTGTTCAGTTATTGCTCACCCATTTCCACTTAGTGCAGGTATACTCTGCCCAAACGAGGGATTGAACTCACAAACTCTATGTCACCAAATTCACAAAGGGATATCATCTGGTTCTTATTTTTATTTAGTACTGTTCAGTTATTGCTCACCCATTTCCACTTAGTGCCGGTATACACTGCCCAAACGAGGGATTGAACTCACAAACTCTATGTCACCAAATTCACAAAGGGATATCATCTGGTTCTTATTTTTATTTAGTACTGTTCAGTTATTGCTCACCCATTTCCACTTAGTGCAGGTATACTCTGCCCAAACGAGGGATTGAACTTACAAACTCTATGTCACCAAATTCACAAAGGGATATCATCTGGTTCTTATTTTTATTTAGTACTGTTCAGTTATTGCTCACCCATTTCCACTTAGTGCAGGTATACTCTGCCCAAACGAGGGATTGAACTCACAAACTCTATGTCACCAAATTCACAAAGGGATATCATCTGGTTCTTATTTTTATTTAGTACTGTTCAGTTATTGCTCACCCATTTCCACTGAGTGCAAGTATACACTGTCCAACACAGGGATTGAACTCACAAACACTATATCACCAAATTCACAAATCCATAAGAGAGTTTGCTGCAGTGAACTGCAAGGAGCTGTTATTTGTCTTTCTTTCTTTCTTAGCTGCTCCCATATTTGTGGTAAATCCAAGTGAGGAACCACACAAAGTAATGAACAACGAAACACATAGTTGAGATAGAAAAATAGGTTATGTTGAACATAAATATATAAATTTGAACACAGTTTAGTAATCCAGGTATACGATTAGTAAGAAATATATATATATATATATATATATATACAAGTCTTTGAAGTGAGACCATGCTGGAAATAGTATATCAGTGTAATATTATTCTGGATGAGTGGAGCTCACAGCTATTATGACTCCTGACATGGTATTCTCTGTGTAACTTCGGTATCTATCGGTAACTCTGGGATCAGTTACGATACACTCAATGTCTCAATCGTACCTGGGCATACGCGCTCAGGTTCCCCACATTCAAAAAGACCTTGTGTCACATCTCTCTCAAGTGGGAGAGAAGAGTAAAGATCTCTCTTTACTTTCTAACAGATTTCTACAGCTCTTACGTATCTCACTATGGCAGGAGTATATGTATACTCAAGTCAAGTCCATTATCAAGAAAAAGAGGAGATCCCACAACAATATTGTATTTCTTTCTATGCTAGGCCTACTGAGGAGATCCTTGTGGCATAGCATATGTGCTGATTTTTTAGACATTGAACTTTCCAGTGTTCTGTGCTGTCCAATATTTTCCTTTCATTCTACAGGGACCGATGACTACCTTTTTCTTGCCTTGCATAATCAGCCATGTCTAATTTCCTTGTCTCACTCCTCACTGCAGTTTTTCGATGTTCCTTCATCCTTGCTTTTAGAGATCAGCTTGTTTCTCCTTTATATTAAAATGTAAATGCAAATTCTACTCCAGGAGCTTCTTTTCCCATGCTTCCCACCTGTGAAATTCTCTTCCATTTACTTGCTTTCCTGACAGCTACAATCTCCAAGAATTTAAATGTAAAGTCAATAGTCATCTCCTATCTCACTAGCCTGCAGCCTCTCTCACATGCTCCTTTCTCCGTTCACTCCACTCTCATCAGTATTCTCATCCTTCTTTTACCCACTTCCTGACACCCCCTATAACCTGTCACTCTTTCTCATAACTTTCCTCCTATGTAACCCCGACAAAATAGTGGCAGTAAAATGCCTTGCTTGGGGCGATATGATTATTAAAAAAAATATTCTCTTCCACAACTGCAGGGAATTGTGTACATGCAATTCTTGGTCATGTTCTTTCTTGTGTGAAGTACTATTTCTCAATATTTTATTGATGTTGCGTTATTTTCATCTCAGAAATTCGGGCAACAAATATCAAGAAACTCACCCAAAAAACGCTAAAAGAAATAAAAGAAAGAAAGCAGATACGAAGGTCATTCAATATATAAGGTGAATTTTTTGGTATAAGGACTTCTAATACAGATAGAAGCTTACTTTTTTAAAACTTTTTCATTTACTTCTTTTTCAAAGGTATTTATTTTTTTTTAATTTTGAATTTTTTTTTCTTTGAGCTTATCCATTGGGACAGCACACAAAATTGTCCATGATGACCTTGCCTACTCGATTGTCAGCTTCAAAGCCTCACACAGCAGCCCAAATGGTGCAGACCATCAACGAGCTGGGCTGTGAACTGGTCCCTCATCCCCCTTACAACCCAAACTTTGCCCCTTCAGACTTTCACCTGTTTGGTCCCTTGAAAGCGTTCACAAGAGGCATGAAGTTTGAAAGTGACGATGAAGTCAAAAGTGCTGTGAGCGATTGGCTGAGACATCAGTCCAAAGATTTTTACGCTGAAGGAATACGGAAGCTTGTGCACAGATGGGAAAAGTATGTGACATTGCTGGGAGACTATGTTGAAAAATAAAAAGAAAGTAAGCTTCTATCTGTATTCAGTCAGTTAAGTGCCATACATGATACATGCTTGGGCAATCATGTCTCGAAAGAGACATGACTGACTGGGCAGAAGATTATCCTGCAGTAGTTTGCCATTGCTTTCTGTGGTAGACTGGTTGCCAACCAAGGCTATAGAACCCAATCTGTCCTGCTATTTAACCCATAACTGGAAGGAAGAGACGGATTAATACCTTTCCCAAGGGTATTTTCACGTAAGTGAATACAATGGATTCAACTGGAATTCGAACTCGGTTTGCCGGTTTCTTGTTCCGAGCCAATATCCACTGTACCACAACACACATCCTCTAGAAATTCTTATACCAAAAAATTCACCTTATTTATTGAATGACCCTCGTAGATGGAAACTAATGCGTTACCTTTCATCAGTTCAAATGCTTTTTCCACTTTAAACTTGCGAGCTCGAAGATACTGAAGCAGATGGTTATTATCCTTGGATCCAAAGTATTCCAAAACATTCCTGTCTGTCTTCATCAAGTCTCTTAACTGAGACAGAGATTCTTGGTGGCATCCTGGGCATTCCTTAATTTCTCTTTGAGCTCTTTCCAAAGTCTCAGGCGGAATCACAGTACAACTTTTGAAAATTTCTTCATAGAATGTTTCCATAATACTTTTGGCAAAAATATCTGAAAAGAAAAAGAAGGACAGATATAAAGATGAATAATTTCTGTTGACAAATCAACATCTACAGGGGTTTTGTAGTTTTGGTATCTTAAGAATTGTGAAGGGACTTCAAATTGAATTCTGTTTTTATCTGTTAACTTTTTTTGCAGTCTTGTTCAACTAGAATATGGCCCAAGAGTCACTCAAAATAGTTGACCACTGAATGAGAGTGTTGTGAGGAGTGTAAATAAGCGCAGGTTATTGTGATATGTAAGATAAATAATGATTAACTGTAGACTTGAAATGGTTAAGATTGTAAAAGACTCCGAGGAGCGAGTCTGATAAAGAAGTTTTCCATACAGAATTTCCTCTTTACCAGTGGAATACAAAGGGAATAAGGATGCTTTGTGTGGGGCATAGTGGGTCCTAGCTGTGATAGCGCGAACTTGTAGAACAGAAGAATGAAGCACATCTAAACATTTGCCATAGAGGTAGAGTAACCAGTTTCATCTATGAGTAAAAGGGTTGGAAGATGGAAAGTAATTAATCATCAACAAGGACATATAAAATGCTTTTAAAATCATGGCTAGAAAGTGAACACTGTGCAGCTCCAGACCAGATATAGCAGCAATACTATATTTTTGGTCTAATATCATTCTTGTAAAGTTGAATCATGTCAGAAGGACTCTCAAGGCCAGAAAGTGACGCTTGGATATCTCCATCCCAGATATGGCAGCAATACTCCAGTTTTGGTCTAATATCATTCTTGTAAAGTTGAATCATGTCAGAAGGACTCTCAAGGCCAGAAAGTGATGATTGGGCAGCTCCATCCCAGATATGGCAGCAATACTCCATTTTTGGTCTAATATCACTCTTGCAAAGATGAAGCATATCAGAAGGACTATTTAAGCTAGAAAGTGATGATTGGGCAGCTCCATCCCAGATATGGCAGCAATACTCCATTTTTGGTCTAATATCACTCTTGCAAAGATGAATCATGTCAGAAGGACTATTTAAGCTAGAAAGTGATGATTGGGCAGCTCCATCCCAGATATGGCAGCAATACTCCATTTTTGGTCTAATATCACTCTTGCAAAGATGAATCATGTCAGAAGGACTATTTAAGCTAGAAAGTGATGATTGGGCAGCTCCATCCCAGATATGGCAGCAATACTCCATTTTTGGTCTAATATCACTCTTGCAAAGATGAATCATGTCAGAAGGACTATTTAAGCTAGAAAGTGATGATTGGGCAGCTCCATCCCAGATATGGCAGCAATACTCCATTTTTGGTCTAATATCACTCTTGCAAAGATGAAGCATGTCAGAAGCACTATCAGGGCTGAAAAGTGATGATTGGGCAGATCACAGTCCAGATATGGTAGCAATTCTCCACTTTGAGTGGGACCTAACTTTTACAAAGGAAGACTATGACAGGATGAATCAGGGATTTTCTGTAACAGTCCAAGGAAACAACTATTTTTCCGCATCTTCAGGAATGATTCACATATATGAGTTCTACTTACTGACAGCAAATACTAAATTACTAAATGCAGACATATATATATATTGGAAATTGCTATAGAAACACTATTTAAATTATAGTAATATATAAATTCATCACTTACAGATTTACAATAGAAATTTTTTTTTTTAATCATTTCACCCCGAGCAAGGCAGAAACGCCACTGATGTGCAGGGGGCTACATAACTGTAAAAAGATTAATTAGAAAAGAGTGAGGAGTACAAACTAGTTAGAAAGGAACAATAGAAAGCTGAGAAAGCAGGTGCAATGACAGATATATAGGCGGAGAGAAAGGGAAGGATATACGGGGTTGGGGAGAGAGCTAGAGTCCAGTGGTTAATAGATGAGTATTGACATTGCATTTAAATTTCTGTAGGTTGTAGCCGTCAGGAAAGCAAGAATACGGGAGTGAGTTCCACAGGCGGGAAGTGCGAGAGAAGAAGCTGCAAGAGTAGAATTGTCGTCTGCATTTGGCTAACCTGACTGTGAATGGGTGGGACCCAGTTGCCAGTCTGGTTGCACGAGTAAACATCTGTTGAGGAGGCACCAGTGACTTAAGTTCGTCCAAGCAGAAGCCATGAAAGTATTTATAGAACAGACAAAGGGAGGCCACATTTCGACGGTGGGGAAGTGGCTGCAGTCGAGCCGCCAGAAATGCAAATTTATATTAATACTTCTTTTTTCATATGGATGATCAAGGCTCTCCACATCTTCCAGTCATTTCTTACTCTTGTCCCTTACTAGACTTTTTTGTCCAGGTTCTGCCAACCATTCAGTACTTCTTTCATATGCCAAATCCTTACCTGTTCCTCCTCAACGTCCTGTCTTTTGTCATTCTTTTCTTTTTGTACCTCTTTTCTTCTTTTTCTGCCAGCCATACAATATTACTTCTTTCATATGCCATATCCTTTCTTGACATAAGTAAACATTTCCCTCCACAACTTCCAGTTGTTTGTTAAAGTACTTCCCCACCGTCGAAACTTGGTCTCCCTTTGCCTGTTCTATAAATACTTTCATGTCTTCTTCTCGGACGAACTTAAGTCACTGGTGCCTCCTCAACAGGTGTTTATTCGTACAACCAGACTGGCAACTGGGTCCCACCCATTCACAATTAGGTTAGCCAAATGCAGACGACAATTCTACTCTTGCAGCTTCTTCTCTTGCACTTCCCGCCTGTGGAACTCGCTCCCATATTCTTGCTTTCCTGACGGCTACAACCTACAGAAATTTAAATGCAATGTCAATACTCATCTATTAACCACTGGACTCTAGCTCTCTCCCCAACCCCGTATATCCTTCCCTTTCTCTCCACCTATGTATCTGTCATCGCACCTGCATTCTCAGCTTTCTATTGCTCTTTTCTAACTAGTTTGTACTCCTCACGCTTTTCTAATATTTTTTACAGTTATGTAGCCCCCTGCACATCAGTGGCATTTCTGCCTTGCTCGGGGTGAAATGATTAAAAAAAAAAAAAAGTAACTCTTGTAATTTTAGATGGGTGTTCATTGTGGTGCATTGGATAACAGCTCGGAACGAGAAATCGGGGAGCTGAGTTCGAATTCCAGCTGAATTCATTGCATTCACTTACGCACAAACACCCTTGGGAAAGGTATTAATCCATCTATTCCTTCCAGTTATGGGTTAAATAACAGAACAGATTGGGTTCTATAGCCTTGGTCGGCAACCAGTCTACTGCAGAAAGCAATGGCAGCCTACTGCGAGATAAATTTCTGCCCAGTCAGTCGTGTCTCTTTCGAGACATGATCGCCCAAGCATGTATCAGGTATGGCACTTAACTGACTGAATGAACATAGCTGCTTTAGTTATATACAAAAATAAGTTTAGCCACAAGTTAGATTTAAGGAATGTGACACTTATTAAAAGAGAAAATAATTTCTTGAAACAAAAAACTCTTGAAAGTGCTTCTATGAAATTTCACCAAAATGTTAAACTGCACCCCAAATTTTTTAAATCTCTCATTTGCTAAATTAAATAACCTTTTCCCAAGCCAACAAACATGGCCATAAGAATTTTAAAAAAGATCACTGGTGCTCCCTAGGTATGAATTTACATGAACTACTAGATTAGCAACTAGGTCCTACTCTTTTACAGTGAAACCGATAAAATGTAACCACAATTTCTACTTTAACAGCTTCTTTTCATGCACTTCCCACCTGAGGGACTTCCTTCCATATACTTGCTTCCCCGACAGCTACAATCTCCAGGAATTTAAATATAAGGTCAATAGACATCTCCCATCACACTAACTTGCATCCATTCTCACAAGCTGTTTTTTCATCTACTCCACCCCCATCCTCGGTATCCTCATACGTCAATTACCCTCCTTCTGACATTTCTTATAACTAACCCCTCTTTCTCATCACTTTTCCCGATGTAACCCCCTGCACAACAGTGGCAGTAGAATGCCTTGCTTGGAGTGAGATGATTTAAAAATAAAAAAAGTTATGTCAAAATATTCAGTAATTTAAATTAAAATAATATATAATAATTACATTAATAAATATGTGTTTGTGTGTATTATATGTGTGTGTATTATATATGTGTGTATATATATGTGTGTGTGTGTATTATATATATGCGTATATATGTGTGTGTGTGTGTATTATATATATGTGTATATATATGTGTGTGTGTATTATATATATGTGTATATATATGTGTGTGTGTGTATTATATATATGTATATATATATATCCGAGTGAATACAGAATGAAGAAAGAATTCTTACAACGTCCAAAACATTAATTTAAAACAGTGCTCGATATATAATATATAGAGCTGTGAATATTTATTATAAATTATATTTTAGAACATGTACAGAATTATTCTATATATATCCACAACAAAGGTACAATTGTTTCGACATTGAAACTTCAATGTCTCATCAGGCAGTGTGTAAAGTAATGGAAATCCTCTTTCCTTCTCAAATATTAGTACTTGTGGAAGGTGATTTTGTTTAAGATCTTGAACAGGTCATTCTCGAAGTTATAAAGTTTGTCTGTGAGAGGAGTGGTTTTTAGGTTTTTAAATCCGAATGTTTCCTTATTGTCAGCAGATCCCTGGCCTGATTTCCATTACTTTACACACCGCCTGATGAGACATTGAAGTTTCAATGTCGAAACAATCGTACCTTTGTAGCGGATATATATAGAATGATTATGTACATGTTCTAAAATATATAATTTTATATATATATATATATATATATATTTGTATTTGTGTGTGTTATATATTTCAATCCAAAGTTATCTTATTGTCTGTTTTTTTTTTCATAAACTCACTATTGTAACCATAACATTATAAACTTTACTCTATCTCACAACAACAAAATGTTTTCTTTCTTTTCCACCCACACCCCCCACCCCCACTATTCCTTCTATCTGGTTAATTTATACAAGATTCATTTTTGTAAAATTTTTAGTCTGATGAGCTGAATATTTCTAATATTCATCAAATGAATTATCACTGATGGATTTATAAATTTGTCTGACTTATTTTCATTTAATGACGGCTCCCACCAGCCTTATCTCAAAAACAATAATACCCTTAGTTATATTAATATCTATCCCAACTACCCCAAAATTATGTCTTCAACATGGGATATATAAAAGTTTGAGAAGCACGGACCAAGAGGGTTTCCCATACTTAATTTGCATGTAAATATTGCCAGGATGATCATAAAAAGATACTTTCGTGGTGCAGACAAGAAAGAGTTTTTAAGGAATTTCAGAACTGATAGAGGTGGGTGGGATTGAATTATGTTTATATCTAGAGTTAATTATTATGTCAATAATTTAATCAACAGGTACATTAGTATCAATAACAATAATTCACCTGTAAAATCTAAACCGAAGAAAACCAGTGTCATTTTCAAATTAATATGACCTTTAAAGAACTGTTTTCCTCAACTATCCAAATCTGTAGATAATTACATTTGCTATACCACCACAAAAATTGACCTTTCACCTTTTCTACAACAGTTCCATCCAATCATATTTAAACACACATCGAGATCTTCCAGGACCTATCCATGATATCATCATTGATAATACATACGTAATAACAACATCCACATGAAAAAAACAAAAATTAAAAATAATGGAGATATTACTGATAAAAAGTGACATCCTACACTTAATAACAGCAATTATGAACACAGCAAGAAAAATGTTCGGAACTTAATATACACAAAACTCTAAATTTATAAACTTTACACGTGTTTATTTACAAGTAAAACAAAATTAATTCTTGATAATGGCTAAAAGTAGAGCCAAACGTGCTTGAAAGTACAAAACCTTTGGACAATTCTTATATAATTTGAGTTCCGAAAAGAAAAAATTATACAAACATATGAAAAATTATATAAAAAATGTCATGATAATAACTTGTCTGTCATTTTTCATGAAACTTGTATATATATATATATATATATATATATATATATATAGTGTATCGAGGCAGCAGATAATTTTCTAAACATATATTGTTAAGTATAAGAGACAATGAATGTCTATTATGTTTCATCATGAGCCATTCTAAACATCGTATTTTCACTTTAATTTCAGGTGAAAATAAAGACAAAAATTCTCCAACATTTGGATAATTTTTTATTAAGTTGGTTCTAAGCTTTTGGCTCACATGAGCCATCTTCAGAGAGGTTACAAGGACCTTAACATAAAAACATCCACCATTAAAGACGATTTTATCTTGTGTTGACATAAAACTTTGCTAAGCAACGATAATAGTTAACAAATAACAAACGCAGTTCGTAAATTTGTAATGCGGTTCTATGACATCACACCGTGTCATATATATATATATATATATTTATATATATATATATAGACTGAGAGAGAGAGAGAGAGAGAGAGAGAGAGAGAGAGAGAGAGAGAGAAGAAGCTACATTGATATATGAACAGATATATATATATTGATAGATAGATGAACAGATGGAGATAGATGAACAGACAGATATAAATAGAAAAAGAGAGAGAGGGAGAGAGGAAAGAGATATGAACAGATAGAGATAGACTGATATATAAACAGACAGATATATATATATATTAATTAGTTAATTCGTTATTTTTTAAGTAACTTCTCCTTATTTAGAAAATTGTGTATTCATAAAAGATTCCTGTTGTGTGCATTTTAAAAAAAGTCAAATCAGTTAATGTAAATCACCTGAAGACATCAAAAGGTAGAAACCTGGGTCACAAAATAACTCGTTTCCAAATGAAAAAAGAAGTAGATAGATAGATAGATAGATGAACAGGCAGATATATATATATACTGTATATAACGCTCTACATTTGTATCGAGCACTCTTTATAAAAGTCAATGCATGAACAAAAGGTTAATAAACAACTTAGTTACAATATATATATATATATATATATATATATATATATATATATATATATATAGATATTTTTCATCTTTAAACGAGTTATTTTGCTACCTTGGTTTCCACCATGAGTGGTATCTTCAGGTGATTTTTAATAACTGCTTTTACCTTTTACCGTTTTTCTTTTTAAGAACGCTCTTGTAACGGTGTTTTATTTGAACGTTCACGTGGCAGAGAATTTACGAATGCACATTGTTTAAATTCAAATGAATTATGACGTTTTCATCCATGGTTGTATGAACCTAAGAGGTATTTCTTAGTGTGGATGCATTTTGTCATAATTTCTGTTCTTTCATTTAACAGTTCGTCTTTATTTGGGTATGTCATAATTTCTAATTTTTCTTCTTGGCGCAGTCTACAGAATTAAACAAAATTAATACCTTATTTTATTCAAATTGTGGCCTCCGATTACAAATCCTGGCATAACATCTAGAGTCCTCAAAATAGTCTCACTGTATGAAAGTATACAAATACATTTTCATAGTAAAAAATAATATCACCAATACATTAGTGTAATAAAAAAAAAAAAAACAGCAATAGATTTTTGTAAATAAAAAAATTACCCAAGCTCCCCGAAAAATTAAAGTTTTGTATTTGGTGACCCATTTAGGAGTTGATATGCTTCTGGTTTTTTTTATAATCATTTCACCCCAAGCAAGGCAAAAATGTCACTGGTACACAGGCTATAGAGTGAGAGAATAAAAAAGTACAGAGAATGTCAACGAAAATATACAAGAAGGATTGGAATCAAGTAAATAAAAGATGGCAATTGACGTTGCATTTAAACTTTTGGAGACTGTAGCTATCAGAGAAGCAAGCACATGGAAAGGAGTTACACAAACAGGAAGTGTGAGAAAAGAAACTGTTAGAGTAGAAGAGGAGGTTACATTTAACTATTTCGATGGTAAAAAAAAAAAAAAAATATTGTTACAAAGAAATTCAAATAATAACATCTCAAGTGAAAGGTAGGTGAAACTCATTACCATGCACTCAGTCAGTTAAGTGCCATACGTGATACACGCTTGGGTGATCATGTCTCGAAAGAGGCATGACTGACTGGGCAGAAGATTATCCCGCAGTAGGTTGCCATTACTTTCTGTGGCAGATTAGTTGCCGACCAAGGCTATAGAACCCAATCTGTCCTGTTATTTAACCGATAACTGGAGGGAAGAGACGGATTAATACCTTTCCCAAGGGTACTGGTGTGCAAGTGAATGCAAGGAATGCACTACAAGAAAAAATAAAATAAAGAAATGATTTCAGTGTGGTATCTTATGAAAATTAGCCGAGTTGTATTTAAGTGCTAGGCCGGAAACTGTCGACACTCCATTACATCACGCATAATGGTGTATCACATATCAAGTACTAAAACTGTGAGATATACCAGACATGACATATTGATAATTCTTTTTATTCATCTACAACAGCAGAAAAAATTAAAATGCTGTCAGATTGAAATTTAGTTGAAACATGATCTATAGAAAAGAAGACAAAAAAAAACTAACCTCAAAAATTCTCCTATTATTCGTCAAGAAGAATTTATTCTCATGGTAATGGCAAACGAGATTGATACTTATTGGAATTTGTCAACAATGGCATTAACTCGTTCCCTTCAATTCTGACAAATAACTGAGATTCTTTTGATGAACACATACATCTCAAATTATACAAATTCTTCCACTATAACCAACGACCATTAACCATTATATACCGAGCTTGAAAAGAAATTTATATTCTAATTCGCCCGGTTCACACTCCACCCACGTCTATTGAACAGGAGTAGAGGCTCATCCCTTGTTCCCTGTTTAGGATGTAGTTTCCGGCTTTCTCTTTTCCCATCTTTTCATTCTTACGTAGCCCCCTGTGCTTCAGTGGCATTGCCGCCTTGCTTGGGGTGATATGATTAAAAAAAAAAAAAATTCACTTTTTTTTTTTATATTTTACTGAAAAAAAAAACAGCTTTAAAATAGTTCAGAGTCAAGATTAGATTAAATGGATCAGTACGCATGTGTAGACTGAAATCCAACACACATTCACGTAGATAATTACAGATAACTTTATATCAGACCAGATACAGGAAAAGGTTGGTAAATGGGGGTTGGGTAGAGCGTAATTTAAGACCACCATGAGGACAAGTACCATGTTTGCAAAATGCAGGAAATTTCAAGATATAAATTACAACTTCTGTCCCATAATAGTTCATCTCACCCGTTACACCCAATGTTGTGTAGGGCAGCAATTTTTTGTCACTGTTTCTGTAACAAACTGTTTTTTATGGGGCAGGGCTGTTAGCCCTGCGCCCAATCCCCAAACCTGAAGGACTGGTGGACAATTCTTGGTCCTTACATTTGCAGCACCTGGTATTCCCAAATGGTCACTCATCTAAGTACTGACCAGGCTCAATTTTGCTTATCTTCGATGATCGGATGAGAACCGGTGTATTCAACATGATATAGCAGTAGACCCATAATAGTTTGTCTATATAATAATTGACCAGATGAAATGTATATGTATCAGTTAAATGCCATACGTGATACACGCTTGGGTGATCATGTCTCGAAAGAGACATGACTGACTGGGCAGAAGATTATCCCGCAGTAGGTTGCTATTGCTTTCTGCGGTAGACTGGTTGCTGACCAAGGCTATAGAACCCAATCTGTCCTGTTATTTAACCCATAACTGGAAGGAATAGATGGATTAATACCTTTCCCAAGGGTATTTGCGCGTAAGTGAATGCAATGAAAATGCTACCAGTGTCCCATAATGATTGTTACACAGAGTATATCAAATGTATATGCCTGTGTAGCAAGTATTCTTGGACAGGTATAGTAGAAATGTTACCTCTGTCCTATAATATTGATACACACAATATATGAAATGTATCAGATGTGCTTTGTGGAGCAGTGGATATCGACTCGAAATGACAAATCAGGGAGCCGAGTTCAAATTCCAGTTGAATTCCTTGCATTCACTTATGCACAAATATCATTGGGAAAGGTATTAATCCGTCTCTTCCTTCCAGTTATGGGTCAACCAGTCTACCACAGAAAGTAATGGCAACCTACTGCAGGATAATCTTCTGCCCAGTCTGTCATGTCTCTTTCAAGACATGATCACCCAAGTGTGTATCACATTTGGTACTTGATTTACTGATATGCAAATATAGCAGTATTTATGAACCAGTATAGTAGAAATACGTGGCAGATGTGCATTGTGGTGCAGTGGATATCGACTCGGAATGAGATATCAGGGGGCTGAGTTCAAATTCCAGTTGAATCCATTGCATTCACTTATACGCAAATACCCTTAGGAAAGGTATTAATCCATCTCTTCCTTCCAGTTATGGGTTAAATAACAGGACAGATTGAGTTCTATAGCCTTGGCTGGCAACCAGTCTACCACAGAAAGCATTGGCAACCTACAGCGGGATAATCTTCTGCCCAGTCAGTCATGTCTCTTTCGAGACATGATTGCCCAAGCATATCATATATGGCACTTGACTGACTGATATGCAGATATAGCAGTATTTACGGACCAGTATAGTAGAAATGTTACCTCTGCCCCATAATTATTGTTACATAGAATATATGAAATGTATATGCAGATATAGCAACTATTATGGGGATCAGTCAGTTAAGTGGCATACATGATACACGCTTGGGCGATCATGTCTTGAAAGAGACATGACTGACTGGGCAGAAGATTACACCTTTCTGTCGTAGTAATAATTGAACAGAGGTAGCATTTTTATGATACCTATCCCAGCATTGTGACACATTTTTATACATTTTTTTTTTTTTGGTTCTATTATGTCACTCCCAGTTAAGGTAAACAAGACTACAAGGATACAAGTTGTTAATGAATTTTTGAGTGCATGATGAAAGAAATATTATTAAAAAGCGAGAACAATAAAAGAACAGGAATTAATAAGACACCAAATAACGATTAACATTGAATTAAAAATTTTTTAAGCTCAAAATTGAATGGAAAGCAAGAAGCAAGATACTAAAAATGTTAATTTTTTTTTTTTAATCATATCACACCAAGCAAGGCGAAAACGCCACTGATGCGCAGGGGGCTACGTAAGAGTGAAAAGAGTGGAAAAGAGAAAAACCGGAAACCACATCCTAAACAGGAAACAAGGGATGAGCCTCTTCACCTGTTCAATAGACGTGGGTGGAGTGCGAACCGGGTGATAGTTTAGTCTATCTACTCTAATTGAAAAAAAATAAAATAAAATAAAAAAAAGAGTGAAAAGATTGGAAAAGAGAAAAACCGGAAACCACATCCTAAACAGGAAACAAGGGATGAGCCTCTTCACCTGTTCAATAGACGTGGGTGGAGTGCGAACCGGGTGATAGTTTAGTCTATCTACTCTAATTGAAAAAAAATAAAATTAAAAAAAAGAGTTTGAAGATTGGAAAAGAGAAAAACCGGAAGCCACATCCTAAACAGGAAACAAGGGATGAGCCTCTTCGCCTGTTCAATAGACGTGGGTGGATAGCGATAGTTTAGTTTAATATTTGTTGTATTTACATACACATTTCATATACACATATATAACAAACAATATGAAAGAGATAATAAAAAAGGCTGCTTTTGTTCCATAATATTTGATAGATTTAGTGATTTAAATTTGTATACAAATATAACAACTATTATGGAACAGAAATAGTAAAAATGCTACCTCTCTGATTATGTTTGATACATTTAGTGTATAAAATCTGTATTTGAACCTAAAAACTATTATGGGATAGAGGTAATAAAAGTGCTACATCTACCCCATAATAGTTGTTATATTTTGTGGCGGACCTGAAGCAGGCTACTACCATGTTTAATTTTGTTGTTTTCCATTTTTTTTACTTTTTTCAGTGCAGTCCTATCGATTGTTACTTAAACTTTCCGATTATAAAAGAAGATTTTCAAAAATTACAATATTTAAACCACTTTTGAGGAGGTCAGTTTCTCATGCAACGTTAAACTAAATCAATTCTCCATTTTCAATTCACTCTCTTTGGGGGTCGCTTTGTTTATGTTAATTTCGTTGTTTTTCATTTTTTTTACTTTTTTCATCACAGTTCTATTGATACTTACTTAAACTTTCCAATTTTCAAAAAAAATTTTGAAAAAGTACAATATTTAAACGAATTTTGAGGGGTCAGTTTCTCATACAACGTTAAAGTAAATCGATCCTCCATTTTCAATCCACTATAAAGGTTGTATGAGAAACTGGTCCCCCCCACCTACAATTGTTTAAATATTAAAATTTTTGCAAATTTTTTTTTGTCATTGGTAAAGTTTAAGGTGTAAAACATAATATTGCACTGAAAAAAGTCCAAAAAGTTTGATAATGAAAAAATTTACACGTGGCAGTAATGTCGTACCGGTGACTGGCTTCAAAATGGAGGCTCGATTTACTATAACGTTGTATGAGAAACTGATCCCCCTCAGAAAATGTTTAAATATTGAAATTTTTCAAAATTTTTTTTTTGTCACTTGTAAAGCTAAAGGGGTAACCAATAGGACTGCACTGAAAAAAGTTTAAAAAATGAAAAATAACAAAATTAAACATGGTGGTAGTCTGCTTCAGGTTCGCCTACTTTGCATATGGAATTTGAATGAAATATGAACATGCTTTGTTCTATAGTTTGTTAAATGTAGTATATTATATGCTATATTATATGCTACATATGGCCAAGTGGGCAAGTGGCTAGGACATTTGCTTTCTGACCATGAAGTCTGGGTTCAAATCTTACCATGGTTGATTTGTCAGGAAGGCGTTTTCTTCATGTTATCAGTCTAGAGAAGATGATCCCAGCATACAACACCTTTAGAAAGTGCCAGGAAACTATACCATAGATTGACCCAAGCATTGCGAGTGAAACTGGGTAGACAGCTCCCTTAGAGGATCTGTCAATGGTTAAAGTCACAAGTCATCATGACCAAGGGTTTGGGCATTCTGGCCATGTTCAGATTGTTGTTCATGTGCTCTAACCCAGAAAGTGTAAGTAAGGTTTGCACAGCATAGTTGCAATATAAAACACAGGTGGGTTCTGTGGGTGCTGAACAAGCACAAATGTACCTGAGCAAGCATCTACAATGGGGATTAGCTAGCCATTCTTGTAGACAGGCATCCTCAGATTCGAGTGGCCATGCATCTGTTCCATCTAGCATACAATCCTGGGTATGACCATAAACTACATCCAGCAGCTATAGCTCTGATCAGGAGGTTTTGAAGAGCATGGAACCACCTCTTCATTTTTGTTGTTCCAGATACAACCTTACCCAGGGTAGCAGCACCTGCTAGGGTCCCAACTATGGACAAATAGTTAATCCCCAAACTGGGGTCAAACAGTATGAAAGTATAAAAATATATTTTGATAGTAAAAATACCAGCAATAGATTTTGATAGCAAAAATTTAAAAATTTACCAAAGTGCCCAAGAAAATTAAATTTCAGCATTACATGACCCATAAGTAGTTGCCATTAAACAAACAAACCAACCAACTCTTTGTCTATATTTCTGAGATGAGGTAGTATTTAGAGTATTTAAATTATTCCTTAAGTGTAATATAACAATCTGGCCCCACCCGAGGAAGGCTGATGCAAGCGAGGGTGTTTCCGGTCGTTGAAAGGAACGGATGTCGTTTGACCTTATTTTCGGCAGCAGCGGAAATAACTACAGAGGCAAACAGAACAGGTGTCTCTGAGAATTACGTGGGCGTGCGTGGGCGAGGTAAAACCGGAAGAAAAAGTCCCGGTTCTGGAAGATTATAAAAAGACCTCGGCACACGGATTCGCCAGTAGAGGAGCAACAGAGATCGGCCGGTGAAGAGAGAGACACAACAGATAAGACTACACTCCCGTCAACCCATTAGAAGCGCGCTCTCTCAATTCTCTGTTCCCTATGCTACACAGTTCATCGTCATTAATAAAAATATAACTTTATATTTTTATATATATGCGTGTTTGTTGTTTGTCGATATATAACATAAGGACACGTGGCCAAGTGGATATAGACATTGGTTAGTTCCTGTGACTTGACCCAAAGAGTTGAGAGTTCAATACCAGGCTACAGCAGTTAGGAACAAGTAACTTACATGGTTAGAGGGAGATAACTCATGACTACCAGAAGAGGCTCTAGGCAAGGAATAAGAATGATATACTCCAGTGATTGTAATAAAGGGTTTGCTTCTAAATTCCTAGCACCTGAAGAAGGCTGGAACATACAATGGCCGAAGCATCATACAAATAGCAACAAAGATGAGGACAATAGTCCGAATAATGTAAACACTGTAAACCAACCAACATTTAGTATATATAGATGTATGAGAACAACTAATATGGGACTAGGATAAGAAATGTGTATGAAATATGAAATATGAAATGTACATGTGTTACATGTACATGTATGTGAAATAAAAAATCTGCAATGTGTATAAAATAAGAAATGTGTATGAAATTTGAAATATAAATGAAATATGAAATGTGTATGAAATAAAAAATATGAAATGTGTGTAAAATAGGAAATGTGTATGAAATTTGAAATATAAATGAAATATGAAATGTGTATGAAATAAAAAATATGAAATGTGTGTAAAATAGGAAATGTGTATGAAATTTGAAATATAAATGAAATATGAAATGTGTATGAAATAAAAAATATGAAATGTGTGTAAAATAGGAAATGTGTATGAAATTTGAAATATAAATGAAATATGAAATGTGTATGAAATAAAAAATATGAAATGTGTGTAAAATAGGAAATGTGTATGAAATTTGAAATATAAATGAAATATAAAATATGAAATGTGTATGAAATAAAAAATCTGAAATGTGTGTAAAATAGGAAATGTGTATGAAATTTGAAATATAAATGAAATATGAAATGTGTATGAAATAAAAAATATGAAATGTGTGTAAAATAGGAAATGTGTATGAAATTTGAAATATAAATGAAATATGAAATGTGT
The DNA here is from genome assembly GCA_037127315.1 of Ascarosepion bandense. Taxonomy (NCBI): domain Eukaryota; kingdom Metazoa; phylum Mollusca; class Cephalopoda; order Sepiida; family Sepiidae; genus Ascarosepion; species Ascarosepion bandense. Next base: position 1,344,132 of record JBBBDQ010001167.1, on the reverse strand, counting down.
ATGAAATAAAAAATATGAAATGTGTGTAAAATAGGAAATGTGTATGAAATTTGAAATATAAATGAAATATGAAATATGCAATGTGTATGAAATAAAAAATCTGAAATGTGTATGAAATTTGAAATATAAATGAAATATGAAATATGCAATGTGTATGAAATAAAAAATCTGAAATGTGTATGAAATTTGAAATATAAATGAAATATGAAATATGCAATGTGTATGAAATAAAAATCTGAAATGTGTATGAAATTTGAAATATAAATGAAATATGAAATATGCAATGTGTATGAAATAAAAAATCTGAAATGTGTATGAAATTTGAAATATAAATGAAATATGAAATATGCAATGTGTATGAAATAAAAATATGAAATGTGTATAAAATATGAAATGAATATGAAATATGTAATGTGTATGAAATATGAAATGTGTATACAAAGGTAAAAACTGTTTTGGGATAAATTGCAGATAAGTGATAAAGTAAAACACCTGGCATCTGTGGAGGTAAACACGTGACATACATCGAGATTTTTTTAGGTCAGTAGCAAAGGTTTTATATTACTTCTGAAATTCCAGGTCAGAAATATTCATAACAGTTACCCACCTAGAAAATAGAAATCTCTATTTGAAATGGTTTTATTTCTGATTGAAAATAACCTTTGAAATGATGAAATATAAATTAATTTTTTTTAGATTGAATTTTTTTTTAAATTACAAAAACATTCATTGTGATACTCTGTTGAACTTGCCTGCTAAGTTTTTCTCTACAGCTTCTATACAAATATAAATTTAATAATCTCATTTGTATATTGTGGTACAGTGGATATCAGCTTGGAACGAGAAATTGGAGAGCCGAGTTTGAATTCCAAGAGAATTCATTGCATTCACTTACACACAAATACCCTAGGGAATGTTGACCATGTTCACCATTTTTTATGAATATAGAATACAGCTCAGTACATAATCAGTTCAATGAAACAACATCAAAGATTGACACTCACGAGTCAGATATTCTATTGAATCAGACTATATCGCCAATATTCGGGAAAATATGGTCGCCCTTTATACATGTCCCATTGAATATTTTGAGCCTTCTGATTGGTTAACCTTTCTATTGGTGAACTATAAAATGAGTCAGCTCATGGCTGGCTCACTAGTATACAGGGGTACCCAAAAACTTCAACAGGGAAAGGTATTAATCAGCCTCTTCTTCTTCCAGCTATGAGTTAAGTAACAGAACAGATTGGGTTCTGTAGTCTTGGTTGGTAACCAGTCTGCTGCAGGAAAATCTTCTGCTCAGTCAGTCATGTCTCTTTTGAGACATGATCGCCTGAGTGTGTATCATGTATAGCACTTTACTGACAGACTGGATCTCATTTTAATTAGTTACAGACAAGATGCAGCAACGCTTTTACTGCTTTATCACTTCTTCCATGGAAAGTGCTCAGATGAACCGCATTCCTTAGTTCTGCCTGGTCTAATCTTCACAGCTAGGACCTGCTATACCACTCACCTTTTAGAAAGACACCCTCATTCGCTTTGTATTCCATCTCTCTCTCTCTCTCTCTCTCTCTCTCTCTCTCTCTCTCTCTCTCTCTCTCTCTCTCTCTCAGGCAAGATGTGTAAGCCTCACACTGCTTTATCACTATTCAGTCAGTTAAATGCCATACGTGATAAACGCTTGGGTGATCATGTCTCTTTCAAGACATGACTGACTGGGCATATGATTATCCCACAGTAGGTTACCATTGCTTTCTGTGCTAGATTGGTTGCCAGCCAAGGCTATAGAACCCAATCTGTCCTGTTATTAACCCATTACTGGAGGGAAAAAACGGATTAGTACCTTTCCCAAGGGTATTTGTTCGTAAGTGAATGCAATGAATTCAACTGGAATTCGAACTCGGTTCTCCGATTTGTCGTTCCGAGTAGATATCCACTGCACCACAGAGCACATCACTATTACCATGGAAAGTAACATTTTTTTATTATTTTCCACTATACAACCTGATCATTCTCACTTTGTCCATACCAACATGTAAATTAAATGTTCTACCCAGCAGTTTTTCTGCAAGAACAACTACTTTGTGGAACAAACTTCCCCAAACACTACAATTTTAATCTTTTTTTTTTTTTTTTTTTTTTTTTTTTAATCGTATCACCCCGAGCAAGGCGGAAACGCCACTGATGTGCAGGGGGCTACGTAATAGTGAAAAGATTGGAAAAGAGAAAGCTGGAAACCACATCCTAAACAAAGAACAAGGGATGAGCCTCTTAACCTGTTCAATAGACGTGGGTGGAGTGTGAACCGGGCGATAGATCGATCTATCTACTCCAATTGAAAAAAAAAAAAAAAAGTGAGAAGATTGGAAAAGAGAAAGCCAGAAACCACATCCTAAAACTGGAACAAGGGATGAGCCTCTTAATCTGTTCAATAGACATGGGTGGAGTGTGAACCGGGCGATAGATAGATCTATCTACTCCAATTGAAAGAAAAAAAACAAATTGAGAAGATTGGAAAAGAGAAAGCCGGAAACCACATCCTAAATCTCTTTAAATCTTGGGTGAATTGTTATTTATCCACCCTATCCCCACAATCTTCACTTCCTCATATCACACACTCCATTCAGTCATGGAAACAAAAAGAACACACACTTAATATCAGAAAGAGACAGTTGAAATATCTAGGGTGCATAATGAGGAAAGAGTGCTTGGAAAATTTTATACTGACAGGGCATATTGAAGCCAAGTGGGACAGAGAAAAACAATGCATACCCTGCCTAGCGAACTTGTGCAAATAGATGGCAGCCCACCACAACACATGTCCCTTACGATGCACATCCCTGAAGGAGATAACTCTTTCGATAAAATTGATTTGGTAAAATATTTAAAATATTTCAAGAGATAAAACTCAGTATGGCATCCACAAAAGAGGAAATATCAGTTTCTGTCTCTAGTCCCAGATGCATGTGGGACACCTATTTGAATTTAAGTTTTGTTCACCCTCTATTGAAGTGGGTAGTGTTGGCAGGTATCTAATTTTCGATTGTGGTCACTCATCCAAATACTGACCAGTTTATTTGCTGCCTAACTCCAATAAGGATGTGCCTTGCGATGCAGTGGGTATTGACTCGGAATGACAAATCGGGGTGCTGAGTTCAAATTCCAGTTGAATTCCTTGCATTCACTTACTCACAATTACCCTTGGGAAAGGTATTAATCTATCTCTTCCTTCCAAATATGGGCTAAATAATAGGACAGATTGAGTTCTATAGCTTTGGCTGGCAACCAATCTACTACAGCAAGCAATGGCAACCTACTGCGAGATAATCTTCTGCCCAGTTAGTCATATCTCTTTTGAAACATGATCACCCAAAGCGTGTGTCACATATGGCACTTAACTGACTGAACTCCAATAAATTGGAGTGACTTTGACTTTTCAGCATTAATGCAATAATATACTAAGCATAGTTTAGATGTGGCACAAGACCACATGTATGGAGCGCCCAGTAAGGCTTAAACTTACTGCAGCAATGGAGATTTTCTAAGCATAATTTTGATGTGGCACAAGGCTGAAAGTGTGGAGCATTCAGTAAGGATTGAACTGTCTACTCAGTCATAATTGATCTAGCAAGACAAGCTTGTTCACTATTACACTATGCTGAAGTGCTCAGACATACTGTAACAATGATTGGCTTGTAAACCATTATTTCAAGACAAGGAACCCAGAGTTGTTCATTAATCTTAGATATTCTGCTACAAGCACGGGTTATCTAATGAATCTCGAACTCACTATTCAATGGTAATTGAGAATACAACAAGAAATAACTCCACCATATATGGAACCAGAAAACAAAAAAAGTCCAGTTCCCTAAGCACTTTTCCCTTTTAGGGATGCCTCAGATCCCTGTCTTTCACCCTAGCCCCATGGTTCCCAACCGTGGAGTAAATTACCCCAGTCAGGTAATGAGCCCATATTTTGGGGATAATAGATGTTTGGTTTGGGAAGAGGCAATCAACTTATAATTTCACACTGTGCCACCTTTTGGACCTCTCATCTGCAGGATATACCAACACTAGCCTCTAGAGCAGTACAAATTCTCATAGGATTTTCAACAACTTATTTATGTGAACAAGCTTTTTCTACTGTTTTTAGAATGAAGACCAAGAAAGATAGCAGACTCAATGTGGCAAACGACATCTGAATACGCCTTTCAGTCAGAGAGTCAAGAATAAATAAACTGGCACAGGCAATAAAAGCTCAACACTCACATTAAGAATCACGACTAGGTTACGGCTACTATACCTCTGATTATTATAGATTGGTACTATTGTATTGAATAATTTCCATTAACTTTGTCTGCTTTTAATGTATGAAAATATAATTACTTCTTTTCCTATATTATGGGGTAATGGATAATAGTGAAATTGTATTTTGGGGTAATCACAGCAAAAACGTTGGGAACCTATGCAGCCCCTTGCTGAGGAAGAGATATTGCCTAAGGAGACAGGTCCTCAGAACTGGACTTCTCTGACAGACTCTCTCACAGTCCATTAACCAACTGATGTTCATTTTTTTCTTTGTTTCTTTTTTCAGTTGTACATTTCCATTTCAGGTTTTTAATCTGCTTCTTTTTTATTTATTTATTTATACCAGTATCTATCTGAAACTAAAAATCAACACAACAGACAAACCTTGACCTTTAAACTGTTCCTGTTATCTCTGCATCACTTTAACAGACAAGCCTTTTTCTTGTGATGCTCTTAGAGAGAGGTCAGTGCTTGCATACAAGTAAAACAATTTCAAAAAGGGAATTTTTTTCCACATTCACAGAAAAAAAGTCACAATCTTGGCTTCTGTGACATCAAAAAAAATTTACATTTAATTTAAAATAAGTAATGGAAATGAAAACAAAACTAACACTTAATATCAGTTAAAGACAACTAAAGTTCTTGGGACATGTAATGAGGAAGGAGGGCTAGGAGAATCTGATACCCACAGGTTAGAAAGTGGGAAAAAGAAACAGGGGAAAGCAACCTGTGACATACTTGATGGGCTTGAGCAAATGCATGACAGAGCAGGGTTTGGGAGGGGTAATATTGTCTACGTCATGAATGGATATCCCACATAGAAGAAGCCTCACTAAATGTAGAAAACTTATTTATTAATGTTCCAGTAAAAAATGAAGTGGGGGATCAATTCTATATAATAATCAGTATATAAACTGATCCCTCACTTTGTGACCATGCTAATTTCTATACATTTATATTCTAGATTTATGGGCAAGAGCAAATGGATGGCAGAGTAGGGTTTGGGAGGGGTAAAAAAGAGAAAGAGTGTTAAGAGCTACAAGAGATAGGGAGATGTGGAAGGCCATGATCGCCTACGTCATATAGCCTGTGGCACATAGAAGAAGAAGAATATTTTAAAACTTTAATATTGTTAACAAAATAGAACATTTGAATGCAAAGTGATTTGTTTGTTTATCAACAGCTAATGGGTCATCTCATGACAAAATTTAATTTTCTTGAATAAACATGTTATTCTGCTCTCACAATTGAATGCATGGCAGATGACACTCTGCTTTTATGTATATACATGTTTACGTGGACATAATTACTATGTGTGTTTTAGTTTGTAGTTATATTTTTAAAATACAGTTTGATTCCTTTAAGAAATTGTCAGAAACTTACATCTCACCAATGGACTGTGAAGAGAATATTGTAGGTTCACTACAGTATGCATAGCATGGGGAGTCTTAGCCATGAAGGTTAGAACTGGTGGAACTATACTTTCCATGGATTGATTGATATGTTTGTTTAATGACATATCAACATCTCATAGGTCATTTAATGTAAAAATTTAATTTTCTTGAGAGTTTTGAAGTAATAAAAATATATGTTATTGTTTCACAATTGAATGAATGGTAGATGATACACAGCTTTTGTTTATATATATGTTTGTGTGGACATAATTACCAGAGGTGGTGATATGTGTGTTTTATGTTATAGTTTGGTTGAAGCTATATTTTGGAATATTGCTTGATTTCAAAAATTGTAGGATATTATATGGCTTATATATTATATATATTATATATTTATATATTATATAATAACAGGATAGATTGAAGTCAAAAGGGTCTTCCAAAATTGTAGGATATTATATGGCTTATATATTATATATATTATATATTTATATATTATATAATAACAGGATAGATTGAAGTCAAAAGGGTCTTCCAAAATTGTAGGATATTATATGGCTTATATATTATATATATTATATATTTATATATTATATAATAACAGGATAGATTGAAGTCAAAAGGGTCTTCCAAAATTGTAGGATATTATATGGATTATATATTATATATATTATATATTTATATATTATATAATAACAGGATAGATTGAAGTCAAAAGGGTCTTCCAAAATTGTAGGATATTATATGGATTATATATTATATATATTATATATTTATATATTATATAATAACAGGATAGATTGAAGTCAAAAGGGTCTTCCAAAATTGTAGGATATTATATGGCTTATATATTATATATATTATATATTTATATATTATATAATAACAGGATAGATTGAAGTCAAAACGGTCTTCCAAAATTGTAGGATATTATATGGATTATATATTATATATATTATGTATCTATATATTATATTACAACAAGATAGATTGTAGGCAGACAAAAGAGTTTTCAAAAATTGTAGGATATATATATATATATATATATATATATATATATATATATATATATATATGTTTCATTGAATAATATAGACAAGTTCTGTCTATTTATTTTGTGTAAGATCCTTTCGTATGATCTGATTAGCTTGATAGTGTTGTCATGAAAAGACGACAAGAAATTGCAATAATTGTTGATTTTTTTATCAGGTCTGAGCTTTCGGCTTACATAAGCCATTATCAAAAGATGAACATTTAATATACAGTAAACATAGAACATTTAAATTATTAACAGAGTGGAGTTATACAGAGAAAATTAAACAGGTCCATTTTTTTGCGTCGCACATGGCCGCAGGCCAGAGGAGGAATGGTGGTAGTGGGTTTTTGGTCAAATGAGAGTATTGTGGTATGAGGGGGTTGGTCTGGGAACTGCTACTACTATGGGTGTAGGGGGTAAGTATAATAACTATGATCTCTCCCATCGATTATAGGCATTGAAGTATGTTAGTGGAGGTGTCGAAATTTGCTAGGTTTAAACTGTTTGATGTAGATAGCTTCTAGAATTTTAAGTTTTCGTTTATTATGATATATATATTCTCCCAATTAGTCCCAATAAAATATTTTAAAAATTTGGCCAAACAGTTATTTCCCCACCACCTACCACTACTAACTCAAGGGTCAGGTCACATACCTCCCACTACCAAAGAAGAAATGACTACTACTTTCTTTTCCCTAGCCTAACCCAAATAAAACCAATACATTCCAACCCCTTCCTTTACCTAAGCTAACCTCTGGGCTTAATTGTGATACTGTTTATCAGCAAAGTTGATTTTTTCGGTGGTTTTATTGATAAAATGTATTTTGGCAAGCAGGATTTTATTGTAAAGTGCTAGATATTGAGGTGGAGATAGAGTGTCAATAAGTACAAGGAGTTTGTCTTTTTAACAGGGCAGATTCATGCCGACTTCGAAGCTTCATGAAACACAGTGATGATGTTCTCACTTGTCAGGGCAAACACCATGAATCTGGTCTATTACAAACTCTTTGTACTTATGACTTAAATGGCCAAAATAAAATATGTTTGTGTCAACCAAAGACACCTTTAAGACCAGGTAGTTCAATCACAAGTCTACATTTAAAATAGAAAACTTAAAAAACTGTACAAAATTGGCTAGCCATGTATGGAAATTGAAATCAAAATATGGAAAAGAACCAGACATAACGTGGAGTATAGTGAAAATAGCCAAGCTTTACAATGGTGGCAAAATATGTAGACTGTGCCAGGAAGAAAAAATAGCAATTATGCTATTCCCAAACAAAAATTCACTATTGAATGAAAGAACAGAAACTATAACTACATGTAACCATACTAAAAATACCTATTAGGTTCATACAACCATGGATGAAAATGTTATAATTTCTTGTCATTTTAAAAGTTGTGCATTCAAAAATTCATCTTCACGTGAACATTAAAAAAAAAAAAACGTTATGTGAGCATTCTTAAAAAAAAAGGTAGACGCGAAAATCAGTTTTTGCAAATCGTTAGAAGACACCACATGGTAGAAACCTAGGTTGTGTAATAACTCGTTTACAAATGAAATATATATATATATATATATATATATATATATATATATATATATATATATGGTCATCCGCAGACAGATCTGTTTCACTGTATGAACACACATCAGTTCAGTTAGACATCTGATTGCTTCTAGCCAGGATTGAAACTCAACCGAATTGTCATCAGTCGGCGATTCTCTCTCTCTCTCTCTCTCTCTCTCTATATATATATATATATATATATATATATATATATATATATATTTAAGAAAAATTAAGACAGACACGTTATTTCATGGTGAATCGGAAGTGGAGGCCTATTTCAGGCAAACCATCGTCAGCTTCCATCTTTGTTTTACAAAAGATTTTACAGATTCGTGTAAAATCTTTTGTAAAACAAAGACGGAAGCTGACAATGGTTTGCCTGAAATAGGCATAAACTTCCGATTCACCATGAAATAACGTGTCTGTCTTAATTTTTCTTATATTTGCTCTATATGTATTTATATGCATATATGCTTAGAGCTCTCTTAGAGAGTTATCCTACCACTGTATATACAGAATACTCCTTTGGATTCTTCTATACCCACACTGCATGTTGATACATATATATATATATTATCACAGAATAGCTTGAAGGCAAGAGGATCTTTCAACACATAACTTAACTAGTAAAGTTGAGTAAGTGGATAGCAGAACAGGAAATATAACAAAAAGACACATCTATTTAAGAACAGGAAATTGTGGAGAGCTATGATTGCCAACGTCCTGAAAGAACATGGAAGAAGATGAAAGGCTTATAGTCATGTCACCTTTAAACATTGGTATCCGTTTGTTCACTAATCAAGCCTGGTGAAAACCTATACGGATGTCCGATTGGAAATAGCAGAGGCTGTAGGTTTTGGTGAGCAGGTGGTGTAATGGACAGTGGTTCGGAATTGTTAACTGGGGAAGCTGAGTTCCAATTCCATTCAGGTTTGTTTTGTTATATTCACTTACATGCAAATACCATCTGGAAATAAATTAATTCTTCTTTTCTCCCCTCCAGCTATGGGTTAATTAGTAAGACTTGTATCATTAAAAAATCATCATTATCTAAAAAAGATCTCTTACATTCTAAAAATAATCTCTAGATTTAAGTAATCTGCAAAGGGTTAATAAGCCAAAAAATACAAATCAATCAATAAAAAAGAATTGCTTTGGTTTTGACTGACACTTTTTACACCAATATGGACAATAAAATGCCATCTGGTCAGCAGTACCTCTCCTTTGAGATATGGCTTGGATTAATCCCTTATATATATATATATATATATATATCAACATGCAGTGTGGGTATAGAAGAATCCAAAGCAGTATCCTGTACATACAGTGATAGGATAACTCTCTAAGAGAGCTCTAAGCATATATGCATATAAATACATATAGAGCAAATATAAGAAAAATTAAGACAGACACGTTATTTCATGGTGAATCGGAAGTGGAGGCCTATTTCAGGCGAACCATCGTCAGCTTCCGTCTTTGTTTTACAAAAGATTTTACACGATTTTACAAAAGATTTTACAGATTCGTGTAAAATCTTTTGTAAAACAAAGACGGAAGCTGACAATGGTTTGCCTGAAACAGGCATAAACTTCCGATTCACCATGAAATAACGTGTCTGTCTTAATTTTTCATATATATATATATATATGAATTGTTTGAACATTATTTTTTATCATACTTGTATTTATATAGATAGGGGTCGCAGGTTCGAATCCTGCCGAATGGCACACATTTTCGTAATAAAAATTTATCGTAAATAATCAGGCCGGTAGATATAAATATATAATACTGTTTCATTAAAAACAGAATATCTACTTAAATACGAGTATCGATAAAAAATAATGTTCAAACAATTCATTTCAAATTGTCGGTTGCTTATAACCAAGTTTCGTTAAAATTCGTTGATTTCCGTAATATATATATATATATATATATATATATATATATATATATATATTACAATTTAAACCTGGTTTGAATACAATCAATTTTGATATTTCCAATAACGTACTCAAATGCCTGTAATCAGATCAGGGACCACAACGCCACTATTTTGTCACTGTCTTCGGCCATCCGCCACGATAGGGATGGACTTATATTTTCAATTTAATTCTCTTTATTGTTAATAACTTAAATGTTCTATGTTTACTGTGTGTTAACTCTTTGATAATGGCTTATGTGAGCCGAAATCTTAGACCCGATAAAAAAATCAACAATTACTGTGATTTTTTGTCTTTCAACGATATCACCATCAAGTATATCAGACGGTATGAACGGATCCTACACAAAATTAATAGACAAAACTTGTCTATTCAATGAAACCTGCATTAATGAAAAAAATGCTGCCAAAATACACACAATATATATATATATATATATATATATATATATATATATATATATATATATATATATATTTCATTTTTAAACGAGTTATTTCGCTACCTTGGTTTCCACTATGGATGGTTTCTTCAGGCGATTTTTAATAACTATTAAAAATCGCCTAAAGAAACCACTCATGGTGGAAACCAAAGTAGCGAAATAACTTGTTTATAAATGAAAAATATTCATAAGTTCTACAATATAATTGTATCGAACACTTTTTAATACAAATGTGTACTGGTCTAACCCTATTAGGACCAAAAACTAAGCATTAAACAATCAATATATATATATATATATATATATATATATATATATATATATATATATATATGAATTAATTGTACATTGTGACATGGAAATTTCTATGTTTTGAGATAGTTTCTCATCCTACATCAGTGAGTGGGGTCGATTGGCAAGTGAAACCGTTGAGAGGAAGGCCCTGAAATTATTTTTTTTCTTAATCATTTCACCCGGAGCAAGGCATTCCACTGCCACTATGGCGCATGGGGTTACATAGGGGAAGGTGAAGAGAAAGAGAGGTTAGATATAAGAAATATCAGAAGGAGTGTGATAGACGGGTAAGTATACCGAGGATGAGGGTTGGGCAGATGGGAAGAGTGTTTGAGAGAATGGATGCGAGTTAGTGTGTTAGGAGGTGTATGTTGACCTTACATTTAAACTCCTGGAGATTGTGGCTGTCGGAGAAGCAATCATGTGGAAGGGAATTCCACAGGCGGGAAATGCGAGCAAAGAAGCTGTTGGAGTAGAAATTGCGGTTACATTTTATTGGTTTCATTGTAAAAGGGTGGGTCCTAGTTGCTAATCTAGTATCTCAGTCAAATTCGTACCTAGGGGGCACCAGTGATCTAAGTTCATCGGAGCAGAAGCCGTGAAAGTATTTATAGAAGAGGCAGAGGGAGGTCACGTCAGGCCATGTTGCACATTCTCTCCTGATGACCCCAATTTAACTATAAATTCAATGAAGTCACATGCCGTAGAGAAGCTCGGTGAAAATGTCATTGGCATTAGAAGCATTACACATTCAGCTCGCTTCAGGTGTGTTTCAATTACTTTCCAGTAATTTTCTTTTTGTAAACTCTTAAATATAAATATGACAATTATTTATCAATATAAATATCATAAGAACAAGTGTAGCCTTAAATTAACCATCAAGAGTTGATATGGTAATTTCAAAAGAAATCACATGCTGTAGAGAAGTTCGGTGGAATTGTCATTGGCATGAGGAGCATTGCACATTCACCTCGCTTCAGGTGAGTTTCAATTACTTTCCAGTAATTTTCTTCATTTTTGAGACGTCTACAAATAAGAAAATGTCAAGGGAGCATGAGTAATTTGTATCCCTAGTCCCATATATCTATTTTAAATTCAGTTTTATTCCACCCTCCATTCAGGTGGATAGGGAAGGCCGGTATCTACGTTTTGTATCTACTTTTTCTATTTGTTTTTCCATAGTGGATACTCATCCAAACACTGACCAGTCTCGAACGACTGGGACTTTTCAGCATTAACTTATAATAAATATATTAAGCATAGCTTAGATGTGGCACAAGGCCACATTTATGGAGCGCTTAATAAGGCTCAAACCTACTGCAACAATGGACATTTTGTAAGCATAGTTTAGATGTGGCACAAGGCCAAAAGTATGGAGCATCCAGTGAGGATCAAAGTCACTTTTCAGTCATGATTGATCTAGCAAGACACGCTTGTTAACAGTTACGACATCGACCCACCCTAAATGCTATTTTTGAGTGTAGCTTAGATGTGGCACAAGGGCACCCAGTGAGGATCGAACTCACTACTCAGTTGTAATTGACGTACAGGAATGCAATCCGTACATTAAAGAAAAACATTTTTGACGGTTATGCTGTTATTCACATAGAACAAAAACAAACCCAACACAATGCCCATTTTTATACAGATTTTTAAAATTCAAGTGCTATATGTGATACACGCTTGAGCGATCATGTCTTGAAAGAGACATGACTGACTGGGCAGAAGATTGTCTTGCAGTACGTTGCCATTGCTTTCTGCGGTAGATTGGTTGCCAGCTAAGGCTATAGAACCCAATCTATCCTGTTATTTGACTCATAGCTAGAGGGAGAAGAGATGTATTTAGTGATTAGTGGGGGATTAGTTTATTACTTCATAACAATATAAAAACGATACCCCACTTCATGACCAATAGAAACCTTAATCATTATTCTAACTATTATACTCAATCAGTCAGTTGAGTGCCATAAGTGATGGACGCTTGGGTGATCATGTCTTGAAAGAGACATGACTGACTGGGCAGAAGATTATCCCGCAGTAGGTTGCCATTACTTTCTGCGGTAGGTTGGTTGTCAACCAAGGAAATAGAACCCAATCTGTTCTGTTATTTAACCCATAATTAGAGGGAAGAGACGGATTTAATCTCTTGTCCAAGGGTATTTGTACATATGTGAATGCAAGGAATTCAACTGGAATTTGAACTCGGCTCCCCGATTTCTCGTTCCGAGCCGGTAACCACTGCACCACAACGCACTACCCATTTTGTTTTAAGCTCAGTAAAAAACAATTAAAAAAAAAAAACCTTGAAAACATAAAAATAAAAAATTCATTCGAATCTTACCTTTGTTTTTGTTTTTTTAAATCCTTCGGCTTTTCTTCAAATGTCTTTTTATGTTTTTTACAACCAGTTTTTGTTTGTTTGTGTGTGTGTGTGTGTGTGTGTGTGTGTGTGTGTAAGTAGATTTTTTTAGTAATTTGTTTTTTTTAGAGCGAATTGGTAAAGAACGAGTTAAAAGACAGAAAGAAAAATAAGTGGCCCCGGTTATAAATCTATTTTTCTTAAAGATTAAAACGTTAAAAAAATAAATAAACAACTAAAAAACAATGTACGTTGGTATGAAATTAAAAAAAAATGGAAATATATTATTTTTTTAGCAGCTGAAAGAAAACAAATGTTTTCTTTTTCTTCTTTCCATGTTTTTTTTTTTTTTTGTTGTTTTTTTGTTATTAAAAGAACTACAAAACAAAGATGAAAAAATGTACACGCCCGAAAAATATTTGGAATAATGAAAAATACTTCATCTCAGAAATTCATTAAAAAAAAAAGTTTTTTTTTGTCAAAGCCTCAAAAATTCGGATGTGATGTGATGTTTCGTGACACTGAAAAAACAAACATCTTCTTACCTTATTATTTTCTTTCAAATAAAAACGTTTTAGAACTATACGTTGCTTCAGGTTAATAATAGCTACAAAAGTTAAAAGCGAAACAAGATAAATGAAAGAAAATCAGTCACTACTACAGATATATATATATATATATATATATATATATATATATATATATATATAAAATCTGATAAAAAAATAAAATAATAAGTAAATAAAAAAGGAAATCGGCTAAGTTTTTTTTAGGATCTGCAAAGCAAAAAAAGCAATTATTGGTATGTTAAAACAACATGAGAACCAGATTAGTCTCTTTTACAATTCGCGAGGGACACGATCCTAACAAGAAGATTGCTTAATTTAAATGATTATTAGTATTATTGTTGTTGTTGTATAAATTATTATTATTATTAATAATAATAATAATAATAATAATAATAATAAATATTCAGCGAAGAACAAGAGATTAAACAGCAACAATTTTATTGTCTCAGCAGTATTTTTTGCACTACTACTACTACTAAAGAAATATAAAACCCACCTTGTTTTTAGTTTTAGCATAATCAAGTCTTTCTTCCAAAATTCAGCCAGATTGTCCCCAAAAAAAATGAAAGCCGAACGACGTTTCTCTATCGTGTGTTCTCTTGTTTGAAGAAATCAAGGAATGTCAGATTCTGCAATTAGTGATAAAATTTAGTTGTAAATAGAAATTCTGTTTTTTTTTTTTTTTTTTTTTTGGTTTGTTCTGTTTTTTTGTTTTAAAACTATTGATAAAAATCCTATTCACTCAGTAAACATAACCTACTTTTTACTGATCGGGAGTCTCTCTTACACTCACAATTCTGTACTACAACTAAATTTCGAAAGAGCACTTCGCCGTGGTGGGGTTATTTTTAGCGAGGTACTCAAGCCAACTACTTTTATTAATTTAAATTTGTTTAAGAGCTATAAACCGACGGAAATTGTGGAGAGTCATGATTCTCAACATCCTGAAAGAAAGGACACGGCACATAGAAGAAGAAGAAGAAAAAGAATGTTTTCCCAATACGAGGCCCAAGAGTCACTCAAGTTAGGAGGTAGTGTGTGGTGTTGTAAGCGTAAATTTATGAGATGTAGGAAAGAACATTTATGATTTAACCCTTGTAGAGGGGCTAAGAAGTCCCTCAAACAAATAATAAAAAGAAAAATGCACTACAAATAAAGTAAAATAAACGTTTGTTTATTTTCGTAAAAATATAAAATTGTCCGTACAGCTGAAGAAAAAAAGAGAAAGAAAGGAACTGGGAATGTGAGAGGGAAAGGTAGGACGATGTGTAGCGAGCGAGATGAGAGAAAGAGAGGATGAAAGAAGGTTCACTGATACGGATTCTGCCTGTTGTATGAACTGCTGGATTCTCTCTGTGTGTATGCTCGAATCTGTCCGTGTGCCCTTTGATGTCAGCTTGTCGCTGGTCCTCCTCCGGTTTGATGAGAGTTTCTCCCTTCCTTATATCTGAATGGTGAGGCTCCGGGGAGATTTAAAAAAATAGGTTTCTTATGTTGAGCCCTGATTGGTCAATAAATCATATTTTTGACCACGTGGTGTGCTTTCCACTACGTCCGAACTTTTGGGTGCGCCGTCCTTGTTTTTGACCCCCCAGGGTATGGAAAGGGGTGAATTCCCGCGCATTTGTAATTTTTTGGGATACACGTGTGTGAATTAATTTTTATTGCGTGTGTGTGTGTGGAAAATAAAATAAGAAACAGACCACCCTCCACTTGAAGAAGTCAAAATTGTAATGATGAAGGTCTTTTTT
Source organism: Ascarosepion bandense (assembly GCA_037127315.1). Lineage (NCBI taxonomy): Eukaryota > Metazoa > Mollusca > Cephalopoda > Sepiida > Sepiidae > Ascarosepion > Ascarosepion bandense. The sequence goes on along the minus strand of JBBBDQ010001167.1, from coordinate 1,328,462 downwards.
AAGCGTAGCTTAGATGTAGCACAAGAAGACTGATAGTATGAGGCACTCGGCGAGACATTTTAAGACCACGTCAGAGTGCTCAAGGTCAATATTGTGTTCTGTTGTAATATAGTGATTTGCAGTGATTGGGGAAAACACCCTACCGAAAGCCTGTTCCACAAAGCATTTCTTGGGATTCAAATCCGATTATTTATTTACAACTTAAGTGCCATACGTGATACACGCTTGGGCGATCATGTCTTCAACTGTAAATGAATGCAACGAATTCAACTGGAATTCGAACTCGCTCCTCTGATTTCTCATTCCAAACCGATACCTCTTACACCGCAACACACAGCCACAATGTAGTGAAGAATATAATAGCTCAAGAAAAGGGAAGAGAAAATTATATTTATATCTATACAGTCAGTCAGTTAAGTGCCATAAGTAGGGGATCAGTTTATTACTTCATAACCATAGAAAACCGATCCCCCATTTTATGACCAGTAGAAGCCTTAATCATGATTCCAACTATTAAATTCAGTCAGTCAGTTAAGTGCCATACATGATACACGCTTGGGCGATCATGTCTCGAAAGAGACATGACTGACTGGGCAGAAGATTATCCCGCAGGAGGTTGAAATTACTTTCTGCGTTAGACTGGTTGCCGACCAAGGCTATAGAACCCAATCTGTCCTGTTACTTGACTCATAGCTGGAGGGAGAAGAGATGTATTATATTATTAGGTAGTAATTAGTGGGGGGATCAGTTTATTACTTCATAACAATAGAAAACCGATCCCCCATTTAATGCCCAGTAGAAGACTTAATCATGATTCCAGCTATTAAATTCAGTCAGTCAGTTAAGTGCCATACGTGTTATACGTTTTGGGCGATCATGTCCCTTTCGAGACATGACTGACTGGGTAGAAGATTATCCCAAAGTAGGTTGCCATTGCTTTCTGCGGTTGACTGGTTACCAGCCAAGGCTATAGAACCCAATCTGTCCTGTTATTTGACTCATAGCTGGAGGGAGAAGAGATGTATTATATTATTACGTAGTAATTAGGGGGGGTCAGTTTATTACTTTATAACAATAGAAAACCGATCCCCCACTTTATGACCGGTAGACGTTGTAATCATAATTTAAACAATTATATTCAGTCAGTCAGTTAAGTGCCATACATGATACACGCTTGGACGATCATGTCTCGAAAGAGACATGACTGACTGGGCAGAAGATTATCCCAAAGTAGGTTGCCATTGCTTTCTGCGGTAGACTGGTTACTAGCCAAGGCTATAGAACCCAATCTGTTTTGTTTTTCAACCCATAACTGGAGGGAACAGACGGATTAATACCTTTCCCAAGGGTATTTGTGCGTAAGTGAATGCAAGGAATTCAATCGGAATTCGAACTCAGCACCCTGATTTGTCGTTCCGAGTCGATATCCACTGCACCACAATGCACATCTATACAGACAGCTAAAAAAAGAAAAAAATATGGGATTAGTATCTGTAGACTTCAACTGACTCCCAAAAATTAACGTTAAGTACAATTTTCCTTTATTACTTTACTTTCTTTTTCACGTTCTCGCCGGCCATAAAAAAGGAAAGGAACATGGACTTTATTAGTACCCTGATTAATCTTTTCTGCGTACACACATTTTGCTACTTACAACTACAAGACATGACCAGTATTTGTCTATATTTCTGAGATGAGGTAGTATTTACACTATTTACATTATTCGGACCCTTCATGCTCCGATAAAAAGATCTCTGGTTCACAATCTGTCACTGACCAAGAATCCGCTTCGACCACCAATCAAAAAGAAACTGCCTCCAACGTGCCGCGGCCCTCGGATCATGAAGTCCCTGTGTCAAAGAAATGGGAGGATGAATGGCAGGTTGTGGTCAGGGTAAAAAGAAGATTCGGTAGCTGGTTATCGTTTTCGACAAGCCGTGAGTACTCCCCACACAATGCAGCAGCAAGGTCGATCCGAACACAGGACTCTGGACCAAAAATGACTCATTTTTTGAAAAGATCCAAAAGATAAAAGAACTGAAAGTGAATCCGGATAGGCAAGAGTGACCACCACTTCCCCGCTTCATCCGTTCCATCATTTCCATAGAAAAGGGCAAATCCTCGCCCACGCATAGAAAAATTCGCTCGTCTTCTCAGCAAAAGAAGCCAGTTTCTGCTCCTGAAAACTCCTGGCCCTTTTCCCAACAAGAAAGAGGACGCCACAAAAGCTAAAACGCCAAGGAGTCCAGTGGAAGTGACTGGAGGCAAGAGAAAGAAGGCAAAACTTCCCTACAATACGGGTAAGGACATCTGCACAGTGACCACTATAGCCGAAGAGACAGCCAAGGATTATGGCAAGAGAGTAAACAAAATGAGAATACTCCTTACTATAAAGAAATGCCGAAATAACAATATCGAACACCCCACTCGATTTCCTCAGGCCAAGAAACTCATCATGGTAGTCCGCGTCGGAACAAGATCTCGTCAAGTATAGGAGATGAACCAAGCAACCAAGAAGAGTTCCCCAGAACAACACCCACTTGTCATTACAGACTGCAATGAACTCTATAGACTGAAACCCTAGTTTTGTTCACTCATCTTTTTACAGGGCTCTAAAACTAACATTTCCACACGGCATCGGTGCCATATCCCAAGATGGCAAAACTGAGATGGGCTGCGGCAACATGGGAGAAGCCGTCGGCGTCCTATCCCCGACCGTGTTTCAGGGTGAGGCCCAATCCTAAGGTAACACCATCTCAATGGCTCTTTGGTTTCCTTTCAATGGCCGAGATCTGAGGTCGGAGTCACGAAGGGCGAGGTTCGTACGCGAACTTCAGCATCTCGGGGTGAATGTCTGTTGTTTACAAGAGACCCATCTGATTGCCAGCGACTGTGAAGATATTCTGTAGAGGTTTCGCCTCTTCTCAGCCTATTTTGATAGCGGCTCCGAGGCGTTTATTGGCTTATCAGCAGGTCCTTGACGGCGACCTGTGCCCTTGTGATCTGGAGAGTAGTGTTCTGGACGTCACAATAAAAAGTAAGTCTCTTTGCGTCACAATAAAAATTTGGACGTCACAATAAAAAGTAAGTCTCTTTGCGTCACAATAAAAATTGGGACGTCACAATAAAAAGTAAGCCTTTTTGCGCCTAACAACTATGCGGAGCACGAATACTTTTTTCGGAGGGTCGAGCCGTTTTTGAATACGTCAAGGCATGCAGTTCTAGCGGGTGATTAGAACGCCATCTTTGATCACAATCTAGATCGTAGTGGGGCTAGACTGGGTATTTATAACCCTGACGTGAAACCATTTCGCGACTTTATCGACAGCCGGAGCCTTTCACCTTGTCTCGTTCCATTCGTCAGGGTTGTCCACTTTTGCCTAAGCCGTATGTCCTTGCGCTGGAGCCATTCCTACGGCGCTGGTGCTTCGTGGGATCACCTTGCCAATCATTCTGCCTATGCCGATGACGTGTCCGTTTTCGTAAAGAACGCCGCCGAAATACACGAAATCAGCAAAGAAATTTGCAGGTATGAGAAGGTAACGGGAGTCAAGTTCAACTGCGCAAATCTGTCGGTTGCCATTGGGCAAGTGGGAGGGAATCTCTCTCCCCGGGCCGACAAAGATCTTCGGTGTCTGGTTCATCCTGGACTACAGCTGGAGTTCAATTGGTCGGAAGTTCGGAAGAGGGTCGAGGAAGCAGTGCGACTTTGGATTCGAAGGAAGAATGAAGAGGAGAATGAAAGTGTGCGGCTCGTACATCTACCCTTTCATCCTTTACCGGCTCTCCTTCTTCCACTGCCGTCTACCGAACGAAGTCAATCGGTTGGGGACTTCTCCAGCTTCATTTGGAGAGACAAGTATCCCCTGGTAAATCGTCAGGTCTACTGCCTCCATTCTGCTGAAGGCAGTCTGGGATTGCTAAGCGTTGAGACCCACCAACACATTCTCCGCTTGAAGTTCTTGGGTCGGATGTGTACGCAAGAAGAAGGGAAGATGCGAACTCTGGAAGGAGGATGCTCATCGATCTTTCCTGTCCTTGGAAAGTTGGCACATGGGCGAAACGGATGCCGAGAGATCTCCTCCCACCCCGACGAATGCGCATTTTACAAGGAGTGTCGTGACGTACTAAGCTGCCTCTTGAAGGGGAAGAGTCGTCTCTCTGACACCCAGTCGTTGTCTCCTAAGGCATTGTGTCATCTGATAGTGAGGGGCCTGCCAAAGACAAATTTCCTAACAGCCTCGGTCTTACAAACGATGAGTTCCGCTCCGCCTCGCCTTATGCGCCCGGGTTGAAATATCTCGACAACAACGAGGCATCACTCACCTGGCTGGTGATATGAGAGGCGCTCTGGGTCGCTAAGAAGCTTTGCGCAGCGGGAGTGGCAATGTCCGCCGAGTGCATGCGCTGTGGTAATTGGGAGGAGTCCGTAGGACATGCCTTCTTTCATTGCGGTATAGTACGCCCGTTGTGCAGGCTGACTGAAGCTTACATGATTCGCGTCTTGGATGGAAAGTTCTTTGTCCTGGAAGCCAGCACCGTCTGTTCCAATGTGGTACCGTCAATGAGAAAGGATCAGCACTACGTGCTATTGTGTCTGCTCGGCGTTTTGCGACTGGTGGTGTGGACGACACGACAGAAGGAATTTCATGGAGGCGAGAAGTTCTCTTCTCAACTAATCGCTTGCTTAAAGCTCCAGCTTAAAGTGTAGATCAGAGCGAAAAGGTTGCGACTCTCTTCATCGAAATTCGGAAAAACGTGGGTGAGTGTTTCGCGCCTGGAGTAGTTGTTGGATGCTGTTTAGGAAAGAAGGTTTTGGTTCTCTAACTGAAACTTAGTCATCCCAGCCCGTGTTTAAGTTAAATGAAGACCTTTGCAAACTGTGCAATTTTGACCTTCCTTGGAACTTAGCTAGTGTGTGAATATTTGGGCCCCTTTTGTCCCCACTTATTTTTACTTTCTCCCTGCCTTTTCCCCCTTTAGGTGACATATGTCTTTGTTATTTGGCAGATACCTTTTGGGTCTGGAATTTTAACCAGTTAACCAAGACCTTCTGCCACACATTGATCATTATTGCGGGTTTTCATTACTAATATACTGTCATCCTCATGCATATATATATATATATATATATATATATATATATATATATATATAGTCATCCGCAGACAGATCTGTTTCGCTGTATCACAGCTCATCAGTACGGTTAGACATCCGATTGCTTTTTACCGAGGATTGAAACCCGACCGAATTGGCGTCAGTACGCGATTCTACCTCTGAGGTATGGGTGCTCGGTAGAAGGAGGCAGACTTTTTAGCGTGTACATTATCATTATGCACACACCCAATAGCTGAGGGTTTTCTAATTCATTGCTGAATGAACAATGCGTATATTTCATTGTACAAATCATCATGTGGGTTTATTATATACCCCTCCCTCACTTTTGTATAAATAAAAATTTTATCCTAGGGTTTTAACTGTATGTTAAGTGGATTTTTTGTGATAGTAGTGTGACAGCCACTTGTGTATGCGTTATGGTGGAAGAGATAATGTTAGTAATAATGGGTCAGCTGAAGCGACTCGATGGGTTAGGGTTAGGGTTAGGGTAGAGATGACCAAAGGGTTAGGGTTAGGGTTAGGGTAGAGATGACCAAAGGGTTAGGGTTAGGGTTAGGGTAGAGATGACCAAAGGGTTAGGGTTAGGGTTAGGGTAGAGATGACCAAAGGGTTATGGTTAGGGTTAGGGTTAGGGTAGAGATGACCAAAGGGTTAGGGTTAGGGTTAGGGTAGAGATGACCAAAGGGTTAGGGTTAGGGTTAGGGTAGAGATGACCAAAGGGTTAGGGTTAGGGTAGAGATGACCAAAGGGTTAGGGTTAGGGTTAGGGTAGAGATGACCAAAGGGTTAGGGTTAGGGTTAGGGTAGAGATGACCAAAGGGTTAGGGTTAGGGTTAGGGTAGAGATGACCAAAGGGTTAGGGTTAGGGTTAGGGTAGAGATGACCAAAGGGTTAGGGTTAGGGTTAGGGTAGAGATGACCAAAGGGTTAGGGTTAGGGTTAGGGTAGAGATGACCAAAGGGTTAGGGTTAGGGTTAGGGTAGAGATGACCAAAGGGTTAGGGTTAGGGTTAGGGTAGAGATGACCAAAGGGTTAGGGTTAGGGTTAGGGTAGAGATGACCAAAGGGTTAGGGTTAGGGTTAGGGTAGAGATGACCAAAGGGTTAGGGTTAGGGTTAGGGTAGAGATGACCAAAGGGTTAGGGTTAGGGTTAGGGTAGAGATGACCAAAGGGTTAGGGTTAGGGTTAGGGTAGAGATGACCAAAGGGTTAGGGTTAGGGTTAGGGTAGAGATGACCAAAGGGTTAGGGTTAGGGTTAGGGTAGAGATGACCAAAGGGTTAGGGTTAGGGTTAGGGTAGAGATGACCAAAGGGTTAGGGTTAGGGTTAGGGTAGAGATGACCAAAGGGTTAGGGTTAGGGTTAGGGTAGAGATGACCAAAGGGTTAGGGTTAGGGTTAGGGTAGAGATGACCAAAGGGTTAGGGTTAGGGTTAGGGTAGAGATGACCAAAGGGTTAGGGTTAGGGTTAGGGTAGAGATGACCAAAGGGTTAGGGTTAGGGTTAGGGTAGAGATGACCAAAGGGTTAGGGTTAGGGTTAGGGTAGAGATGACCAAAGGGTTAGGGTTAGGGTTAGGGTAGAGATGACCAAAGGGTTAGGGTTAGGGTTAGGGTAGAGATGACCAAAGGGTTAGGGTTAGGGTTAGGGTAGAGATGACCAAAGGGTTAGGGTTAGGGTTAGGGTAGAGATGACCAAAGGGTTAGGGTTAGGGTTAGGGTAGAAGATGACCAAACCTTTCTCCATCCCCATTTAGCCATTGTGGCATTTTTGTAACTTTTCTGCAATAAATAATTTTTTTTTTTTTTTTTTTTTTTAATCGTATCACCCCAAGCAAGGCGGTAATGCCACTGATGTGCAGGGGGCTACGTAATAGTGAAAAGATTGGAAAAGATAAAGCAGGGAATAAGGGATGAGCCTCTTAACCTGTTCAATAGACATGGGTGGAGTGTAAACCGGGCGATAGATAGATCTATCTACTCCAATTGAAAAAAAAAAAAAACAAAGTGAGAAGATTGGAAAAGAGAAAGCCGGAAACCACATCCTAAACAGGGAACAAGGGATGAGCCTCTTAACCTGTTCAATAGACATGGGTGGAGTGTAAACCGGGCGATAGATAGATCTATCTACTCCAATTGAAAAAAAAAAAAACAAAGTGAGAAGATTGGAAAAGAGAAAGCCGGAAACCACATCCTAAACAGGGAACAAGGGATGAGTCTCTTAACCTGTTCAATAGACATGGGTGGAGTGTAAACCGGGCGATAGATAGATCTATCTACTCCAATTGAAAAAAAAAAAAACAAAGTGAGAAGATTGGAAAAGAGAAAGCCGGAAACCACATCCTAAACAGGGAACAAGGGATGAGCCTCTTAACCTGTTCAATAGACATGGGTGGAGTGTATAGGATCATAGTGTAGTATCTGTTATCAAATGCTTACTTTCTGCTCTCCGGATACCTGCAGCACTCATCACCAGGTGGCAGGTATGTAGATTTGAAATGCAATGACCAGTTAAAACTATCCTTGTATCCAGTTACCTAGTAAACGGGGGCTGGGTAATCTTTGACTAGTTACCTGAGCGTACGCTCTTAGGTTCCCCACGTAAAAAAAAAAAGAAAGAACAACTTGTGTCACAACTCGCTCCAGTCGGGGAGGAGGGTAAATCCTGAGTAGGATCAAAGTATAGTATCTGTTCTCAAATACTCACTTTCCGCTCTTCCACCACCTCCAGCTAGGCTTCGTTTGCGATCTCGCGACTCGCGGTTCATTCCTGGGGCGATTACGTTTTAGTTAGCAGCCGGTCCCGCTTCAGGTTTGACTCTGCTTCGGGGGTGGGGGACGGTCTAGTCCACTTGAGATCCCGTTAACCGCTGTCGATCTGGCAAAGGAAACGACGACTGTTCAAGTTTAATTGCCGTGACTTTCGCTCGTGCGAAACTCGCAGTGATCCCGGTCGAATCCTGCAAAGGAAGCAAAACACGAGTCAATATACGGTCGCAGCTCACACGTGCTAGCTCGCCTGTCTGACTGGGAGTGTATCCGTGCTAGGTCGCAACCGAACCCGTCCTGCTTGGACTGCGTTCAACTACAGTTGAGACTCTAACACAACGTTCCAGCCTGTGCCGTTCCTGCCAGACGTTAACCATATTCCAACCTCTGCCCTTCCTGCCAGACGCTGGCGACATTCCAGCCTGTGCCGTTCCTGCCAAACACTGACCACGTTCCTGCCGACCGACGACTTTCCCCGCCTTTTTCCGTTTCTGCCGACCAATGATGACTTTAAAGCCCGAGCCGTTCAAGTAATGTTTCTCCCGGCCGACGACGTTCCAGCCTATGCCGATCTTGCCAGACGCTGACTACTTTCCAGTCTGCGCTTTTCCTACCGATTACTGACTCAGTCAGTTAAGTGCCATACGTGATACACGCTTGGGTGATCATGTCTCGAAAGAAACATAACTGACTGGACAGAAGATTATCCCGCAGTAGGTTGCCATTGCTTTCTGCGGTAGACTGATTTCCATCCAAGGCTATAGAACCCAATCTGTCCTGTTATTTAACTAATAGCTAGAGGGAGAAGAAATGTATTATATCATTACATAGTAATTAGGGGGTGATCAGTTTATTACTTCATAACAATAGAAAACCGGTCCCCCACTTTATTACCAGTAGAAGCCTTAATCATGATTCCAACAATTATATTCAGTCAGTCAGTTAAGTGCCATTCGTGATACATGCTTGGGCGATCATGTCTCGAAAGAGACATAACTGACTGGGCAAAAAAATAATTCCGCAGTAGATTGCCATTACTTTCTGCGATAGACTGGTTGCAGACCAAGGCATCGAGCCCAATCTGTCCTGTTATTTACTGGAGAGAAGAGACGGATTAGTATCTTTTCCAAGGGTATTTGCACGTAAACGAATGCAATGAATTCAACTGACTACTGAGCCGTTTATGCTGACGACGTTCCTGCCGACCAACAACGACGTTCCAGCCTGTGTCGATCCTTCCAGACGCTGATGACTTTATAGCCTGTGCTTTTGATACAAGACGCTGACGACGTTCCCGCCGACCGACGACAACGTTCCAGCCTGATCCCGCCAATCACTGCCGACGTCCCAGTCTTGTTTTTTTTTTTTTAATTTCCAACTCTTTGCTCGTCATTTTTATATCACAATAAAAATTGACGCTGAAATTCTACATTTTCACCTCCGTCTGCTCATTGTCTTTTTCACACATACAAAATGTTTGTGGGGTCGATACCCATTCCTTATCTCGGCTTCACAAAAACTTAAAACTTCCTTGTTGCTCACATATTCCGTCTATGATATTCTCATCATCTCTCTATAGAACCACATCGCTGATGCCTCATGCTTTCTAATCATAGGTGAGAAGATTGTCCAGTAATCACTGCCATAAAGGAAGATTGATATTATATAGCAGTTCACTACTTTTTTTTTTTCCAAAATTCTCTTTTTTGATACTTGGTTTAGCTTTTGGAAGGCATCTTCCACTATTCTAATGTACCTTTGGATTTCTTTCACACATCTTCTGTTGTCTATTATAACACTTCCCATCTTTCTGTACTTGTTGAATTTATACGTTTCAAATTCGTAGTTCGCACCAAGGAAAATGTTACAGTCAGGAGCTACAACGAAAAGCTGCAAGGAAATGGAAGCTAACATCTTGTCGAGCTCTCTACGATACCCTCGTATCACCTATATTTATAAAAAGTTCGAGAAAGAAAATTGTAAAATAAATCAAACCATCTTCTTTTTGTAACCAAACTTTTCATTGGTTCGTTCTGCATCAGCAGCAGCATTTTGCCTCTCTTTCGAAAAAGCGGGAATCTTCCCGCTCTTGAAGTTTCAGTTGGAAGGAAGATTTTGAAGCTACCAGAACTGTTGTTGTTTCCAGCTCACTTATCTTTTAAGGCATATATATTTTCGCCTACTCGTTAAAAAGAAAACCACTTCTTTTAAGGCATATATATTTTCGCCTCCTTGTAAAAAAGAAATTAAGCCGGATTCATTTTTTTACCTGCCTGAGAAATTAAATATTCAAACTGTGCAATAACTACCTTTTGCATCCAATATTTTTCTCCTGGTAAATAATTATATTACTTCAACTTATCGACTTAAACGCAAGTATTTTTTAACATTCTTTCATACACACCTTGCTTGCTGTTTATCCTTCCAACTCATCATTTCGAACTAACTCAACATTTCGAACTATTTCAATTATTTGGAAATACAGTCTATTCTTCCAACTCATCATTTTGTGCTATTTCAATTATTTGGACATACAGACTATTTTCCAACTCATCACTTGAAACTGGAACAAATTACAAACTATTTTACCAACTCATCATCTTTGAACTGTTTAAATTATTTTCTTAAACACATACACAAAAGTGTTTCATACATCTCCAGTTAATTATCAAAAGGGTATAAACAAGTTCTCTCCCTTTAACCGATTATTGTTATAATTAAAATATTGTCTACTCACGTCTTGTTTGTTCACTTTTTGGTACACATTGAATTGAGAAGCTAACATTATTATATAACAAATAAAAAAAAGTAGTTAGGCCGCTACAATCTCTCGCCTAGTTTTCCGAAATCTCACGAGGAACTGGTGAATTTTGGGCGAGAGCTGGGTTGCATTTCAACATGCCGTTTATTAGGCCATCTGCACTACGGCTGACAAAATTTTGCACGTTCCGCAAAATATAAATGCACTTGGCAGATATTTGGTATTTGGTTCTTGTTGAAAGGGTGAACACTGGTATGGAATTTTTTTTTTTCGCTGTAGGAACAGACATGGGTTGGTTGGTTGGTTGGTTTTGATTTGTTGAAGTTCCTTCAGCGTCAGTTGCCATGTTTGGTTTGTGTTGAAAAGAAATATTCTAATATTCTGAAAGTCAATATTTTATATATATATATATATATATGTGTGTGTGTGTGTGTGTGTGTGTGTGTGTGTGTGTGTGTGTGTGTGTACGTGTGTGTGTGTGTGTGTGTGTGTTGAGATCACGTTCGGTGGTCACCAGTTTATAATGGGTTATCCGTTCTAGTGAAACGTAATTGTGTGTTGAGACAGCTTAACTGAATTTGGCCACATTAGTAGATAGCCCACTATAATTTATAAAAGGGGTTATCAAGAAAATCAAACTGAGTATAGAAACATATTCACAGATATCAATTAAGGTTTTTTTTTACAAGTAATGTCATTAGGATGGGTTGAAAGACGTTAAAATGTTCATAGCAGTAAATGCCGAAAAGAGAGTTTGTGCGTAGATATGTGGGAGCATTTGTCAATTAGGAATGTTTTTGACGTCTCCGCTCCGTAGATCGGGTAAGTAGCTCAGGAGACAGCGAAGAAGAAGGTGAGAAGGAAAGGAGAGGCGAGCATGGCGTGACCGCTACACGAGGTCAAGGGACGTGCTACTTATGCTCGTACTTTCTCAACTGGCGATGTTTTCTGTGTCGGCTTTTTATTTCGTCTTTGTGGGTACCAGCAAGTCATTTGGGAATTCACACCCGTGTTTAATTCTGGGTTTCCCATTGGATGATAAGTTTAGATTTTATTGTCGATACAGGAGCTGCCGTATCTATACTTCCAAAGAGATATTTAAAGGGAACTGTAACATACTTCACTTCAAGTAGAGGCTGAGAAAGCAGTAGAATTTGAATAAATCTAAGTATCTGGTTAGTGGTAAAGGATGAGCTCAATATTCATTAAAAACTTAAGCCGTCAATTAATAGAATCAGCTATGAATACTGTAGTAATGTTCTAAAATGTTTATAAAAAGAACGTTTTGTTTCATGCTTTAACACGTGCATGACCATGACATTACAACATATAAAAAAAAATTCTATTTTGGATAATTTTTACGTTCTAATGAACGCTGAGCAATTTGTCATCTGTTACATTTCGAGCAAGAAGAAAATGTACAATAATTTTTAGCAACACAGTTTTGAGGTCATCTTTTGTTACTATAACTCACACCCCTGAAGATGATCTCGGAAAGAGATTGAAAGTACTTGGGAACATCGAGAAATGAATAATTTCTGTCAAAGTTACAGCTCATTTCTTACATTTTTCAATTATAATACGCGAAAGATTATCCGTGAGTATGAACGGATTTTATCAAAAATAAGCAGACACAATGTTTTCAATTTATCTAATCTGACATGTCTAAAAGAAAATTTGCTACCTAAACAAACAAACACACACACATACACACACACGCGCGCGCATATATATATATATGAGAAAATGGCAACCCGTAAAGACGGATAGGACAATCCAAGAGATTTTATTCAATTGATATAAATTATTAATTAGATAAAAATAGAGAGGTCAATGGATATTATCCAGAGCTTTATAAAATATTGAGAGAAAAACTCTCTATTGAGGAAAATGACGTGTTGAGTTTTTTCTCTCAGTATATATATATATATATATATACTAGCAGTATAGCCCGGCGTTGCTCGGGTGTAATGAAAGCTTTAAAACTAATCCATGGTCCTGGAGCTCAGACTCTTTGGACGTTGGCACGAAAGACTAAAAAGTAATAGTTGTTTCCAGTTAAAGCGACGTGTGAAATCCTGGTCTTCCCAAATAGAAAAAGAATTGACTACGTGCTTAACGAAAAAGTCGAAACCAGATTTCGCAAGTAGGTGTTAAATTGATTTTTGACCAATGGGAGCGACTTTCAAGACCAAAAGGACTTTGCGTGTAAGTGCGAACATATCTATATTTCAATAAAAAGACTTCATCAACGTCATTCAAGCCAGTCAGATGGAAGCAGCGAGAAAGACAATACTAAAATGTAACTTTCAACTTCAAGCGACTCGGACATTGTCCTCTTTCTCTTTCTCCTTATCTATTTCAACATCTATTTTTACGAACATTTTGTACGAACTCTTGATACCTTAACTTTCTCAGTGAACATTAATTTCTACGAATTCTTGTTATTCCTCCTTTAATAAATTTCTATTTTAACATGAAAAATGTATATTTTATTATTTCACAATTCTACACATTCCAAGTTGCCGACAAACAACCTGATGATAATTCCGATGATGATAATTCTGCATAAATCCTGTAAACTGTAGGGAGTTCGGTTAAGTCTGACACAAGGCCAAATCAAAGAAAAATTAATCAGCTCCCTACGCTCTGATTGGGAGGTTGTGAGGAGCATGGAACCACCTCTTGACTGCTATTGTTCTAGGGTCCCAGCTATGGGCAAATAGTTAACCTCCAAACTGGGGTCAAAACACTATGAAAATATAAAAATACACTTTTATAGAAATATATACATAAAAATAGACTTTTATATAAAAATATACATTTTTGAAGCCAAAATATTACCAACAATACATTTTTGAAGAAAAAAAATTATTACCTTAATACATTTTTGAAAAAAAATATTCCCAGCAAAACATTTTTAAATACGAAACTAGAAGATATTTTCAGTTTTCTAAAATAAAATAAAAAATAAAAACAAAAAATTTTCATTAAAGTCTGACTAAATCAATCTTCTCACTACAACCGAACATAAAAAAAAAACAACTTAAAGCCCCACCGTTTTGGCATTAAATAATCCGCAGAAGTTGATATGCTGTTAAACAAAATTCAAACTCAAACTCATCAAAGAGGAAGGACAAACTTGAAATGTGGTTCTACAGAAGGATACTGAGGATGCCATGGACATAACATGTGAACAACGATGAGGTCTTGGAGAGGATAGAAACGAAAAGAAAACTTATATTTAACATGAGGAAAAAAACAGGTGAAGTTTCTGGACACGTAATGAGGATGAAGGGCTTGGAGAATCTGATACTCATGAAACGAATAGAGGGAAAGAGAAACAGGGGAAAGTAAAGCGTGACATATTTGATGGGCTTCAGCAAGAGGGTGACAGAGTAGTGTCTGGGAGAAATAACAAAAGAAAAGGTGTTCAAAGCTACAAGGGATAGGGAGATGTGGAAGGCTATGATCACCTTCGCCCCGAAACAGCATGTTATGAAAGAAAAAAACAGCACATTATAAAAGAATTATATATATATATATATATATATATTAATGCAGGTTTCATTGAATAATATAGACAAGTTTTGTCTATTAATTTTGTGTAGGATCCGTTCATACCGTCTGATATACTTGATGGTGATGTCGTTGAAAGACAACAAAAAATCACAGCATTATATATATATATATATATATATATATATATGAAAAACTACTAAAAAGTTGTAAGTTTAAAAATGTTTTTTTTTTGACAGTATTTATTTATTTCTATTATTATATATATATATTTGATATTTCAGACCGGCCTCGGCCTTTCATCAGAAACAAATGATTTTAAAATTTAAACTAGAAGCGTTCGCCACGAGAGCGTTTGTCGAGAGATGTTTACATCACGGGACGTAGACAGCGATAGAGTTTTTTTTTATTTGTAAACGTAAACCTATCTCTAATAATACTTTTAAATGTTGTTTTAATGAAAAAATTTTTTAAGTGTATCTGAAAATGTTTAACTATTGAAATATTTATAAAGATTCAAAACACCGAAGTCCCTTTAATCCTAGCCTATAGGTATTTAATTTTATAGTGACACAAATTAATAAATATACATATGATGGCGCATACATATATATTATTATTATTCAGGTGTTAATAAAACAGTGCTCAATGTATAAACAGAGCTGTATTATAAAATTTATATTAATAAATATGTTATACTAATGAATATACATATTATCCTTGTCTATTGCACGACTATATATATATATATATATATATATATATACAGGAAAGAATATTAATAAAAAAAAATTAAAAAAAGTTTTGAATTTAAAAATGTACTTTTTTTGGACAGTATTTGTTTATTTTTATTATTGTATTTTATATTTCAGACCGCCCTCGGTCCTTCATCAGAAACGAGTGATTTTTAAATCTGAATTAGAAACGTTTCTAATTCAAATTTAAAAATCACTCGTTTCTGATGAAGGACCGAGGGCGGTCTGAAATATAAAATACAATAATAAAAATAAACAAATACTGTCCAAAAAAAGTACATTTTTAAATTCAAAACTTTTTTTTATTTTTATTTTTATTAATATTCTTTCCTATACATATTAAGACAGTATACGTGGATCATCACTATGTTATATATATATATATATATATATATATATATATATATATATATAAAGAGAGAGGGGGAGTGGGGAGAGAGAGAAAGTGATAGACAGAAGTTTAATTCTTATAACTGAGTTATACATTAATTATTAATTTGTAAAATTACATAATTTTTTCGAAAATATATTCAAAATGAAGCTGTGAAGAAACATGGACGTCTGTGAACTAAAGTTTCAGCAGACATACACGCACGCGATCACGCATGCGCGTACAAAGACACGCATAGTCAATCAATTTTAGAATTGTATTCATTGATTTGTAGCTTTATTTATAAAAATGAGGATAAATTGTTTTCTTATAATTTTTAGGAATTTTTTTAAATTAAATTCTTTGTTTTATTTAAATGCCCGGAATAAATAATTAATTTTATTTTATAAATTTGTTAATTTTGTAAAGTTTCTGTCACAAATATCCCGTGTTTTCAGATCAAGACAAATAATTCTGTTGATTACCGACAGAGTTATTTCCCTTGTACTCTCAAATGATCGACCAAAGATCTCTGCATATGAATCATTGGGAAAAGCAAAAGAATGATTGACAATAACGTTTTTGGGTGGCAGATTTGCTCTGAGACGTTCTTTATTAATAAGCTACAGTGTGTGTGTGTGTGTGTGTGTGTGTGTGTGTGTGTGTGTGTGTGCGTGTGTGTGTGTGTGTGTGTGTGTGTGTGCGCGACTAATTAACAGTTTCACGATAATTTCATCATAATTGTTTATTGAAGAAACCTACCTTTTTTCCTGTTATCGACTAGAAAAAAATCGGACTATATCTCACCCCTTATCACCGTTCTTATATCTGATTCACCGCTGAATGACTTAAAGCGTAGGATACTTACTTCGGCCTGTTTACTTCCTTTGAGCAAATACTCTGCGATTTGCTTGGTTTCGGAAACCAATTTCCGCGTAGTAATTGCAAAAAGGAAGTAAATTGGTCGAAAAAAGAACAAACTACGTGTGAAGTCATTCTGCAGTGAATAACATTTTTTTCAAACATGGTTACGGGGTGAGAAACAGCGAAAAGAAGTTCGATATTTTTCTAGTTGCAAACTTGAAAAAAAAATGTAGGTTTCGTCAATAAACAATTATCGATTTGGGTTCAGCATATACATTTGCATGGAAAAAAGGATGCTTTAGAAAGATTTGAAGGGGTAAAAGGCTTTCGGGGAACAAAACAAAAATTTACCGAATAAAAGTCTTTCGTTTCTCATCAACTAGCAGTATAGCCCGGTGTTGCTCGGGTGTAATGAAAGCTTTAAAACTAATCCATGGTCCTGGAGCTCAGACTCAGCCTAAAGAATATTTATGTGAAGTTTGGTGAGAATCGGATAAAAATTGTGGATTTGTATAAAGGACATACAGACAGATAAACACACACACACACACACACACACACACACACACACACACACATCTTGCCTTTTAATATATATATATATTATCGATGTTCTGCACTATTGTAAGAACTGCAACCTTGAAACTTCTGATGTCTTTGTCTATGAGTGTATCAAATTTGATTAAAATCGGACCACTCCTTCTATAACCCGATTTTTTCGATTATCGATTTTCGATATTTATCGGGGGTACCTCGACACAAAACCTAGCTAAGAACACTCGCAGACGCTTATAGTACAACTGTGTAAATTTTCAAGAAAATCGGTTCAGCCGTTTCGGAGTCTATAGGTAACGGATACACACACATACACACACACACACACACACACAGACAAAGTTCCATTTATAAATAAGTTTAGATTTGTAGGAAGTGAAATTATTAACTGTGTAAATTTTCAAAGAGAAAATGTAGTATGGCGTTAAAGGAATCAAGATTTCGCAGTTGTAGCAAAATGTGTGCATGCAGAAAATATTAACAGAGTAGGAATAAAAAGTTCTGTGTTCTTTCTTTTAGCGGAGGGAGAGAAAATACAAAGGAAGGAAAATGAAATGAAGGAAAATTGTAACTTATCGATGTTAATTTTTAGGGGTCAGTTGAAGTGTCTCACTGTCAAAGATACTTTAGAAATTTCAATGGGAGTTTTAGTTTCCTCTACCAAAACCAAAAGAAAAATCAGTCAGTTAAGTGTCATACGTGATACACGCTTGGGCGATCATGTCTCAAAAGAGACATGTCCGACTGGACAGAAGATTATCCCAAAGTAAGTTGCCATTACTTTCTACGGTAGACTGGTTACCAGCCAAGGCTATAGAACCCAGTCTGTTCTATTATTTGACACATAAGTAGAGGGAGAAGAGATGTCTTATATTATAACCTAGTAATTAGTGGTGGATCAGTTTATTACTTTATAACAATAGAAAACCGATCCCCCACTTTATGACTAGTAGAAGCCTTAATCATGATTCCAACTATTATATTCAGTCAGTCAGTTAAATGCCATATGTAATAAACGCTTGGGCGATCATGTCTCAAAAGAGACATGTCCGACTGGGCAGAAGATTATCTCGCAGTAGGTTGCCATTACTTTCTACGGTAGACTGGTTGCCAGCCAAGGTTATAAAACTCAGTCTGTCCTGTTATTTAATCCATAACTGGAGGGAATGGACGGATTAATTCCTTTTCCAAGGATATTTGCGCGTAGGTGAATGCAAGGGATACAACTGGAATTCGAACTTGGCACCCCGATTTGTCGTTGGAGTTCGAATTCCAGTTGAATCCCTTGCATTAATAACTACTAGCGCAAAATTCTAGTGTATCTTTGTGCTTACGACTAACAATTAAAGGGAGATTACTTCTAAGTGACTTGTGAAAAGAAAAATTATCCTGGGATAAAGTTGTACCAATTACCAATAGAGTACGAAATGACGTGGAATAATTTATTTCAGGAGCTTGTATATTTAAGTTCTTTGAAATTTTCCAGATATCAGTTCAGATCCTGCGGAATTGTATTTATTTTGTGCTGCCTCCAAGGTGTATAAGACAGGATTCTATAATTTCTTTAAATTTGGCTAAGTCTAAGACAGCGCCCATAAAATCAGTCATTGTCTTCACTTGAGTTGTTGAGTGTACTTAGCCGTGAAACGCTTTAACAATAATTTGAAACTTTTACCAAATGTTTGGGTCAAAGATGTAATTATTGCTGTTGATAGTGTTATCTTCGTTGTTATTGTCCGATAACATAAAATCAATTTGTCAAGAATAGATTAAAAACATTCATTAAAGTAGCCCAAGAAAAGTTAGATTCTAAGCATGGATTATCAGTAAAATGTAAATATACGCCTTTATTAGGAAAAACCCGCCGATTTAATTACTAGGGGAATGTTTCTGATGTGGTTAGGGACCGGTTATGCTTGCGATTGGCCTTGTGTCAAACATAACCGATCCCACAGTGAAACTTTCACTGAAAGAAATCCTGTTGGGCAATCATGAAAAAAAAAAAAAGAATAAAAAGTTCTCATTGGTCATAATAAATTGACTGTGACACTATCTCCTGCAGGGATACTTTCCCTTCTCCCGCGGGCATACTTTCCCTTGTTTGGTTTAATACAACGAAGAGAGAAATTGATATTAGCAGTATTATTAGTTATGCTTTATTGTAATACGCGATGTGAGCTTATGCAAAAAAGAATAATTTAATACTATCAAATTACTTGTAAAATATGGGGAATAGAAAAATCAACTATTTTTACTATTATGTACTTCTAAAATCCGAGGAATATAAAATCTAACTATTTCTGGGAGGGAAAAGAAAGAAAAATATAATTTTTTCTTCTTTCGTGTTTGAAGTGAATATTTCGGTAAGCTAAACGTATTAGCTAAAACAGGTGTCAGAATTATTTGATGAGGTCAGGCGGGGTTAAAGTCCCTCGGCACATTTTCTGGTAAACAAGAGAATCTGTGGGAAATTGGAAAAATCGAAATACAATGTGAGCTGGCGGGATCTTATTCGTCGAGCTAAACCCCTTCCGCAAATCGAATGGGCAGAAAACGATTTCATTGGCCGAGGGCTTTGAGCCGGCTGGATCCCCAGAGAGGATTGAAAATTGTTATAAAAATTCGAACTCGGCGAAAAAAGTCAGTTCTCTCAGTTTTTCTCAGTTTTTCAGTTGCTTTTAGGTTAGCTGAGTAACTACCAGTCGAAATGTAACGACTGTGGAAAAAGGTTCCCAACCGGGGGAGCCATTACCCACGGCTGGTCGCCTACCATAGAACTTATGGCTAAAGAGTTAATTTCGAATGAAGCCTGCCGCAAATTAACTTAAGGAATTAATTTGGAATAATGCGCCTTCGATATGAATCCCGAAATAATGTTATTGTTTTTTTTAATCACGGGAAAATCGAAAATTCTGATTCTTCGGTAAACTCTGTAGGGTTTGATACATTCACACCCACGCACACACACACACATGGTCATTCAGCGTTCACGTGATAACTTAGTTCCCGCGTAAACGCATGCCAATAAAAGCGGGGAACGTCACGTGGTACGCTAGTTAGGATTTTGTCCCGGGCAAGAGCAGACATGTTTCCCTAACTCACACAAACACACGCGCACTAATTGCGGGTAGCAATTAGTGGCGCAAATTTTTATTTCTCACCAGCATGCACACACCACACTAAAAAACTCCAATTGGAAACAGACATTAACAGTATGCACATTAACTTTCATTCAAACTGGACTTTACATAAAATAACTTTCTACCGAACATTTTACGTTTCTGTCCAGACAAAGGGAAAGAACTTTTCTTTCCTTACTTTTACGCATACTCTCAACCCTATGTAACCTTTGTTAATATATTGTTTTTCTTGTTACTTTCGCCTTTTCGTCTTTCTTATTTCCTGCTTTAATTCATGACCCCAGTTACGCCGAGTCGACTCGTAAATCTAAATTAGTAAAGGGATGTCATCGCCTTCTACAACTCCGCTAAACTCCGATAAGGACCTGAAAAGACTTTGCTATTTTAGAAGCTACGTAGATAATTGACAGCCCTGATTATAGAGAATATGTGAAAAGACTTTAATGAAAATTTAATGAATATGTGAAAAGACTTTAGTGAAAATTTGAAGAGCTCCGTTTACTTTAACGAGACAAGACATTTTTAATTAAGGATTGGAAGCTCTGATATTTTTAGTGAACTTTCTCTCTCCGTTGTAACCGGCATTCTGACAACTGTATTATCATTTTCGACATCTGTATTGTCTGCTCCTGTGAAAGAAAAAAACATTCTTTTATATATATATATATATATATATATATATATATATATATATATAAAGACATTCTTCGTAGCTCTCCAGGCGTGTTCGGCTTCGTTCATTTATTTTATTAATTTTTTTTTTTTTTTTTTTTTTTTTTTGGTGCCGTGTTTTTTTTTTTTCAAACCACAAGTGTACGCCAGTGTCCGGACTGGCTCAAAAAGGCGACTACTAAAATTGCACGACGTGACCTCTCTGGGATCAAATCACAACGTGGGACAGTGGCGCGTTTTTTGCAAAAGACGTCTTGTAAACCAGCTTTTGTGGTGACATCCTCGGACGAGAACTTCACGGCCAGCAACAACGACCGAACCAACTGGCCAGCCGGGTGGCAGTGTCACAACTGGGATCGTCACGACCGTCAACGAGAACGAGCGTCACATTGGACGGCCAGCTCGGCCTAACGTGTCACCTTGACAAATTATTTTGTTGATTTAAGATATACGTATTGAAAGTTTGCATATAGTCTCTCTTCAGGGTGCGTGTTTTTTCATTTTTTAAAAGTTGGTTGAATGATGTGAAATATAAGAGAAGGCACGTTTCTGTCTCTCTCTCTCTCTCTCTCTCTCTCTCTCTCTCTCTCTCTCTGTGTGTGTGTGTAAGCGAAAAGTTATTTCTTTAGTGAGAAAAAGAACGGAAATGGGGCCTTTGATCTTCTTTCGGCTGGTTTTTTTATTTGCCGACAGTTTACGGGTAAAAGGGAAGATGGGGATTCTATGATTGGAGTGAAAAAGAAAAAGTAAGAGAGTAAGCTGACTGATGTTGCATTTAAACTATTGGAGATTCTAGCTGTCAGGTAAACGAGAATACACAGGCGAGAAGTGCGAGAAAAGAAGCTAATAGAGTAGAAGTTGCAGTTACACTTGATTGTTTTTACAGTAAAAGGGTGGGACCTTGTGGCCAGTCTAATAGCATGAGTAAATTCGCGTTGGGGTGGGCACCAAAGGGCTAAGCTCGTTGGAGCAGAATCCGTGAATGTATTTGTAGAAGAGACAGAGGGAAGCCACATTCAGTCGGTGAGAAAGAGACTGAAGCCGGGCTGCCGCAGAAGTACAGTTTTCAACAGGGAGATTAAACACTTTCTGCCAAGGGACGTCCCACAGAAAACCTTGTAGTCCCTCCCGGTCCGCCCTTTGATTACAGTAGATTCTGTTGGTCGGAGGTTCCTGGATTGAAGTGGAGTGGAGAGAGTTACTAACCCTAACCACAGCGTGATTAGAGTTGCCAAGAGGGCAAAGCTGCATCACATGGCAGGAGTCATGGGTAGAAATGAAGAAGTGATCTAGCAGAGAAGTTTCTCCTTTACGCATGCAGAGGAAACGTGTGGGGAAGTCCACCACTTGCGTGATAGACTTTGATCGCAAAGTTTAGGGTGTAGATGTCAGCAAGATCAGTAACAGAGTTTTCCAGCCAATTTAGCATGGTAGGCATTGAAGTCACCGAACAGAAATATGTTGTTGAACAGGAGCGAGGCAATGGCCTTATCTATATTATCAGATATTCTGTCCAGCAAGGAACAGTCGGGAGATGAAAGGG
Source organism: Ascarosepion bandense (assembly GCA_037127315.1). Classification (NCBI taxonomy): domain Eukaryota; kingdom Metazoa; phylum Mollusca; class Cephalopoda; order Sepiida; family Sepiidae; genus Ascarosepion; species Ascarosepion bandense. Next base: position 1,306,404 of record JBBBDQ010001167.1, on the reverse strand, counting down.
AGCGATAGAGAAAGAAAAAATAGCTGAGTTTAGTTGAGCGAGACAGAGGCATGTAGTTTAATCATTTAGAATAGGATCTGATTGTAGGTTTTTCTCTAAACTCTGATTGGTTAATAAATGAGAAAAGTATCTAATTTGCTTACGAAAAAGTCCGTACACAGTAAAGTTTATAAGCCAACTGTCGATTGAAAAAAGCTTTACTTTTTTCCATTGGTGTAGATGTGTATGTTCGGATTCTTTGTGCAATTAGATTTTACGAATCCGACACTGGGAAAGCTTAGACAAAACTCTAAATTTCGGACTTCTGGTCCTGCTTGGTTAAATAAAGACCCAGTAGCATGGACTGAAAATGGTCTACATTACTTGAGTGATTGCAATAAGAAGGTTATTCAAAACCAAGTATATCCAAACCTTAGCTATGCTACTTCTTTAGAACCAATCATATCTTTGGAAAACATTCGAAGCTATCCAGATTATTTTTGGTTTGACTTGATTGGTGTAAATGCAGAAGATAACATGAAGAGTCAGGTACTTAATAGAACTGTACAGGGAACCGACTATTTTTACCTGCATTACGGTACAGGGAGCCGACTATTTTTACCTACATTACGGTACAGGGAACCGACTATTTTTACCTACATTACGGTACAGAGAGCCGACTATTTTTACCTACATTACGGTACAGGGAGCCGACTATTTTTACCTACATTACGGTACAGAGAGCCGACTATTTTTACCTACATTACGGTACAGGGAACCGACTATTTTTACCTGCATTACGGTACAGGGAACCGACTATTTTTACCTGCATTACGGTACAGGGAACCGACTATTTTTACCTACATTACGGTACAGGGAGCCGACTATTTTTACCTACATCTTCAGCAATGGATCATATGAATGAGTTCACTTGATGTCGGGTGTGTGTTTGAGGCCCAATATTCTCTCAAGACACGGTGTCACTCGAGGGGACTTCCGTTCATCGTGACTGGCTGTAGTTTGGAGTGTGTTCGGGGGTAACTAGTTTGGTTTTCGAGGCATTGAATGTAACTAGCCAGTTTTATCCCCATTGGAAAGTTAGTGCTAAGAGAGGTTAGCTGTCAATCTCTGATCGTCAATAGTTTTAGAGATGCACCTGTATATTTTCGTATCATCGACATAGATGCTTACACATGATCTGAGTATACTCTTAGATCATGTATATAAATCAGAAAGGGCCCGAGAAGTGACCTGCTTTGACTGCTTCATAGGACTGGTCGTTGATAATTACCCTCAAGGATTTACTTTTTAGGGAGGATTTTATGATTGAGAAAGCTCTTCCAGTGATTCCATAACCGGAGAGCTTGTGTAGCAAACTTTTGTATCCATCCGTCCGTGCATAGAATACTGTTGTCATATTTAGTCAGACGCTCCTGCTGTTCATCTCAGTGTTCTCTATAGGCACCAGAGGAGAATCTGTAATGTGATAGGTCCCGACTTGGCAGATTGGCTCCAGACAGATGTGGCGTCCCTCTGTCTATTCTACAAATTTTTGTATGGCTTCTGCTCCGACGAACTTAAGTCACTGGTGCGCCCGCAACAAGAATTTACTCGTGCAACCAGACTGGCAACATGGTCCCACTCTCTTATCCACTTGACTCCAGTTCTTTCTACATCATCCCGTATATATTGTTCTTTTCCTTTCTCTCTACCTTCGCAACTGAACTGTCTTCACACCTGTGTTCCCATCCTTCTCTTGCCCTTTCTCTGGTTCTCTGCCCTGTAACTGGTTCGTCTTTCTCTTCACTCTCCTCCTGACTAAACTTTTACTCTTATGTAGCCCCCCTGCGCATCAGTGGCGGTACTGCCTTGCTTGGGGTGAAACGATTACAAAATACCTTGTCAAAGTCCTTAAAATATATAATGCTATGGTTCTCGAGATATGTTTGTCATCAAGAGACTAAGTCTGTGTGTAATGGTAGATAAGACGACAGCAGTAAACCCATACTGCTCGTCGCACAGGAGATTGTTCTTATCTAGGTACTCGACGACCTTCTTGTTGATTGAGTCAGTCACTTAAGTGCTATACGTGAAACACGCTTGGGCGATTATGTCTCGAAAGAGACATGACTGACTGAGCAGAAGATTATCCCGCAGTAGGTTGACATTACTTTCTGCGGTAGACTGGTTGCCAGCCAAAGCTATAGAACCCAATCTGTCCTACTATTTAACCCATAACTAGAAGGGAAAGATGGATTAATACCTTTCCCATGGGTATTTGTGCGTAAGTGAATGCAAGGAATTCAACTGGAATTCGAACTCAGCACCTCGATTTGTCGGTCCAAGTCGATATTCACTGCCTTCACATAGCGAAAAACCGTTCTATGGAACGGAAAATCAGATGTCATTGGTTTAGCATCAATCTGGATACTGACTAGGGAATGGTTTGACGAGTCAATGGTGGAGAACTTTCGCGAAGCATTTATCAGAGCAGATAAAAGGTCGAGAAAGTTGGCCTGTTGTCCCGTCGTGTTCGGAACACCGTTAGATTCTTCGAGTTAGTTCGTAGCCGATGGAGAAGTGTCTGTAATATCCGTTGGTTTTGTTTGGGGTGACTAACCACTCCTTCTGGTTGTTGGGGTGTAGTTTTCGCACAGAAGGTTATAATCGTGCTATGTCGGTTGCTAATCGACTTAACGCACCCAACATGTTAGGAACTTGGTAATCTTCCACTGAAAGCTAACTCCTTAGTATTCGGTTAATTGCCGACTAATATCAACTGCCTAGTAGTTCTACTGAACTCCAATAGAACACTAAAGAACTCATATGAACCTCCCAAGAACTCCTAATAACGTCAATATTTATTTTTGATAAATACAAAAAATGCGGCACAAGACCCAAAAGGGGTATGGGGAATGACTGGTCTTCTTCTGTCTTACATTAACTTAGCTAACCTCACTCACTGACCCAAACAGACAATACAATATACCTTGCATTAAAATATCACATTCTTACGTACCATTCTTGCTACAAACACCATAATGCCTCAATACACTCTGTGAAAATCTAACTAAACCCATGTTTACAATTTGTCTGGGGTGGGGGGAATAACTTTTAAAATTGATAACTCTTATTAATATAGGAAGGAGAGTACATTAAGAGGAATAGGTGTGTCTCCCCATAACAGTGGTGAATATTGAATTCGAGGTAAGTTCAGTAAGGATATTACCAATCTTCTCAGATATTTGAAGATACAGATTTGAAGATACAAGTGCATCTCTAAAACTATAAACGAAGATTACTTAGCAGTACAACTGTGTACATTTTCAAAAAAATCGGTTCAGCCGTTTCGGAGTCTGTAGGTAACGGACACACGCACACACACACAGACACACAAACACACACGCACACACAAAGTTCCATTTATAAATGAGTTTATATATATATACTGACCGTATCCATTTGCAAAAGAATTTCAAAGAAAATAATTTTTGATTTTCCTCAAATCGTATTTAAAAAAAAAAAGACTTTACTTAAAGTACAGTGGAAATACATGACAAATCTACCTTAATTTATTCATTGGACCTTCGTGAAAATAAGTTTGTAAATACAAGTAGGTTACAAGGTCATTTTGTACAAGGTCATTTCGTAGAACGTACATTGAGTAAGTGTATTCAGTTTAATTTATGACCCATAATAAAAGTAACAATGAACTAGTAATGGTTACTAGTTAATTGTCAATACTAAAAAAGTGTTTTTTATGTTCGTTATTTTTATGGTGCCCTCCTACGAGGAATGGACTCTTCTCTTAACTATATATAAATTACCTGCATGACTTCTGAAGAGCAGTCAAGTTACGAGCAGTTAAGTACAGCAGTTACCAAGAGGAGTTAACGACAGCTACTAGTCAGGCAGCGTAATAATACCTTTGAACTTATTTATTTCTATATTACTTATTATTAACACTTCTTTTGAATATATTGTTTCTGGTTAAACTAATACACTGTTTTGAACCTACCTACTGTGTTCCGTATCTTACTTCCGGCACAAACCGGTCACTACAACTTTGCGGGGAAGTTTCGCCACAACTCCACAAAAAATTGGCAACGAAGATCAACAACAATTATTAAAGTATTTTTTAGCATTGGCCCGCCATGAACCCACTAAAAATCACATATGCACCCCCTCCTCCGAAAAAAACTGTTTGTTCACTCTTGGTATAAAATGAAACGTAAAGTCGATTTATTTAGAATATCATGGAATCGCTTCACAAAGGAGTAGCTGTTTATCCTTCTGAAGTCTCCTTCAACTCTATACTTCTAAAATCTTCACCTGAACCCTAAAACTTTATTCTTTATAAATTTTTTCTCTCTCAATAAGAGTAGATAGGTTTGCTTGCCGTCTGATTCACACTTCTTCCAGTCTTTTGAACAGGAAAAGAGGTTTACCCCTTGTTTCCTGTTTAGAATTAGGTTTCCGGTTACTTCTTGAGTCTTCTTTGACTCTATACTTCGAACATCCTCGGCTGAATTCTGAAATTTTAATCACTAATTTATTTACATTTTCCTCTCTCTCAATAGGAGTATATAGGTTTACCGATCACTCTTTTCATTCTCTTCCCCAGTCTGCATGTTTGAAAAAGTTATATACCAAGCTACTATTTTCCCTAAGGAATACAATAAAGAAAGAAGAATATATTTTGGAATTTCTGCCGGACCTTGGAAATACAGATTTTATAAGCATAAATGTTCCTTCTCTAAAACACACCTTAAATCCCAGGCAGCTCTATCTAAATATTTCTGGGAATTAAAAGACAGAGAACTTTCTTCAGAAATCGAATGGAAGATAGTCGGTAAATCTCAAACTCCTATTAGCTTTAGAAATCGATGTAACCTATGCTTAGGTGAAAAAATAAAAATAATTTAATTTTGTGGTAAATACCAGCTTTTGAACCAACAAAATGAAGTGGTTTTTAAAGGTCGTTATAAGAATAAATTTAAATTTCAGATTTGTCCTGAAAAGGACAGTTTTGTAATCGTTGAATAAGGTTGCCTTGAAAAAGACAGTCTTAGAGTCGTTGAATAAGTTTGTCCTGAAAAGGACAGTTTTGTAGTCATTGAATAGGGTTGTCCTGAAAAGGACAGTTTTGTAGTCGTTGAATAAGTTTATCCTGAAAAGGACAGTTTTGTAGTCGTTGAAGAGTGTTGACATCAAAATAACAGTTTTATCGTCGTTGAATAATTTTGTCCTGAAAAGAACAGTTTTGTCGTCGTTGACACACATACTACATTCATGTAACTGATTATCAAAATATACGTACATATACATCCATGTAACTATCAATCTACACACACATATATATATCTATGTACTGACTATCAATAAACACACATACATATACATCCATGTAAATATCAATATACACATACATTTACATCCATGTAACTATCAACATACACACACTCATATACATCCATGAAACTGACTATAAACATACACACACATATGTATCCATGTAACTGACTCTTCACAGCAAGAGGCAAAATAAAAAACAAACGAACTCTTTGACCTTTTTGACTTTGAAGGAATTTTCCAACAATAACAAATAAGAGACTGAAAAATACCAGTTTGTTTATGTTATGTATATATATGAACTATATTATTCTTCTTTCTATTTTTCTACAAAATATTTCTTTGTTTTTCTTAAAATTTGTGTTGTATTTGTGGCCAGGATACTTGGCATTAAATCTTTCTTTTTAATTCGACTATTCTGATTCCACAAAGGACAATGTGTTAAATGCGGAGAAATGCGAAAAATCTCAATAACTTCATGCAATCAAAACCAACACAGAAGAAATGTCCTGCACTCAAAAACCACTTTGAGCTACATTTGAACTCTTGACATAAAGGAAAGATATTCACAGAAATAGAAAATTGTTATAGTGGAACATCCTGTCATCCCTCAAGAATAGAATGCTCTACTCTATAAAAGACGGTAACGAGCGGTACTACAAAGGAAAAAGCTCTTAGGCATTCGCCTGACTGCTCTATGACGCTGTCAGCTCTCTGCCTTCGGGTGGAGGGCGCTCTTTGCTTCCGAGCAGAGAGCACAAACCCAGTCGTGGTTCCGCCGAAGGGTAGAACCACGACTGGGAAAAAATAGATAGACATTTTTTGGCCCGGCTATATGGCCTGGAATACCCACTATAAAATGACCATGTGCCACATCTGACCTTGCGTGGGAAGGCTAGTAAATACAGAAAAGATCTTAGGCGAAGGCATACACAATTCGATAATCGATTCCGCTCCAACCCGTGGCCTGCCTATATGTGTATTATTGTTAATTGTACCTGTATTTCTTATTCCTGGTGTGGAGTTCCATTCTTCAACTGATCATTTTATCAATATACTATAGTGAACATACTTACCTGGCCCCGGCCTTCGGGCTGGGGTCGGGAATGACCAAATTAGGACCAGTTAAGACCAGTTTAGACCGGTTTTGAACCTATCCACTGCTGTGGATAGGTAATATTTTGACCAGTACCTGGGCGTACGCGCTCAGGTTCCCCACGTTAAAAAAGACCTTGTGTCACATCTCTCTCAAGTGGGGGAGAAGAGTAAATACCTACTATAGTGAACAAAACAAGTTTTAGATTTAAATATCCAAATGCTAAGCACTGACTCATTGATTTTGTTGGAAATAAACGAATTTTTCCGAATTACAAACCCTGCTTAGCCCACATAAAACTCGCGAAAATTCACACCTCGAAATGTTTGTCATCCAATGGAAAGGCCAGAATCACATCCGGAAGTGAATTCCCAAACGAAATAAAATACGGAGCAAGCTTGACTTGAGTCAGAGAGTTAAAATGACGAACAATTAACACGTACCCCTGACAAAAGTCAAGCGATCGTTTTTATTTTTGTTTCTATCTTTCTCTCTCACCTCTCACCTCTCACCTCCTTCCCTTCTCACCATTCACCCTGAGCGAATACTTCAAAGACACTCCTACCAAAAATATCGCTAATACATTCTTACATACATACATACATACATACATACATTCCTGCCTACGTACACATAAATTCACTCTTGCAAGGACTACTATGAACATCTCAACGAACTCTTGATACCCTGACTGTTTCTAATTGAACATCAACTTCTACCAATTAATGTTATTTTTTCCGTTAATAATTTTCTATTTAAACATGCAATGGTATATTTTTATTCTTTCACTATTCCACACATTCCAATCTACAACCTTCTGATGATTGCGAATAGTCCTGAGTTGTAAGAAGTTCGGTTATGTATGATACATGGTCAATTCAATAAACATTAACATCTCCCTACGGCTTCAAAACAACCTCTCATTGTATTAGGTCAGTCTCCAAATTTTTTTTTTTAATCATATCACCCCGAGAATAGCGGTAACGCCACTGATGTGCAGGAGGCTACGTAAGAGTGAAAAGATTGGAAAAGAGAAAGCCGGAAACCACATCCTAAACAGGGAACAAGGGATGAGCCTCTTCACCTGTTCAATAGATGTGGGTGGAGTGTGAACCGGGCGATAGTTTAGTCTATCTATTCCAATGGTCAATTCAATAAACATTAACATCTCCCTACGGCTTCAAAACAACCTCTCATTGTATTAGGTCAGTCTCCAAATTTTTTTTTTTAATCATATCACCCCGAGAATAGCGGTAACGCCACTGATGTGCAGGAGGCTACGTAAGAGTGAAAAGATTGGAAAAGAGAAAGCCGGAAACCACATCCTAAACAGGGAACAAGGGATGAGCCTCTTCACCTGTTCAATAGATGTGGGTGGAGTGTGAACCGGGCGATAGTTTAGTCTATCTATTCCAATGGTCAATTCAATAAACATTAACATCTCCCTACGGCTTCAAAACAACCTCTCATTGTATTAGGTCAGTCTCCAAATTTTTTTTTTTTAATCATATCACCCCGAGAATAGCGGTAACGCCACTGATGTGCAGGAGGCTACGTAAGAGTGAAAAGATTGGAAAAGAGAAAGCCGGAAACCACATCCTAAACAGGGAACAAGGGATGAACCTCTTCACCTGTTCAATAGATGTGGGTGGAGTGTGAACCGGGCGATAGTTTAGTCTATCTACTCCAATTAGTTTATAAACAGCAATGAATCTACTGATGATAAAATCAAGAAAGCTATTAAAAATTTCCAGGAATAACAAAAGATTACTTGACACTGAAGCTGAACTTTTGAAAATCGCTTACTTTCTCCCTCAATTCAATGACAAACTTCTTTATTTTATTAAAGAAGTCTGGAATTAGAAATCAGTCCCAAAAGCTGGGCTTCATTACGCATCAATGCATAAAGGGGTCAAAGATGTAAATCTCAAGACCCACAATTGGGTCAATTATGATGAAACTACTAATGCACATTATATTTACTAAGCTGTCGTCGTTTTATGAAACTTAACTATTCAGGATCCAGTTTGGTTTTCATTCTGTTAAGAGATATAATTATGGTATATACAGGTTGCGATGGATAAATTGTCATCTAAATTACGCAAAAGCGAAAATAAGATAGACATCTCATTTGTGCTGGTTTTTTTTTGGTTTTTTTTTTAGCAAAGTGTGCGGGTTTTTAAACCCCTTAGAATTTTAGTGACCAGTTGATTTGTCTACTGTAGAAAATAAACGAAAAAAGAGTGACACGGCGAGAGAAAACAGGACAACACCAAACTTGAGTGTAAGAAGGAAAGACTTTATAACAGAAGGAGGAAGGAAGAGAGAAGATACAAAAATAGGGTTTAAGAAAATGTTTAAAAAAACAGTGGTCTTTGCGCAGACTTAACTGGAAGCAGTGTAGTTCATTCTGTTTGCAGTTCTTTTCATTTTCTGTTGCACAGTTTCAGAATATATTTGTCTTCAACTTGAAGAGGCATTCCGTTTTCTGATGCTTTGCTGCAACTGTTGGGACATCCTCGATCCTATGCTGTCTTCTTGGCCACTCCATTTTCGGACACCATGTGCCTGCTGGTTGAGTTCCACGGAGCTAAAATTAGTCCGTGTTGACTCGTTGAAGTCGCAAGAAAAAAAGAGGAAGATATGGGCCCAAACCAGGGACCGGTACTCACGATCCCTTTAAAGGGAGACAATTCATTCATCTATAAAATATTTCCAATACATTTTAACAGTTCTACAGAGTGCGATGGACAAATTGTCGTCTAAATGACCCCAAAATGAAGATAACACTGACGTTTTAACAGATATATTTACCACAATTGCACGAATGCATCTTGATATACTAAAAAGTAAATTTATTCAATAAAATCACCATTGGCTTCAACGATGGCCTCCAGACGACTTTGGAATATCCTGTCAATCTTCTAGACGGTTTTCTTGTTTATGTTTGCGAATGCTGCCATGATTCTTGCCTTCAGTCCATCTTTGGTGTTACAAGGCGCTTTATTGGTCTTTTGCTCAACCCTGCCCCACGCATGATAATCAAGAGGGTTACAGAGTAAGGAGAGTGGCCAGTGTAAGGGGTGATTGCCGTTGCATTTAAATTTTGGAAAATTAAAGTTAAAGCATAGAACCAGAAGAGCGTTAAACACGTGAGAAGTGCGAGAAAAGAAACTGTTAGCATAGAACTTACGGCTGTATCTCGTGATTTCAACTGTAAACTGGTGAGACTTCGGTGTTAGGCTGGTCAATCACTTAAGTGCCATACGTGATACACGCTTGGGCGATCATGTCTCGAGAGAGACATGACTGACTGGGCAGAAGATTATCCTGCAGTGAATTGCCGTTACTTTCAAGCGGTAGACTGGTTGCCAACCAAGGCTATAGAACCTAATCTGTCCTGTTATTTAACCCATAACTGGAAGGAAGAGACGGATTAATATCTTTCCCAAGGGTATTTGCGTGTAAGTGAATGCAAGGAATTCAAGAGGAATTCGAACTCGGCTCCTCGATTTCTTGTTCCGAGCCAATATTCACTGCACCACAACGCACATCTGCACCACAACGCACATCTGCACCACAACGCACATCTGTCTGGTACTGCGCTTAAATTTAAAAAAAAGTCTCGTTCGCATGACGAAGAGTTCATCCGAACAGTGTCCATCAAATTATTTATAAACATAAAGACACAAGCAGGCAACCTTAGGGTGTTATGAAAGTGACTGAAACTGAGACACCTGGTCAAGTCTAATAATATTGATGATTCTTCTATCGATTTTATCGAGCGACAGATGTATAGCGGGGACACCAGACTATATGTGACAGCAATATTCTAAGCATGAATAAATGACAGACTTGTAGATATGCATGACTAGCAGTATAGCCCGGCGTTGCCCGGGTGTAATGAAAGCTTTAAAACTAATCCATGGTCCTGAAGCTCAGACTCAGCCTAAAGAATATTTGAAATAATAAAATAATTGCGACAATTTACCAATCGCACCATATATATATATATATATTAGCAGTATAGCCCGGCGTTTCTCGGGTGTAATGAAAGCTTTAAAACTAATCCATGGTCCTGAAGCTCAGACTCAGCCTAAAGAATATTTGAAATAATAAAATAATTGCGACAATTTACCAATCGCACCATATATATATATATATATATATATATATATACTAGCAGTATAGCCCGGCGTTTCTCGGGTGTAATGAAAGCTTTAAAACTAATCCATGGTCCTGTAGCTCAGACTCTTTGGACGCTGGCACGAAAGACTAAAAAGCAATAGTTGTTTTCAGTTAAAGCGAAACCGTAGACTGAAAGAAAAATGAATGGATTAAGTCAAATTTTGATTTCCTGGTGTCGATATCAAATAAGTTTTTTTCGTCGTAAACTGAATTTTGAAGGCTAAATAAGTCCTCTGAGTAAATAGTATCATGGCTGAGACTGAAAACTACAATTATACCTACTTAGAGCCAAACCCAAAGCAAAACTAAAATAAATAGGCTGAAAAAATACAGCCATACAAGCAGATAAACAGACACACACACAAACATCTTACTTTATATATATATATATATATATATATATATATATATATATATATATAATCGATTTTCTGCACTATTGTAAGAACTGCAACCTTGAAACTTCTGAATATCGTTTCTTATGTCTTTGTCTATGAGTGTATCAAATTTGATTAAAATCGGACCATTCCTTCTATAACCCGATTTTTTCCATTATCGATTTTCGCTATTTATCGGGGGTACCTCGGCACAAAACCTAGCTAAGAACACTCACAGACGATTATAGTACAACTATGTAAATTTTCAAGAAAATCGGTTCAGCCTTTTCAAAGTCTATAGGTAACGGACACACACACGCACAGACGCACACACAGAGACAAAGTTCCATTTATAAATAAATTTAGATATATTCTAGTACGACACAGTGAACTAACTTTCTTACCTAACGATGGATTCAATCAGACTCAACTTTTGTTCAACAAAACTTTTTTTAAAAAAAATACGACTGTAATTTTTTTCCTGTCCATTTTTAATCATAATAAGGATTTGTCTTACACCCTGGGGCATCCTATGTTCCAGCAAATACGATATTTATTGCATCGTGTGCATGCATTTACATAGTAGCGTTCATTTACTTTTGGGGATATTTATTTGAATGTCACTAGCCACCAGTCTTAGCCTAAAAAATGAATGCTTCCGGTCCTGCCTGATTGCCCGCTTTGTTCCAGATGGCAATGGTCTATCGTCGGAAACACATGGGCTCTCAGCACAATTCTCTCCCTCTCTCCCGGACAGACAGACGCACATAGGGAAATAAAAACACACAAATATACATATCTTTAATAACCAAATAGATTTAAGTCGTAAAAAGTTATTATTTAGGTTTATGGTCTAATCAACGTCGAAGTTGATCAGTACTTCGATGGATGACTGTCAAAGAACAGAAAATAGGGTAAACAAATTATGGATTATGCGATAATCTTAACGGGATAGAGGTGTCGCTCACTCACTCACCACTCAGGTAATGTTGTGGAGTAGTTTTTGCACTGAAAGTTATAATCGTGCTATGTCGGTTGCTAATCGACTTAACGCACTCTAAGTGTTAGGAACTTGGTAATCTTCCACTGAAAGATGACTCCTTAGTATTAGGCTAACTGCCGACTAATATCAGCTGCCTAGTAGTTCTACTGAAATCCAATAGAACTCTAAAGAAATCTCTAGAACTTCTAAGAACTCCCAAGAACTTCCAAAGAATCTCTCGAGTTAACTTCCTGTTAACTCTTATTAATATAGGAGGGAGAGTTCATTATTTGAGGATTAGGTGTATTTCACCATATCTGGTAACTACTTACAAATATCAAGTAGCACGATGAAATTTGCGTCCTTGTGTTAGACTAAGCATAAGTAGGTTGCTATTTACTAAGCTTTGCTTAGTTTGTCACAAGGTCAGAATTATGGCGCAACTCATTGCACAATAGTGATGTTCACCTAGACGAACGCGTTAATCATTTAACTTATGTGAAATGTCCTTTATAACTAGCATAGTCTGTCACAAGGCCAAAAGTATGGAGCTCCATCGAGGATGGAAGGCAATGATTGGTAGTAACGGTCAACCAGATAATCTCGTTCACCATTATTCCACATCAAAATGCCTTTTACAACTAAGCTTATTGTGGCACAAGGTTACAAATATGGAGCGTCATAAGGATGGAACTCATTATTTGTAGAGATTGTCAACTATACGAGCTCGTTAACAATAACCTAACGTCAAAGCACCTTTGATAAACCTAATATGACACCACGGGTACGGTGCACCCAGTTAGAACATAAGACATTAGTATAGAGTAATGAGTAATGCAGTATATAACATAACTCATTACTCTAAACTAATCGTCAATCAGACTCGTTAACCATTACTCTATGTCAAAGTATCCTTGATATGTAGCTTAGTCTGTCACAAGACCATTAGTATGATACCATCGATGGGGACAGAACTCATTAGTTATTACTGATGGTGAATCAGACGAGCTCGTTAACCATTACCACACATCAAAGTGCCTTTGATAAATAGCGCAATCTGTCACAAGGCCACAATTATGTGGCATAAAATAAAAGAATGCAGCTCATTATATATTAGTGATGGTAAGTCGGGCCTATACACCACGTCAAAACGCCCTTGGTGCCTGGCATGAGGCCACAAATATAGAGCCTCAAATTAGATGGGACACATTTGATTCTATTATGAAAATTCATTGCATAGATTATCTTCATCAGGCAATGTTGGATGTTGGTTGTGGGAATGAGTTACATTTAAATACAAAAAAAACTTAGGTTTTGCTGTTTATGTATGTGGGAAGATACAAAATTTATGCAAGTGTTCCTTTTAACTAATCAGAGAGAAAATTCATTTTAAAATGTGGCCCGTATTTTTCAAAGAATACATGCTAACTTTTCCCCTTTCCCCCTTTTTTCCTTTCCCTCCCTTTCCTCCTTTCTTATATATATATATATATATATATATATAAATTTAGTGTATCGAGGCAGCAAGTAATTTTCTAAACATATGCTGTTAAATATAAGAGACAATGTCTATTATGTTTAATCATGAGCCGTTCTAAACGTCGTATTTTTGCTTTAATTTCAGTTGAAACTAAAGACAAAAATTCCCCAACATTTGGATAATTATTTATTGATTTTCTTCTAAGCTTTCGGCTCACATGAGCCATCTTCAGAGAGGTTGTTTAGACTGAAATATTACATATATATATATATATATATATATATATATATATATATATTAGAACATGTACAATTTTTTTATCCATTACAAAGTGTACATTTTATTTCGACATTGAAATTACAATGTTTCATCAGGTGGTGTGGAAAGGAATGGAAAGTTTCTTTTCTTATATTTGGCGAGTTGTGTGTGGGATGTTGGTGGGGGTTAGCGATAAGAGAATAAATCTTGTAAATTGTCCGTTAGAATTTTGAAAAAAGTAGGGTGGGTAGGGAATATAGTTGATTAATGAAATTGTCAGGAATTTTGTTGACAGATTTAACATTAGAAGATGGGGTATAGGTTTTATGGCTGCATGGCTAGATTTTATTCTTTGGGTTTATTAGAGGAGGAGAGTAAGGAAGTGTAAAGGGTGGAGAGGAATGGGATTGGACCTATCTTTAATGTTTATTTGTACAACTATAGAATATTTTGTATTTAAACACAGTTTTTATAATTAATCTAATTTTGCATATTTAACCTTAATTTTGAATTTAGGAAATCACTTTTTTCTATAAAACTTGAAATTCACAGCTCTATATTATATATAGAGCACTGTTTTAAATTAATGTTTTGGACGTTGTAAATTTTTCTTCGTTCCTCATTCACTCGAATATATATATATATATATATATATATATATAAAGAGAGAGAATTTTGTTTTACGTGTATCTGAATGTGTAAAGTTTATGTATATAGTTAAGTAGAGCGCTTTCGGCTACACTCATAGCCATTATGAAGGATGATCTTTTTACGTTTAACTGATTATATATGTGTGTGTGTGTGTGTGTGTGTGTGTGTGTGTGTGTGTGTGTGTGTGTGTTTCATTAAAGACGATTGACTGTTTTTATTTTAGTTTAATTTTTTTTTTTTTCAATTTAACGTTAAACTCATGCTTTCTAATTAATGATTTGGCAACGTGGAAATAGTCCGTAACTTTGAGATTAGACATTGTATTCCGTACTACTTGAACAGCGTGAACCCTGGCTAAGTCGATCTGCCTAACCCAAATATATGTCACTGTGTAAAAAAAAACAACAAAAAAACAAAGAAAAGAATAGAAAAAAGAACGATAAATCCAGTAGAAAAAAGTAAATTTTATCAGCGACTGTGAAAGATTTGACAATGGGGGTCAACATATGTTAAACAAAGATTTTGCTTATATTTACTAAAACTTCAATTGTTAAGATTCTTAAACCTAAAACCGGACTTTAAAAAAAAAAAAAGCTATAACTTATCAGGATTTATTTTAAAAAAAAAAACTATATTTAATTACGGATACTTTTAAGAAAACTTTAATTGACAGCAATTTTTCGAAATCTATAATTAATTTAGGATTTTT
The DNA here is from genome assembly GCA_037127315.1 of Ascarosepion bandense. Taxonomy (NCBI): domain Eukaryota; kingdom Metazoa; phylum Mollusca; class Cephalopoda; order Sepiida; family Sepiidae; genus Ascarosepion; species Ascarosepion bandense. The sequence continues at coordinate 1,291,332 of JBBBDQ010001167.1, read as the reverse complement.
AGAAACCTACAATTAATTCTGGGCTTTTTTAGAAAACCAACATATAATAACAGATTTTGATATACAGTATTTACATTCTTCGGACTATTGTCCTCATCTTCGTTGCCATTTGTACGGCGTTTCGACCGTTGTACGCTCCGGCCTTCTTCAGGTGCTATATATATACCCCAGTGATTGTAATAAAGGGTTCCGTTTGAAATTCCTAGCACCTGGAGAAGACCGGAGCGTACAACGGCCGAATCATCATACAAATGACAACGAAGTTGAGGACAATAGTCCGAATAATGTAAATACTGTAAATACTAAATCATCTCAGAAATATAGACAAATATTAAAGATTTTTATATAACTATAATTAATAACCGTGTTTTAGAAAGCCACAATTAATAATGGACTTTTTTAGTAAACTATATTTAGTACTATATTTTGGTGAACATATAATTAATAACGAATTTTTAGTAACCTGGACAATTTTTAGAAACCTGTGGTACAGTGGATATCGGCTCGGAACGAGAACTTGGGGAGCCGATTTCGAATTCCACTTGAATTCATTGCGTTCACTTACGCGCAAATACCCTTAGGAAAGGTATTAATCCGTTTATTCCTTCCAGTTATGGGTTAAATAACAGGACAGATTGGATTCTATGGCCTTGGCTGGCAACCAGTCTATCGCAGAAAGCAATGGCAACCTTCTGCGGGATAAACTTTTGCCCAGTCAGTTACGTTTCTTTTGAGACATGATCGCCCAAGCACTTAACTGACTGAAATTTAATACTAGATCTTGATGAAGAAATAACGGACCTATAAAAGCAACCTATACGACTGGATATTTTTGGGGAACCTATATTAAATACCAGATTTTGATAAACCTATAATTATTGAAAGATTCTTAGAAATCTATATTTAATACTATCTTCCTCTTCTATGTGCCGTGTCCTTTCAGGTTGTAGGCGATCATGGCCTTCCACATCTCTCTATCTCTGGCGGCTCTTAGCACGCTTTCTCTTGTTACCCAACCCAAACCCCGATCTGCTATCTACTTGCTCAGGTCCATTAAGTATGTTACTCGCTGCTTTCCCCTGTCTCTCTTTCACTCAATCTGACCTGTGAGTATCAGATTCTCCAATCCCTCCTTCCTCGTTACATATCCCAGGAACTTTAGCTGTCTTTTCCTGACGTTAAGTATTAATTTCCTTTTCGTTTCCATCCTTTCTGTTATGGTGAAACACACCTATTCCTCAGATAATGAACTCTCCCTCCTATATTAATAAGAGTTAACAGGAAGTTAACTCGAGAACTTCTTGGGAAGTTCTTAGGAGTTCTTAGAAGTTCAAGAGAGTTCTTTAGAGTTCTATTGGATTTCAGTAGAACTATTAGTTAGTTCCAGTTTAGACATAGTTGGACTAAGGCAGTTGATATTAGTCGGCAGCTAGCCGAATACTAAGGAGTCAGCTTACCGTGGAAGATTAACAAGTTCCTAACATTTTGGATTAGCAACCGACATAGCACGATTATAACCTTCAGTGCGAAAACTACTCCATAACACTTTCCAAAACCTCTTCATTGTCATATGCTCGGTCTACGGTATCCTCAGTATCCTTCTGTAAAACCACATCTGATTTCTTCTTCATCTTTGATGTGATTGTCCAGCATTCACTGCCATATTGAAGAACAGACATCACATAGCAATCCAGTACTCTCTTCTTTGTTTCCAACGAAATTGTCCTGTTTCTTAATACTTTACTCAGCTTCTGGAATGCATCCTTGTGCTTTTGGATCTCAGGAATATAAATGTATAAAAACAGCTGTGACCACAAAATGAGGGGTCAGTTTATATATTGATTGTCATATGGAATTGATCCCCCACTTTATACCAGTATCCTTTTGTAGAACCAAATTTCAGTTGCTTCAAGTTTTTCCTTTATCTTTGATGTGATTGTCCAGCATTCACTGCCATATTGAAGAACAGACATCACATAGCAATCCAGTACTATCTTCTTTGTTTCCAACGAAATTTTCTTGTTTTCTTCTGGAACGCATCCTTGGCCAACTTTTTTAGAAATCTCTATTTTATACTAGATTTTGATAAACCTTTATTTAATAACGAAATTTTAGAAACCTGTAAGTTGGTTGTTTCGTTTTTATGGCAAATCAACCTCTGCGGGTCATTTATTGCCAACTAAATTTTATTTATTTATTGCTGGTAATACCTTTTTCTTTCAACAATTTATTGTTGTTTTTATATAAGTTTTTGTGTCTAGTAATACTTTTTTCTTTCTCGAGTATCAAGATTCATTGGGATTTGTTTTTAAGGGCAGTGTCCCCAAGTCCTACCCTTGTTATTTAACCCATAACTGGAGGGAAGGGACGGATTAATACCTTTCCCAAGGGTACCAGTGCTCAAGTGAATGCAGGGTATTCAACTGGAATTCGAACTCTGCTCACCGATTTCTCTTTCCGAGCCGATATCCACTGCACCACAACACACATCCGTCACGAAACGCTTCCAGTACCTGGTATTCCCAAGTGGTCACCCATCTAAGTACTGACCAGGCTCAACGTTGCTTAACTTCGGTGATCGAGCGAGAACAAACCTATAAGTAATTTTTGGCTTATTCATAGAAATCTATATGACTGACTGGGCAGAAGATTATCCCGCAGTAGGTTGCCATTGCTTTCTGCGGTAGACTGGTTGCCAGCCAAGGCTATAGAACCCAATCTGTCCTGTTATTTAACCCATAACTGGAGGGAATATGCGGATTGATGCCTTTACCAAGGGTATTTGCGCGTAAGTGAATGCAATGAATTCAACTGGAATTCGAACTCGGCTCCCCGGTTTCTCGTTCCGAGCCAATATCCAATGCACCACAACAAGTCCAAATGAAAACTCTGCAAGTAAGGAATCACCTAAAACAACCAAGGAAAAAAATGGAAACTGAAAACAACCCAATCATCATTGCTAATAAAATTATTCAATTGAATGCAAGAGGAGTGGAAACAAATCAAAATGAATGGCTTTTGCTTATTGCAGACTTTGTCCTGCAATCATCTGCCCTCAGGAAACTTCTTCACCATGTTTTTTTTATAAGCGTTTCACCCCGAGCAAGGCATGTCACTGCCACTACTGCGCAGGGGGCTACATAGAGTGGAGAAAGGATGATTAAATATAAGAAATGTCAGAGGGTGGGTGATAGGCGGGTAGGGATACCGAGAATGAAGGTTGGGTAGATGAGAGTGTTCTGAGAATAATTGGGAGTTAGTGTGATAGGAGGTGTCTATTGACCCTACATTTAAACACCTGGCGATTGTAGCTGTCGGGAAAGCAGACTTGTGGAAGGGAGTTCCACAGGCGGGAAGCGTGAGAAAAGAAGCTGTTGGAGTAGAATTTACGGTTACATCTTATTTGTTTAACTGTAAAAGGGTGGGATCTAGTTGCTAATCTAGTATCTCGTGTAAATTCGTGCTTAGGCGGCACCAGTGATCTAAGCTCATCGGAGCAGAAGCCATGAAAGTACTTGTAGAAGAGGCACAGGGAAGACACATCACGCCGGTGAGAGAGCGGCTGCAGCCGGTCTGCCAAGTCAGTATCAACCACGTGCTCAGTTTACATTCTTTCTAGTGATCCTGTGGAGAGTAGATAGGTACAAATTAAACTGTATTGAAATATACCCTTTTCTTTTCCTAATAGTGACATTCTCTCCCCCCCCCTCTCATTTCTCTCCCCCTATTCTTTACTTCTGGTTAGGGGACAAAATAGCAGATATGACCCAGACAGTGATTTATGCAAATTTGGTCAGCAGAAGTTATGCTATGAAGAAGAGGTGATGTAAAATAATTTAATGACTATCACTTCCTCCAAACTTAAGCTGACAATGAGTGGGCATCAAAGAGATTTAAAATAATCAGTGAGCTCCAGAACCTGAAAAAGAAAAACATCTCATGTGCAAATAAAAGTGTGTAATTAATCTCCACAAAGAGAATCTTCGTAATAAACTTAAACAAAAGGAATCTCTAGATAGACTAAACGATCGCCCGGTTCACACTCCACGCACATCTATTGAACAGGTGAAAAGGCTCATCCCTTGTTTTCTGTTTAGGATGCAGTTTCCGGTTTTCTCTTTTCCAATCTTTTCATTTTCTTCATTTTTTTTTTTTTGTTATTTTTTTCAATTGGAGTAGATAGACTAAACTATCGCCCGGTTCACACTCCACCAACATCTATTGAACGGGTGAAGAGGCTCATCCCTTGTTTCTTGTTTAGGATGTGGTTTCTGGCTTTCTCTTTTCCAATCTTTTCACTCTTACGTAGCCCCCTGCGCATCAGTGGTGTTATCGCCTTGCTTGGGGTGATATGATTAAAAAAGAAAAAAAAATTTATACCAGATTACCAGATAAACCAGATAAACCAATAATTACAAACGGATTTTTAGAAACCTATAATTGATAAATGACATTTTTTAGAAGCTGTATTTTTATGCCAAATGTTGATAATTAATAACCAACATAAAAAAAAACTATTATTATTGCTGGACCTTTTGTTAAAAACCTATACTTAATGTACGTTGTGGAGCATTGTGGATATCGGCTTCAAATGAGAAATCGGAAATCCGTGTTCGAATTCTAGTCGAATTCACTTCATTCACTTACGCACAATTACCCTTAGGAATGGTATTAATCTCTTTTCCTTCCATCTATGGATTAAATAGCAGAACAGATTGGGTTCTATAGCCTTGGTTGGCAACAATCTACCACAGAAAGTAATGGCAACCTACTGTGGGAAAATCTGCCTAGTCAGTCATGGATCGAACGGGACATGATCGTCGAAGCGTGTATCACGTATGGCACTTAACTGATTGACTCATATTTAATACCAGCATTTGACAAACTTATAATCAACTAGCAGTATAGCCCAGCGTTGCTCGGGTGTAATGAAAGCATTAAAACTAATCCATGGTCCTGGAGCTCAGACTCAGCCTAAAGAATATTTGTGTGAAGTTTAGTGAGAATCGGATAAAAATTGTGGATTTGTATAAAGGACATACAGACAGATAAACAGACACACACACACAAACATCTTGCCTTTTTTTTTTTTTTTTTTCATCATTTCACCCCGAGCAAGGCAGAAATGCCACTGATGAGCTGGGGAGGACTACATAACTGTAAAAGATTAATTAGAAAATAGTGAGGAGTACAAACTAGTTAGAAAGGAGCAATATATATATATATTATCGATTTTCTGCACTATTGTAAGAACTGCAACCTTGAAACTTCTGATGTCTTTGTCTATGAGTGTATCAAATTTGATTAAAGTCGGACCACTCCTTCTATAACCCGATTTTTTCGATTATCGATTTTCGACACAAAATTTTCGATTTTTATCGACACAAAACCTAGCTAAGAACACTCGCAGACGCTTATAGTACAACCGTTTCGGAGTCTATAGGTAACGGACATACACACACAGAGACACATACACACACACAGACAAAGTTCCATTTATAAATAAGTTTAGATAACAAAAGAATTTTAGAGACCTAAAATTATCAGGTCGGTGCAAATGTTTTTGCCGATTTAAAATTTCATCTTGAAAAATGAAAAACTGTGTTTTTGAAAATCTTTATTCATAACAATAACGATCCTTGCTCTCTATAACTTGATTCCATCTGTCAACGAGCTTATAAATTCCTCACTTGTAAAATTCTTTAGGTTTTGATGTGAAATATGAATCTAACTTATGTTCAATCTCCTCTCGTGATGTTACCTAAGGCCATCTAAATGGTTTTGTAATCCTCGAAATAAGTGATAATCCGAGGGAGCTAGGCCAGGAGAATATGCAGGATGGGGCAAGATGGCACTCCTCATCACCTGTGACAAGCCTATCCAAAAATGGTGTCTGAAGGTGTCGTGAAAGCAAAGATTCGCAACAAGAAACACGTTGTCGCAGGTTCTCTGGAGAACATGGGTGAGAATATTTCAGAAAAATATGAATAATGCTTTAATAATCTGAAAGAAAAAGTTATAAATTAATCCTGGTGATATGTTTAAGTAATAACAATATGCATTAAATAAATTACAATGATTTAAAATGCTCCTTTTACAAACCGGCAAAATTTTTTGCACCGATCTGATAATACTAGACTTTTTTTTTAGAATCCTATATCTATATATATAAAAGGCAATCTGTGAGTCTGTGTCATGCCTACATTTTTTAAGCTACGCCATTCAAACTTTCTAGGGACACATATCTACAGGGGAGCCAGGTCGACACATACTTTTGAGTTTAAGTTCAGCAATTTTCCCTTTTGCCCTTTTTGGCCAATGGAGCCGATTGTTTACGTTTGATCCGTAAAACATCTAAGATCTAAGATGCTTGCTAAATTACGTCACAGAAATCAAATCACACGTGTCAAACGCGACTAAAATATATTTTATTAAAAAAAAATAAGCCTTTATATTTAATTTTTATTCCGACGTTTTAAAAATTCATTTGGTCAACAAAAAAATGTGAATATTTTTCCCCGTAATTTTGAAACAAAAGAAATATTAAAAAAAAATTTTTTTCAAACAAAAACAAAATATGTAAAAAAACAATAGGGCCAATGGTTAATTTAAATATTTAAGTCTATTTTTTTTTTCAGATTTAATATTTCATACTTCAGAAAATAAAATTAAAAAAAATAAAGCTTCTGTTTTTTTATCGCTAAATATTTCATGCAGGAAATCAACTGTCTGTAAATGATTTCCATCTACTCCTCTCATTGGCACCTTCTCCTACTACTAAAATGTTCTGAGTTGCACGGGCAACGCCGGGTTATGACGCTAGTTTAATACTAGAATCAAGCAGGTACAGAAACCTAAATACCTAGTAAGAGTTCTGACAGGGGACAGAAAGTGCGATACTAAGATCCAAAGGCGCATTGGGATATGTAAAGATGCATTTCAAAAGTTAAGCAGATTATTAAGAGACAGGAAGATTTCCTTACAAAAAAATAGTGCTAGACTGTTATGTGACATCTGTCCTCTCATATGACAGTGAATGCTGTAAAATCTCTTCAAAGATGAAGGAAAAACTCGAAGCAACAGAAGTGTGGTTCTACAGAAGGATGTTGAGGATATCATGGACTGAACCTTTGCGATCGCCCCAAATGTGGGCGACTTAGGTGCGTTTTTTTCTAAATGTGGGGACCACGTTCACCCTCACTCCAATAAACAAGTCAAAAACTCTTAATTCTTAAATTGCAAAAACTCACTAATTTTTGGTAATTTTTCATTCAGAGGGTTGGTGTTGTTGCGAGGCAAGCTAAACAAATTTTAATTTAAATAAGATTTATAATTTCAAAAGAGTGTCAACAATTTAATTAAAAATAAACAAATAAACTTTGATTTAAAATTTATAATTTTTTGGGTTGAATTAATAATTGCGATAAGTGACTGTACATTATTTGGTATGAATTAACAGAAAAGATCCAACTAAACAGTTAAATATTATTACTTAGTAGTTGTTTAATAATCATTTCATTCAAGCAAGGCAATAATGTCACTAAGACGTAAATAATTACTGAGAGTGAAAGAGAATGAGATAATTTTAATGAAGGGGAAAGGACAATAAAAGAACAGGATTCTTTGAAGTAGTTAAATGTAACCTCCTTTTCTTCTCGAACAGCTTCTTTTCTCGCACTTCCCGTTTGTGGAACTCCCTACCGTTTGCTTGCTTTCTTGATAGCTACGACCTCCAAAAGTTTAAATGCAACATCAATTGCCATCTTCTATCTACTTGATTCCCCTTTTTTATTTTATCTTTTCTTCGACATCTCCAGTACCTTTTTTTAATTCTCTCACTGTAACAGCCTGTGCACCAGTGGCATTTCTGCCTTGCTTGGGGTGAAATGATTATAAAAAATGATGGAATGAATATGCATACACCTTGGTCCTCCTCACAGTAATATGATTAGCTGGTGTCAGCCATAAATACAGACTAAGGCGGGGACGTTTAGAACTACGCCTATAGGAACGTCTATTGACTACGCCTATTTCATAAGCCTACGCCTAAGAATACTGCATACGACTACGACGAGTACCAGTCCATTACGGCTACTTGCTAGATTGTCCTACCCGGTTACATTTGCCAAAACCACTTAGCTACTTCGAATAATATATATATATATATATATATATATATATATATATATATATATATATATATATATATATATATATCCCTTTCCGGGACATATCAAAAAACAAAAAACGAGCGAGTCTTGTTAAACATTACTGAGTAGTGGATTCGATCTTCACTGCCTTCCACAGACATGTGACCTTGTTGAGATTTACAAATAAATGGTAATTATGTGGTAAATCTTAGCAAGCCAAATCTGCTGCTATGAAAGTCGGCTCTCTGTGCAGGGCCCGGAAATTTTTCCCACCTGAAACTATTCTGCACATATACAAATCTACCATCCGCCCGTGTATTGAATATTGCTGCCATATCTGGTCGGGTGCCCCTGCTGCTCTCCTTGGGCTTCTTGACAAAATACAAAGGAGGATCTGTAACGTGGTTGATACTAACTTGGCAGACCGGCTGCAGCCGCTCTCACACCGGCGTGATGTAGCTTCCCTGTGCCTCTTCTACAAGTACTTTCATGGCTTCTGCTCCGATGAGCTTAGATCACTGGTGCCGCCCAAGCACGAATTTACACGAGATACTAGATTAGCAACTAGGTCCCACCCTTTTACAGTTAAACAAATAAGATGTAACCGTAAATTCTACTCCAACAGCTTCTTTTCTCGCGCCTCCCGCCTGTGGAACTCCCTTCCACAAGTCTGCTTTCCCGACAGTTACAATCTCCAGGTGTTTAAATGTAGGGTCAATAGACACCTCCTATCACACTAACTCCCAACTATTCTCACAACACTCTCATCTACCAACCCTCATTCTCGGTATCCTCACCCGCCTATCACCCACCCTCTTAAATGTCCTATATTTAACCAGCCTTTCTCCTCTCTACGTAGCCCCCTGCACAGTAGTGGCAGTGACATGCCTTGCTCGGGGTGAAACGCTTATAAAAAAAAAAAAAAAAAAAGCTACTTTAGTTGACTATTGCTCTACAATGACTGCATAATACTTGATGACTTGATGACAATTTAAGCTTTGTCAATAACAATTGATGGTTCCGTAAGCGCACCATGATTCTATAAACAGGAACTCCCTTCCATATACTTGCTTTCCTGACGGCAACAACCTCCAGGAATTTAAATGCAAAGTCAATTCCCATCTCTTACCCACTTAACTCCAGCCCTTTCCACATCACCCCGTGTATCTTGTTCTTTTTCTTTCTCTCTACCTTCGCAACTGTCTTCACTCATGTGTTCACATCCTTCTCTTGCCCTTTCTCTTTCACCCCCTATAACTGGTTTATCTTTTTCTTCACTCACTCCCTACCTAATACTTCAACTCTTTTATGTAACCTCCTGCACATCAGTGGCGTTAACGCCTTGCGTGGAGTGAAATGATTAAAAAAAAACGAAAAAAACTGTTTATTTTGCGAATTCATAATTGGACAATAATTCAAATCAAACATGTGCTTAACTTTAACGAGCAATATAGCCCGGTGTTGCTCGGGTGTAATGAAAGGTTTAAAACTAATCCATGGTCCTGGAGCTTAGACTCAGCCTAAAGAATATTTGTGTGAAGTTTAGTGAGAATCGGATAAAAATTGTGGATTTGTATAAAGGACATACAGACAGATAAACAGACACACACACAAACATCTTGCCTTTTATATATAATATCGATTTTCTGCACTACTGTAAGAACTGCAACCATGAAACTTCTGAATATCGTTTCTTATGTCTTTGTCTATGAGTGTAGCAAATTTGATTAAAGTTGGATCACTCCTTCTATAACCCGATGTTTTCGATTTTCGATATTTATCGGTGGTTCCTTGACACAAAACCTAGCTAAGAACACTCGCAGACGCTGATAGTACAACTGTGTAAATTTTCAAGAAAATTGGTTCAGCCGTTTCGGAGTCTATAGGTAACGGACACACACACACAGACCCACACACACAGACCCACACACACAGACACACACACACAGACAGACAGACACACACACACACACATACACGCACACACACGCACACACACACACACAGTCCCATTTATAAATAAGTTTAGATTATTGTATAAAATAGGGAAAATAGAGTTGGTGAAAAAAGGCAACCTAATCCGTATCAGAGCCCTTCATTCACTATAAAGGCGAGATCCGACTAGGCTGGCACTAGCGACGTTTCCCAATGAGAGTCAAGCTTAACCGAGAGCGGCAGACAATTGACAGCCCAGACCATCAGCAGCAACAAGAAGGCGCTTCCATCAACGGCGATGCCTTCGGCCAAAGACGAAATCGTCACCAGCAGCTGAGACAAGCTCTCAACTAATACAATGTGATTATTCGCGAAATTATACGCTGGATCTTCTCACACGAGTCTATCTCACTCCACTACGTCAGTCAGACTGTTGAGTGCCATACGTGACAAACGCTTGGGCGATCATGTCTCGAAAGAGACGTAACTGACTAGGTAGAAGATTATCCCGCAGTAGGTTGCCATTGCTTTCTTCGATAGACTGGTTGCCAGCTAAGGCTATAGAGCCCAATCTGTTCTATTATTTAACCCATAACTGGGGGAAAAGACTGATTAATACCTTTTCCGAGGGTATTTGAGCGTAAGCGAATGTAAGGAATTCAACTAGAATTCGAACTCGGCACCCCGATTTGTCGTTCCGAGTCGATATCCACTACACCACCACGCACATCCTCGACTGATTTTTCCATCTATCTCAACTGTTACCTTGTGTTCTCCCTAACGAATTCTCAACCTCCCACGAATTATATAGGATACTTCAGAACGAGCAACCTTGTAAATCACGAGAAGTGAAAAAAAATATATTTTACTTATCTCAACCACGTCTTATCGCCATTTGTTTTGTCACGTCCACTTTTTTCTCTGAGTGAGGCATCATAAGACCGTTTGCAAAGTAAAAATAGTGATAAAAATATTGAGAGAGTATATTAAGAAAATATAATTAAGAAAATCGAAACCGACAATTGGCAGCAGATCTCTCCTCCGATCCAGTCCTAATATCTCAGTGGGCTGGTTTCATTCAATAACTCGAAAAGCAAAATAGCCACATTCCATTATCGCCGATCGGGCCCCAAAACTACCACCAGTCATGATAAATGGGTGTTTCCTCAAAGAGGCCCTTGAGTGCCTATTGGGGCTTTAACTCATCCCATCGTTAAAGATGGAGGAAGGAAAAATGGTCGGTTTCCTGAACCGCTCCAGTAAGTACCTGGCTCATCGTGGAGGACCCCAAAACTACCACCAGTCACGATAAATGGGTGTTTCCTCAAAGAGGCCCTTGAGTGCCTATTGGGGCTTTAACTCATCCCATCGCTAAAGATGGAGGAAGGAAAAATGGTCGGTTTCCTGAACCGCTCCAGTACCTGGCTCATCGTGGAGGACCCCAAAACTACCACCAGTCACGATAAATGGGTGTTTCTTCAAAGAGGCCCTTGAGTGCCTATTGGGGCTTTAACTCATCCCATCGCTAAAGATAGAGGAAGGAAAAATGGTCGGTTTCCTGAACCGCTCCAGTAAGTACCTGGCTCATCGTGGAGGACCCCAAAACTACCACCAGTCACGATAAATGGGTGTTTCCTCAAAGAGGCCCTTGAGTGCCTATTGGGGCTTTAACTCATCCCATCGCTAAAGATGGAGAAAGGAAAAATGGTCGGTTTCCTGAACCGCTCCAGTAAGTACCTGGCTCATCGTGGAGGACCCCAAACTAGATGATGATTCCGCTAAACCGCAAGTAGTTACTGAGAGTGAAAGCATAATGAGAAAAAAAGGAGGAACCGGAAACGCAATCTTTTAACAAGAAACAATTAATAAACCTCTATTCCAGTTCAAAAGACGGAGAAGGAGTGTGAACCGGACGATAGGCGGACGTATTTACTCTTATTGAAAAAATTGTAATAAGTTATTTTTTTTTAATTAGTAAATAAAATTACGGTGTTTATGTGGAGACGTTAGAAGTATATGGAAGTATACTAGGTAGGAATTTACACGAGATACTAGATTAGCAACTAGGTCCCACCCTTTTTACAATGAAACCGATAAAATATAACCGCAATTTCTACTCCAACAGCTTTTCTCGCACTTCCCAACTGTGGAATTCCCTTCCACATGATTGCTTCCCCGACAGCTACAATCTCCAGGAGTTTAAATGTAAGATCAATAGACACCTCCTAACACACTAATTCGCATCCATTCTATCAAACACTCTTCCCATCTGCCCAAACCGTCTATCACCTTCCTTCTGACATTTCCTATATCTAACCACTCCTTCTCTTTACCTTTCCCTATGTAACCCCTTGCACAATAGTGGCAGTGGAATGCCTTGCTTGGGGTGAAATGATTAAAAAACATATAACGATAAACTAAGAGCATGCGCGGTTTAAGAGCCTGTATTTAGCTAGTGACCGTTAATTATGTCTAAAACTTTTCTCTTTAATCAAAATCAACCTCAAGTAAGGCAGTAAAGCCACTAAGATACAAGGTGTTACTGAGGGTGACAGAATTAGAAAACAAAAGCATAATTGGTTAGTGAGAACAATAGAAGAGTAATCAGGAAAACAACAGATAACGAATGACATTGCATTTGAATTTTTGAAGATCAAACATGACTGGAAAACAAGAAGCCGGGAGGAAGTTCCTTAGACGAGAAATGCTAGAAAAGAAGCCATTAACATAGAACTTACAGTTACATCTCGTCAATCCAATGTGAATTGAGGGGACCTAATTGCTAATCTAGTACTGCGTTTAAACTCATAGGTACCATGGTAAAGAGTTCATTTGAACAATTACCACGAAAGGCACATGAAAGAAACATAAAGGCGGTGGGAAAATGACTGAAACCGAGATGTCAGGTCAGGACCAGTAATATTGCTGATTCGTCTTTGAATTTTATTAAGAATCTATAAATATAAAGCAGAAGCTACGGACCATATGTTGCAGCAATACTCAATGAATGGAAGATATGTAAGATAGATTCAGGAGGGAGAAGTTGTGGAATACAACGCAGTAAACCAACTTTCTTAACAGCAAACCTATCAATGGGTTCAATATAGTCTTTCAACTTCATGTCAGCCGAAAATGTTATCCAGAGAAGTCGCAAGAAGTCACTCTCGTAGAGGTTACCATCAGCCATTCAGATGAAAGGCAGGTTTTTCAGTTGATTAATAGAGAACAGTTTTGTTTTGGAACCGTGAAAATTAATAAACCATCTTTTGCCCTAGATAACAACTCAGTGTAGGTTATTTTTTTAGATAAACCGCTAATTTGACCTCATCGATCTGATCAGACGTACTAGAGACTTATTAAAGAGAGGAGTAAAAGGTTGTGTCATCAAGATAGATACCAAGTTGACAGCTGATGTTATTATAGTCCGTGGTAATTGAATTTATTTCTGATTCATTCCACATGTCAGCCGGACGTGAAGACAGCAAACAAAATAAAATCGTTCTCTGTCTGAGCATAGGCTCCTCGGATTATATCCTGCCCCCACCAAAAAAAAAAAAAAAAGCTTGTGACCCTGGCCAATGACGAACATTCCCGCGGGAAAGGAAGATGTCCCTAGGGATGCCAGATCTGCCTAAAAGCAAGCCCCTCGCAGTGGAAGGCCGTCAAGCAGTTGACGGCAGTTGGCCGCTTTGCGCATTGTCGAACTCTCTGCCTTCGGGCAGTAATTTTTTTTTATCATATCACCCCGAGCAAGGCGGTAACGCCACTGATATGCAGGGGGCTACGTAAGAGTGAACAGATTGAAAAAGAGAAAGCCGGAAACCATATCCTAAACAGGGAACAAGGGATGAGCCTCTACACCTGTTCAATAGACGTGCGTGGAGTGTGAACCGGGCGATAGTTTAGTCAGTCTACTCCAATTGAAAAAAAGAAAAAAAAAGTGAAAAGATTGGAAAAGAGAAAGCCGGAAACCACATCCTAAACAGGGAATAAGGGATGAGCCTCATAATCTGTTCAATAGACGTGCGTGGAGTGTGCACCGGGCGATAGTTTAGTCAATCTACTCCAATTGAAAAAAAAAAAAAAAAGAAAGAAAAGTGAAAAGATTGGAAAAGAGAAAGCCGGAAACCACATCCCAAACAGGGAACAAGGGATGAGCCTCTACACCTGTTCAATAGACGTGGATGGAGTGTAAACCGGGCGATAGCTTAGTCTATCTACTCTAATTGAAAAAAAAGTGAAAAGATTGGAAAAGTGAATGCCGGAAACCACATCCTAAACAGGGAACAAGAGATGAGCCTCTACACCTGTTCAATAGACGTGGGTGGAGTGTAAACCGGGCGATAGTTCATAATACAGTCGAGTCTCCGCCGAAGGGTAGAATCTCGTCTGGAAAAAATAAAGACAAAAATTTTTGCCCGGGCTATTTGGCCCAGATTACCCACATTAAAAAGGGCTTGTGAAAACATTTTGTCTTAAGTGGGAAGTGAATTAAATACTGCAGTAGCAGGCCGTCAGGCCACCTGATGACATGCAGAGCGCTGCCCCCGTCAGCTCCTCTCAATACGACTGTTACTGCTTCTAGGCTTCACTAATCCAGCAGATCATCTGAACGTCAACATCATCCAGCTACAAAACTTCTTCGTCGCCGACGCTGTCACCTCGGAAAATCCGACTCCGACTCTGCGAGCAACAACTCCGCAAGCATTCGACCCACACGTTACCACAGTTAAGTATAAACATAGGCCAACCAGCTACACTAATCTCTCGTTAGCTCAGCAACCCACTACCATCACCTGGGCATACCCGAATCGCTGTAGGCATTCACTTTGCAGTCATCACCACGAACCCGTTTCATAGAACAGGCCTACCAGCTAAGTCAGTCCCTCGTCACCTTGATAACTAACACACTCTACCACTAATCGACCCACCACAGTGATCTCGTTCGACCAACACGTGCCAACGACCATATCCTGCGACCTCTGTCAAACCAACTCAAGTAATCGGTCAACTCCCAGCGTTACTCTTGCACCTAATCGTCATTTTGACGATCAATAACCGAAATCAAAATTTCACTAATTTTTCCATAGCTAAGTACCTCCACTCATTTTCAATACCTAAATTAAAATTGAATTGAATTTGTAAAATTTTTAAAAATAAAATTTTTCTTGAAGCTTTAATTCTTTAATTAAAAGCCAAGAGATTAAATTTACTAATTCCACAAAGCAAAATACTCTGGTGTATTTCAAAACGAAATTATATTGATTAGAAACTAACATTTTTCAGATAAAAAAAAAAATCAATTTTTCGGGCATTTTTGATCGAGTGACACATTTTGTAAACAGAAGCTAATTCTCGGTTTTAAAAGATCTTGCAAGAATAAAATATATCTCGCTGACACGAGATATATTTATTCAAATTAGCAAATTTAAACTTACCTTAATCCGATTTCAAACAAGTATCACTTGCTTACTGTATAAAAGCGTTTCTTAATTACCGTAGCTTTGTTATCATTGGCATTACTGTGGATCTAATTCATTGGAATACGTACGAATATTTAAAAAATATATGTAATATTAAATAAAAGTTGTGAAAAGAAAATATTTGTGTTTAGCTTGAGATATTTCTTACAATTACAGGGCTCTTTTCTTTAAAATATCTCTGTAGTGTCTACGCATAACATTTCCAAGTTTATTTTCTGTTCATGTAGAATTAGCAACATCCTGAGTACGAAAAACCGACAAACAATTAAATCTCTTATCTATGCCAGGCCCTGTTACTTCAGTGAATAATATGTCTTCAGAGCGGGAGCCTATCCTAGTCAAATTTAGTTCAGTATTTAAAGGACAAGGCAGACTGAAAAATATCAAAGTAAAATTAAATGTTGATCAAACAATAAAATCATTGTCCCAAAATTTGCACCATATTTCTTTCCATGTCCGAAGGAAGGTGGGGGAAAAAATTGAAAGAATTGCTTGACTTATACATCATTGGAACAGTTACTAAACCCATCTCGTGGGTTTCACCATTAATAGCAGTACCTAAGGGTTATGATGCCCGATTTGTAGCTAATTTGCGAAAAACTAACACTGCCATAAAAAGAAATCTCTGCCATATACCAATACTCCAAGAGTTACTTGAAAAGTACAATGGTTGTACGATATTTTTCTATATATTTCTGAAATGAGGTAGTATTTACACTTTTTTACACTATTCGGACTATTGTCCTCATCTTTGTTGCCATTTGTACGACGTTTAATAATAGATCATTCTAGTTGTCCATATTTCTGAGATGAGGTAGTACTTACACTTTTTTACATTATTCGGACTATTGTCCTCATCTTTGTTGCAATTTGTACGACGTTTCAGCCAGTGTACGCGCTGGTCTTCTTCAGATGCTAGGAATTTCGAACCGAACCCTTTATTACATTCACTGGGGTATATCATTCTCATTCCTTGTGCGAAGCTTCTTTTGGAAGTCAAACCCAACTTTCTATGTTACTTGTTCACCACTGCTATAGCCTGATATTGAACTCACAACCCTTTGAGTCAAGTCACTAGAACTAACCAACGGCTATATCCAATGGGCCATGTGTCCTTAAGCTAGCCCCTGAAGAAGGGCAGAGCGTACAACGGCCGAGACCTCGGACAAATGGCAACATAGATGAGGACAATAGTCCGAATAATGAAAATAGTGGTTGTACACTATTTAGCAAAATTGACTCAAAATATGGATATTATCAGATTCACTTGGATGAGACATCTTGTTATATGACTAGCTTTATTCATCATATTGGTTTATTCTGTTAAAAAATGGTTAGTATGAGGAACATTTGAAGAATATCAAAATTGCATAAGTGAGCTGTTAAAATATCTCCAAAAAAGTGAATATTTCAGTGAATATTTTTAATTGGTAGTGTAAATTCAGAATATGATCGAAATCTGAAGGCCTTTTTGAAAATTTTCCAAGAAAACTTCTCGGCAAACTTTGAGAAATGTGAGTTAAAGTTCCAAAAATTACTTTTTTTGGTGCATAGCATTTCTAGTGAATGTTGGACGATCTCTTCGCGGATGAAGGAGATGATCGAGACAGCAGAAATGTGGTCCTACAGGACCTGAGGATAACATAGACTAAGCACGTGAGCAATGATGAGCTGTTGGAGAGGATGCAAACGAGAAGAAAACTCATACTTAACATCAGGACGAGGCAGTTGAGGTTCCCGAGTTACGTAATGAGGAAGGGAGTACCGAAAGAATCGGATACTCACAGGACGGAGGGAAGAAAACAGGGAAAAACAGCGTTAGACATATTTGACAGGCTTGAACAAATGGATAACGGAGCGGGGTTTTGGATAGATAACAAGAGGGAAAATATTGAGAGCGAAAAGAGACAGGGCCAAGTAGAAGCTTACGTCCTGAAGGAACATGGCACATGAAGAAGAATGAATGAGTGATGGAGCAGGGTTTGGAAGAGATGGCAAGAGAACAAATATCGAGAGTGACAAGAGACAGAGCCAAGTGGAAGTCCATGATCGCCTACATCCTGAAGGGACCTGGCACATGAAGAAGAAGAATGAATTACAGAGCGTGGTTTGGGAGCAATACCAAGAGGAAAAATATTGAGAGCGACAAGAGACAGAGCCAAGTGGAAGTCCATGATCGCTTACGTCCTGCAGGGACACGGCACATGAAGAAGAATGTATGAATGATAGAGCAGGGTTAGGGAGAGATGCCAAGAGGAAAAATATTGAAAGTGACAAGAGAGCCAAGCGGAAGTCCATGATCGCTTACGTCCTGAAGGAACACGGCACATGAAGAAGAATGAATGAGTGATGGAGCAGGGTTTGGAAGAGATGGCAAGAGAACAAATATCGAGAGTGACAAGAGACAGAGCCAAGTGGAAGTCCATGATCGCCTACATCCTGTATGGACCTGGCACATGAAGAAGAATGAATTACAGAGCGTGGTTTGGGAGCAATACCAAGAGGAAAAATATTGAGAGCGACAAGAGACAGAGCCAAGTGGAAGTCCATAGTCGCTTACGTCACGGTACATGAAGAAGTATGAATGAATGATAGAGCAGGGTTTGGAAGAGATGGCAAGAGAAATAATATTGAGAGTGACAAGAGACAGAGCCAAGTGGAAGTCTATGATCTCTTGTGGCCTGAAGTGACACGACACATGAAGAAGTATTTCTAATAAAGGTATTTAACCTACTGAGAATAAAATTCGTGTAATAAAAGAATTCAAGAAACCTAGTTCAACTAAATAACTTTATTGCTTTCCTGGATTAAATTATTTAGGTAAATTCATAGGGAAGTACTTAGAAAATTGCTACGAAAGGGAGTTAAATGCTTATGGAATGACACTGAATAGGAAGCTTTTATTAAACTAAAAATGTGTTGTCATGAATGATATTGTGATGACTTATTTTAATCCAGACTTAAAGACTATCTTCATTGTGGAGGCTGGACCAATAGGGCTTGGGATCATTGGAACTCAAAGACAAACGGATAATAGCGTGCGACCGGTAGTTTAACTAGTAAAACTCTCACTTAACAAAAGCGTCTCTACAGTCAAACTGAAAGAGAGGCTTTAGTTGTTTGGGTCTGTGAAAGATTCTACCTATACGTATTTGGCTGTCATTTTAAAATATCATCATATTGAGAATTTTGAGCCATTATTCAAGACGGTCATCGCCTCGTATTTTAAGATAAGAATTACGGTTAAAGAGTTATTCCTTTACAATCGAACACATTCCACGGCACTTGAACCCTGTAGATATACTATCTATTAAATTAATTGTTTATACTATTCCGAAAAAAGTATCTGTATCAGTACCTTACGTGATACACGCTTGGGTGATCATGTCTCGAAAGAGACATGACTGATTGGGCAGATGATTTTTCAGTAGTAGGTTACCATTACTTTCTGCGATAGACTGGTTGCCCACCAAGGCTATGAAACCTAATTTGTCTTGTTATTTAACCCATAGCTGGAGAGAAAAACAGATTAATACCTTTCCCAAGAGTATTTGCGCGTAAGTGAATGCAACGAATTCAACTGTAATTCGAAGTCGACTCTTCCATTTTTTAAACAAATTTTGTGAGTGAAATGGCACCACATCGATAGCCTACCACCCTCAAGAAAATTCTGAGATAGAAATATTATATAAAACTCTCGGTAAAGCCATTAAATTATCTCATACCAAAGAACGAAACTGTGAAACACAAAGAAATCAGGGAGCCGAGTTCGAATTCCAGTTGAATTTATTGCATTCACTTACGCGCAAATACCCTTGGGAAAGGTATTAATCCGTTTCTTCCTTCCAGTTATGGGTTAAATAACAGGACAGATTGGGTTCCATAGCCTTGGCTGGCAACCAGTCTACCGCAGAAAGCAATGGCAACCTACTGCGGGATAATCTTCTGCTCAGTCAGTCATGTCTCTTTCGAGACATGATCGCCCAAGCGTGTTTCACGTATGGCACTTAACTGACTGATCGTAATGCTATACCAGAATCAAAGAGGTAGTCCGCATACTCAGACTGTCAATGAAACTCTGAACTATTTATGGCCTCCTGACGTGGACAAAAGCTTGAGATAGATGTGGGACAAGGCGAATTTACGTGGGTAAACTGACCTAGTAAGCTTGGACAAAAATTCTTGTCTTCTTTTTTCCAGGCCAGGGTTCCTCTCCACCCGAAGGCAGACAATCCGACCAAAAGATCGACTGACGCACGCAGTCGATCTCTTCAAACTCTCGATGACTCTAAATTCTTGACTCCTATTAATCTTAATTTATATAGTTATTTCAGTCCACATACCATCCCATTATTGAGAGTGCTAGAGAGGTATCAGCTGCTGTACAACAAACCCGACTTAAAAAGCGCGTGAAAATATAAATAAAAAAAAATACAGAACACTAGCGGTGCAATAATCAATGTATTTATATTTTATGTATAAAACTTACATAACAAATACTTTAATGTATTTTTATTTTATACGACTTTATGAACCTTAGTAGAATGAATAATTTTATTTTTATACTGCATTGAAAGTATTTTTGTGTTTTTAGTTAAATAACACTTTTACTTACATTTCTATAGACTGCTTTTATTTTATCGGACCCTCTACCTTCGGGCGGAGAGGAACACAGATGAGGCTCCGCTGAAGGGTAAAATTTCGTATGGGGAAAAGTAGACAAGAATTTTTGTCCGAGATTAAAGCTCGGTGTTCCTACTTAAATAGCTTTGTGATGAATCTACCTCAGGCATCCGCCCATGTGGGGAGGTGGTTGATACCCTAACCCTGCCGAGTGTCATTGACAGTCTAGGTGGATCGACTGCCTGCTTCAGTCGTTCATTTTTGTCAAACTCTCTGCCTTCGGATGGAGAGGAACCCAGACGAGTCTCCGGCGAAAGATAGAGTTTCATCTGGGAAAAAGCAGATAAGAATTTTTGTCCGAGCTTACGAACTTGGTTTTTCCCAAGTTAATTTTCTTTGTGTCGCATCCAACTCAGGCTTTTGCCCATATATGGAAGTCGTAAATAATAATGTGAAGGGACAGACTGCGTGCGCCAATCGTTCACTTTGTCGGACTCTGCCTTCGGACGAAGAGGAATCTAAGGGTAAAGTTTCGTCTGGAAAAACAGACAAGATTTTTTTGTCCAAGCTTACTAGGTCAGTTTAACCAAGTTAATTGGCCATGTGCCACATCTACCTTAAGCTTTTGCCCACGTCGGGAGGTCGTAAATAATTCAGAGTGTTATTGACAGTCTGAGTGGTTCGACTGTATGCGTCAGACCTTCACTTTGTAAAGGAACCCAGACGAGGCTTCGCCGAAGAGTAAAATTTCGTCTGGAAAAAAGCAGACAAGAATTTTTGTCCAAAATTAAAGGTTCGGTGTTCCTACTTAAATAGCCTTGCGATGCATCTACTTCAGGCATCCGCCCATGTAGGGGGGTGGTTGACACCTCGGAGTGTCATTGACAGTCTGAGTGGATCGACTGCGTGCTTCACTTATTCATGTTGTCGGACTCTGTCTTCGGATGGAGAGGAACCCAGACGAGGCTCCGGCGAAGGGTAGAGTCTCGTCTGGGGAAAAGCAGATTAGAATTTTTGTCCGAGCTTACGGACTCGTTTTTTTCTAAGTTAATTGGCCTTGTGCCGCATCCACCTCTGGTTCCTGCCCACGTGGTGAGGTCGTAAATAATTCAGAGTGTCATTGACGATTATTATCAGGCTGGGCTCTCTGATACTTCAACAACTCTCCTCTTGTTTTATTTTGTGTTCTGTCTTATCGCTGTTTGTCTTGTTTGTACTTAATATCCATTATCACGGATATTGTGCTGTAGATACTTCAGCACCTATCATCTAGTATCGTACTGCTACCTCGGCGGTACAACAGGGATGTAATTACGTAAACATCCAACATGATCTTCGCTTAAGCTATCCACTGACCGTCCAATGATTACGCCACGTTGCATTTCGATTCATGATCTCGTTGGTGTTCTTCGAAATCTGAAAAAGGATTAGATGCTTGCTCGTTTGGGTGGTACTTGGGACAGCTTCTGATATGTCAGTTCGTTTCCCTACCAACTCCACACCCATTTACTCAACTTGACGTGGTGGGTGGCGTTACGTAATAGCGGTTTCGTAATCGCGACACGGACACGGAAACGTTCGTTTCCCGCCAAAGGTGGATCAGAACTCTCCCCGATCCCAAATACGACTGTTAGTATAAACCAGCACCCGGATATACCCTATTTCTGGTTTTGTTGCCACTTGATCCCCTAAATAAATTCTCGTTCGTCCCTTTCATTCAGTAAAAGCAAATGCTTGAGACGGAACTTCGAAAAGAAACATCTGCGGGTCCCTCAGGAACACTTGAGATCAAAATAAACCCTCTTCTTCCCTTTCTATGTGGGTGTCTATAGTATCACAATTATACATTTTTATTTTAAGTTTTGATCCCACAGGCTACCACGCATGAATAAACGTTATTTTTTATTAATTTTTAAGTAAAATATACTTATCACTTTTACAGAATTATTACTTAAATGTACTAAATGACGTCTTTAGGATAAATATCGGATTTTTAAGAGATTTTTTTATAAATGCTTGGTTTACATTTTTCGTCTTTAATGGCGATTTCGATGTGAACGTGCCAGTGTTTTAAAAAAGACTAAGAACTCTTCATATACAGAAATTAATTTTCCTTTTAATTCAGATTAACATTCAAACAAAATCGAAATTTAATAAGGCTTTTAAATTATTTTGCCTTTTTCTGGGAGTACCTATGTTATTTAGATAAAAAAACAAATCTAATAACTCTCGTATCTCTGAAAGTTTAAAGGTATCCCTCAGTCCACTTACAGTCACGTCATTTATTAAATTATCAACACTATACTATTTTGAAGGCATTTTTAGCAATAATCTGAACTTTGTTTTAACTTATCTCTATCACAGATTACCTGGTGTATATCAGAAATACAAGTACACAAAGTGCACCAAACTAATCAAAAACTGTCACTGATAAACATGTAAAAACAGAATCTTAAGTGACAGCCATTTTTAAAGCTTCAACACACGGCGACTGCTTCAGTAAAGAACAAAAGATAATTAAGACTATTACTACTTGGTGGAAAAGCAAGAGAAATAAGATGAAAGAAATACTAGTCAAAATAAATAATAATCGCCAATGCTTCATCTAAGAAATTCAGACAACTTAAGACTATTACTACTTGGTGGAAAAGCAAGAGAAATAGTATGAAAGAAATACTAGTCAAAATGAATAATAATTGCCAATGCTTCATCTAAGAAATTCAGACAATTTAAGACTATTATTACTTGGTGGAAAAGCAAGAGAAATAGTATGAAAGAAATACTAGTCAAAAATGAATAATAATTGCCAATGCTTCGTCTAAGAAATTCAGACAACTTAAGACTATTACTACTTGGTGGAAAAGCAAGAGAAACAAGATGAAAGAAGTACTAGTCAAAAATAAATAATAATCGCCAATGCTTCATCTAAGAAATTCAGACAACTTAAGACTATTACGACTTGGTGGAAAAGCAAGAGAAATAGTATGAAAGAAATACTAGTCAAAAATGAATAATAATTGCCAATGCTTCATCTAAGAAATTCAGACAATTTAAGACTATTATTACTTGGTGGAAAAGCAAGAGAAATAGTATGAAAGAAATACTAGTCAAAAATGAATAATAATTGCCAATGCTTCGTCTAAGAAATTCAGACAACTTAAGACTATTACTACTTGGTGGAAAAGCAAGGGAAATAGTATGAAAGAAATACTAGTCAAAAATGAATAATAATTGCCAATGCTTCATCTAAGAAATTCAGACAACTTAAGACTATTACTACTTGGTGGAAAAGCAAGAGAAATAGTATGAAAGAAATACTAGTCAAAAATGAATAATAATTGCCAATGCTTCATCTAAGAAATTCAGACAACTTAAGACTATTACGACTTGGTGGAAAAGCAAGAGAAATAGTATGAAAGAAATACTAGTCAAAAATGAATAATAATTGCCAATGCTTCATCTAAGAAATTCAGACAACTTAAGACTATTACTACTTGGTGGAAAAGCAAGAGAAATAAGATGAAAGAAGTACTAGTCAAAAATGAATAATAATTGCCAATGCTTCATCTAAGAAATTCAGACAACTTAAGACTATTACTACTTGGTGGAAAAGCAAGAGAAATAAGATGAAAGAAGTACTAGTCAAAAATGAATAATAATTGCCAATGCTTCATCTAAGAAATTCACACAACTTAAGACTATTACTACTTGGTGGGAAAGCAAGAGAAATAAGATGAAAGTATAGGGGGTTGTTTTTCTATTCCGTTTGTAGTGAAGGGTAATTGTATACTGTTGCAGGTTAACGGAATTTGGCCTTGTGGAAGATAACCTACTATAAGTCATAAAATGAGTATAAAATCAAGAAAGGCAATTTGAGTATAAAATAACACACACACACACACACACACACACACACACACACACACACACACACACACACACACACATATATATATATATATATATATATATATATATATATGTCAATTAATGTTTTACAATTAAAGTAATACTTGAAATAAAGGTCCAACGGAGGTTAGAATGTTCATGGAAAATATAATGCTGAAAAAGATTAAAGGATTAGGAGTGTGATGAATGTTCATTTTGAAGTTGCCACTTCTAAAGTCAGTAAGTCAGTTAGTTGGTTTGTGTGGAATGTCTTTGAAGAGGTCACTACTGAGGTCAGTAAGTGCTTTTGAGATAGAGAGCAAGGAAAGAGATAAGAGAGGCGAACATAGTAGCCACTTGACTTAAGTCAAGGGGATATTAATTACACTCTTCTCCTCTCGTTTTCCCGTCTGTCTGTCTGTCTGCTTTTTGTCTCGACTTTTTATATCTGCTTTTTGGATCAGAAGCTCGTTTTGAATTTCACGCTTGTATTGGATTCCGGGCTTGCCATTGGCTGGTAAATAAAATTCGCGCAGGTTCACGAAATGGAAATTTGATATTTGATTAATTTTTATTTTTCAGCCGGAACATCTGCTCGAACTCGGATGTGCACGACGAGTTTTATTCATTTGCTTTTTAGTCGGAATAGAGCTAACACCCGGTTTCTCGCTTTTGCTCGGTCGGTATCATCACAATGCCACTGATGTGCAGGGGGCTACATAAGAGAGTTAAAGTTTTAGGAAGGA
This sequence comes from Ascarosepion bandense, assembly GCA_037127315.1. Lineage (NCBI taxonomy): Eukaryota > Metazoa > Mollusca > Cephalopoda > Sepiida > Sepiidae > Ascarosepion > Ascarosepion bandense. The sequence continues at coordinate 1,266,507 of JBBBDQ010001167.1, read as the reverse complement.
GGAGAGTGAAGAGAACGACGAACCAGCTACAGGGGGTGAAAGAGAAAGGGCAAGAGAAGGATGTGGACGCAGGAGTGAAGACAGTTACGAAAGTAGAGAGAAAGGAAAAGAACAAGATACATGGGGTGATGTGGAAAGGGCTGGAGTTAAGTGGATGAGAGATGGGGGTTATGGGTGCGACTCAAATTGATTAGACCACTTGTAAAGAAATACTAGTACTTTTCTTTAATTCGTAATAGTAAGCAGTTTTATTTTATCATTTCACATCAAGCAAGGCGATAAAGCCACTAACACGCAAAGAATTACTGAGTGTTAGAGAAAATACTATTAACAATAGAATAACAAAATTTAAGAAGACAAAAGATAACGATTGACATTGCATTTAAACTCACTGGAAAAAACCTCAACTACAACTCTCACCACCTATAGAGTGCAAAGAAAGGTGTCGTCTGTTGCTTACAATATTGAGAAAAGGTCATAAGGGACGACCCAGAGACATATGAACAAGAAATAGTCAGTATAAGCAGTACCCTACAAAGTAAAACTACCCTGGGTATATGACAGCAGTTCCGATAAACTAGGATAGAAATGCAAGTGGTCAACAAAACTCAGAAGACAGCCTCAGTCTGCCTATCCTATGTGAAGGCATAATCAGAAAACAAAAGGGAAAAGCTCTGTCGGCCATATAATATCAGGGCGACTTTCAAAAGTGGTTCAACACTTAGCAGACACCTCTTTTCGAGTAAGAACTCCCATAAAGGAGAACAGGACTAAGGACTGTGTATACGCCATCCCATACAGATGTCGTAAGAAATATGAAGGAAAAACCGATCGTCTCCTTAAAATAAGACTGCAGGAACACCGTAAAACCGTAACACGAAGGAAAATAGAAAAATCAGGCGTAGCTAACCACATATGGATGGGGAAGGGAAAACATCGTCCCTGTGCGACGATTTTAAAATAATAAACAGAGAACATCACTAGAAAATACGAAAACTTAAGGAATCAGCGCATATACTAATCCAAGCAAGCATAGAAATGTTACAATATGAGAACCAGTATTACGGAGTGATAGAGAAAAACAATTATAACAGCAAAATTGTAATATGAGTTCTGGTAGTGGAATTTTCTCCGACTTCTTTGCTTCGTAATCAACTCTGATCTTTAAAAATTTAAATGTGCCTCCATTTCTGAAATAAAGTAATTATTTACATTGTTCGGACTATTGTGGCCATCTTTATTTTTTGTTGTATTCGGCTTTTCGTTGTAGGCTCTTCAGGTGATTGAAATTTCGAACTAGTTCCACGAACCATGCTTTTTCTGGGTGTTTCAGCATCAGTTATTAACTCAACTTTCCAAGTTTTTGCTTACTGAAACTTATTGAACTCATAACGTCAGGTCACTGGATCCAATGTTCTTATCAACTGGGCCATGTGTCAATGAGGACATCAGTATATGAATTTTGGGGACTTATAAACCTAATATCTCAGTAACCATTTTTACCAGAGCTCATATTACAATTTTGTACATCTTTTTTTCGAATTAATAAAAAAAACAAAAACAAAAAAAAGACAGAAGGATTTTTTTTGGCTACCCTGTATTTTGAGCCATTTTCGTATTTGTTTTCTATTGCAGCCTTAGTACCTTCCAGCTTTCCTCAACTGATTTTGGGTCCTGACGGTAAACTGCATTCAGCAGCAAGGCCTCTGATTGGGAGGTTGTAAGGAGCATGGAACCACCTCTTATTTGCTCTTGTTCCCAGGTCCACCTTGACCCGGGATCCTGAGTATGATGGTAAACTGCATCCAGTAGCATGGCCTCTGATCGGGAGGTCATGAGGAGCATGGAACCACCTCTTAATTGCTGTTGTTCCCAGGTCCTCACTGACCCGGGGTGGTAGTATCTGTTAGGGTCCCAGCTATGGGCAAATAGTTAACCTTCAAACTGAGGTCAAAACACTATGAAAGAATAAAAATACACTTTTATAGAAATATATACATAAAAATAGACTTTTATAGAAAAATATACATTTTTGAAAGAAAAATATTACCAACAATACATTTTTGAAGGAAAAATTATTACCATAACACATTTTTGAAGGAAAAAAATTATTATTTTTTTAGTACAAAACTGGAAGACATTCTCAATTTTATAAAATAAAAAGGAATAAAAACAAAAAAAATCATTAAAATTTGACTAAATCAATCATCTCACTATAACTGAACATTTAAAAAATAACTTAAAACCCCACATTTTGGCATTAAATAACCCAGAGGTGTTGATATGCCGTTAAACAAAGCTCAAACTCAAACTCAAGTGATTGTTGATCTGGATAATATTCAGGGAATTTTGAACTGTGCATTTTATTTTATCTACGGGGTTAGATTGTTCTCGATCTGCTGACCATGTGTAGGAATATCTCATCTAGTTCTAGTACCACTCATATACTAGTGGCTACACTTCCAGTTAGTCCAAGTACACATTGCTCGACCCAGGAATTAAACTCACCATTATTATGTCACCAAATTAAAGAATTGACGCTTTTATTCACGGAACATAGGACAAAACTAATTACCCAGATCAACAAACACCTGATGAAGGCCGGAAAGCACGTTGACTGAAACTTTGTGCAAACAACAATAAAGATGAGGATAATCGTCTGTGTCTAAACAATAACTCTTCCGTCCCCGCAAAACAAAAAAAAGACAGAAATTTAGATGTCAGTCTGGATATTTTAAGTTGATGTGCCTTGTGGTGCAGTGGATATCGGCTCGGAATGACAAATCGCGGAGCCGAGTTCGAATTCCAGTTAAATTCCTTGCTTTCATTTACGCACAAATACCCTTGGGAAAGGTATTAATCCGCCTCTTCCCTCCAGCTGTGGGTTAAATAATAGGACAGATTGGGTTCTATAGCCTTGGCTGGCAAACAGTCTACCGCAGTAAGTAATAGCAACCTACTCCGGGATAATCTTCGGTCAGGCACTCTTTCGAGACATGATCGCCCAAGTGTGTATTACGTATGGTACTTAACTGACTGACTAATCGCTTGATTGCTTCGTGATTTGTAAATATTGCTTCTTTATAATTATTCCTTTAAGAATTTACTTGGATAATCTTCTGCCTAGTCAGTCATGTCTCGAAAGAGACATGATCGCCAAAAGCATGTATCAGGTGTGGCACTTGACTGACTGACTGACTGACTGACTGACTGACTGAACTTTGATTATAGACATATGATGTTAAAAAAAAGTTACTTATTTTAGTGTATCTTGTGCGTTGTGGAGCAGTGGACATCGGCTTGGAACGTGAAATTGGAAAGGCGAGTTCGAATTCCAGTTGAATTCATTGCATTCACTTATGCGCATACAAATTTCGGAAAATAGTCATCCGTGCTTCTCCCTCCAGCTATGGGTTAAATAGCAGAATAGATTGGGTTCTATAGCCTTGCTTGGCAACCAGTCTACCGCAGTCACGTTTCTTTCTTTGATCACGTATAGCACTTAACTAACAGGTTGAAATTTCACTTTTTATTACTTTCCCTCTGCTTCTCTTTTACTGTCTCTGTCTATCTCCGTCTTTACTTCACTTTCTCTCTCACTGGTTGTGTACCTCTCTCTCTCTCTCTCTCTCTCTCTCTCTGCTACTCTCTCTTCCCGTTTATCTCTCTTTCTCTTTAGTTTGTAGCCATATTTTCTTCTTCTTTCGATCTGTTTGTCACCTACTTTACTGTTGGCTTACGGCCATATCAGGATGTGCGTTGTAGTGCATTGGATATCGGCTCGTAACGAGAAATCGGGGAGCCGAGTTCGAATTCCAGCTGAATTCATTGCATTAACTTGGGAAAGGTATTAATCCGTCTATTCCTTCCAGTTATGGGTTAAATAACAGGACAGATTGGGTTCTATAGCCTTAGCAGGCAACCAGTCTACCGCAGAAAGCAATGGCAACCTACTGCGGGATAATCTTCTGCCCAGTCAGTCATGTCTCTTTCGAGACATGATCTCCCAAGCGTGAATCACGCATGGCACTTAATTGACTGACGGCCATATCACGTTGAATACACCGGTTCTCGCTCGGTCACCGAAGTTAAGCAACGTTGAGCCTGGTCAGTACTTAGATGGGTGACCGCTTGGGAATACCAGGTGCAGTCAGCGTATAGTGATGGATGTGCGTTGTGGTGCAGTGGATATCAGCTCGGAAAAAGAAATCGGTGAGCCGAGTTCGAATTCCAGTTGAATACCTTGCATTCACTTAAGCACTGGTACCCTTGGGAAAGGTATTAACTCGTCCCTTCCCTCCAGTTATGTGTTAAATAACGGGGTAGGACTTGAGGACCATGGCCTTAAAAACATATCCCAATGAATGTTGATACTCGAAAAGAAAAAAAGTATTACTAGACACAAAACTTATATAAAAACAACAATAAATTGTTGAAAGTAAAAGGCATTACTAGCAATAAATAAATAAAAAATAGTTGGCAATAAATGACCCGCCGAAGTTGATATGCCATAAAAACAAAAATAACCAACAACTTTATTTCTTTCTGTTCGTCTTCATCTTGCTTTCTCTCTTTTCTGTTAGTCACTCACGTTCTTATTGTCCCCTCTATCTATCTATCTATCTATCTATCTAAATCTAAATTAATCCCTTTTAATCTATCTATCTATCTATCTATCTATCTATCTATCTATCTAAATTCCCTTTTTATCTATCTATCTATCTATCTATCTATCTATCTATCTATCTAAATCCCTTTTTATCTATCTATCTATCTATCTATCTATCTATCTATCTATCTATCTATCTATCTAAATTAATCCCTTTTTATCTATCTATCTATCTAAATTAATCCCTTTTTATCTATCTATCTATCTATCTATCTATCTATCTATCTATCTATCTATCTATCTATCTATCTATAAATCCCTTTTTATCTATCTATCTATCTAAATTAATCTTTTTATCTATATCTATCTATCTATCTATCTATCTATCTATCTAAATAATCTATCTATCTATCTATCTATCTATCTATCTATCTATCTATCTATCTATCTAAATTAATCCCTTTTTATCTATCTATACTATCTATCTATCTATCTATCTATCTATCTATCTATCACTTCTTCAGCAATGAATTGTGTCATCTGGGTGACTGGCGTGTGTATACACTGCATGTGTATAACACGCTAAAATTTCCCCTTTCGCATTTCATGTCTTAGGCAGTAGGGACTCCGACTGACACCAAATCGGTCGAGTTTTGATCCCGGCTGGAAGCAAGTGGTTGTCTAGCCACGCTGCTGAGCTGTGATACAGCAAAACAGGCTTATATGTGGATAATCCAAAGGAGTGTCCTGTACATAAAGTGGTAGGATAACTCTCTAGGAGAGCTCTAAATATATATGTATATAAATACATATAAATACATATAGAGCAAATCTATATAAAAATTAAGACAGGTACGTTATTCCATGGTTAAGAGGATGTATAAGCCTATTTCAGGCGAACCATCATCAGCTTCCGTCTTTACTGTACAGAAGATTTTACACGAAATAAAAGGCCTATACTGAAATAGGCCTATACTTTCGCTTAACCATGGAATAACGTGTCTGTCTTAATTTTTACTTATATATATATATTGTGACGTAGCTCGAATACGTGGCATACGGTTCACAATATATGAAAGACTAATATCGAGTAGCGACAGTGGAGTCAGCAGCTGACAGCTAGCACGATCGTTGTCTACTCAGCTCTCTAGTTGTTGCCACCCTACACAGACGTGTACTACTCTATCTACCGAGAATAAATGTATTACTTACTTCTATCTGTGTATTGTCATTACTCCACGATACCACAATATATATCTTACCCTTCTACTAAGAGCATACTGAAGTGGCGACAGAAAGTGTTACGACCCGGGTATCCATATCGGGCAGCCAATCAAAGAATTAAATAAAAATTTAATTTATGTATAACTTTAATAAAGTGTTTATTTCATTTTCCATCTATTTTTACAAATTTAAAATGTCTCCATTTCTCACATGTCTCAGTACCAGGCGCTATATTCACCCCAACCACGTGTTCGTCGCAATCACTTACGCACAAATACCCTCAGGAAAGATATTAATCTGTCGATTCTCCCTCCAGCTATGGGTTAAATAGCAGGACACATTCGGTTCTATAGCTTTGGTTGGCAATCAGTCTATCGCAGAAAGTAATGGCAACCTATCGCGGGAAAATATTCTGCCAAGTCAGTCATGTCTCCAAAGAGACATGATCGTTCAAACGTGTATCACGTATGGCACTTAACTGACTGACTTGAGTCTTATGGGCATTCAATAATGGAGTTAGCCCCGGCCATCAAATATCACCACCCCTCTGCGTGTTACTGTTTGTCTCTTCCTTTCTTTCTCTTTTTCTCCTTATTTGTCACATTCTTTCTCTCTCACTTTTACTTTTTCCCATCTTTTTTCTGTTTCCTAATTTATTTATTTATTTCATTTTGTCGCTTTCCCTCTCTGCTTTTTACCTTCTTTCTCTCTGAAATTTCTTTCTCTCTGAAATTTCTCTCTCTTTCTCTCTGAAATTTCTTTCTCTCTCTCTCTCTCTTTCTCTCTGAAATTTCTTTCTCTCTCTCTCTCTCTTTCTCTCTGAAATTTCTTTTTCTCTCTCTCTCTCTCATTCTCTCTGAAATTTCTTTCTCTCTCTCTCTCTTTCTCTCTGAAATTTCTCTCTCTTTCTCTCTGAAATTTCTCTCTCTTTCTCTCTGAAATTTCTCTCTCTTTCTCTCTGAAATTTCTTTCTCTCTCTCTCTCTATCTTTCTCTGAAATTTATTTCTCTCTCTCTCTCACTTTCTCTCTGAAATTTCTTTCTCTCTCTCTCTCTCTCTCTCTGAAATTTCTTTCTCTCTCTCTCTCTCTCTCTCTGAAATTTCTTTTTCTCTCTCTCTCTCTCTTTCTCTCTGAAATTTCTTTCTCTCTGAAATTTCTCTCTCTTTCTCTCTGAAATTTCTTTCTCTCTCTCTCTCTGTTTCTTTCTCTCTCTCTCTCTCTTTCTCTCTGAAATTTCTTTTTCTCTCTCTCTTTCTCTCTCTTTCTTTCTTTCTCTCTCTCTCTCTCTCTTTCTCTCTGAAATTTCTTTCTCTCTCTCTCTCTTTCTCTGAAATTTATTTCTCTCTCTCTCTCTCTTTCTCTCTGAAATTTCTTTCTCTCTCTCTCTCTCTTTCTCTCTGAAATTTCTTTCTCTCTCTCTCTCTCTTTCTCTCTCTTTGTTTCTTTCTCTCTCTCTCTCTCTGAAATTTATTTCTCTCTCTCTCTCTCTCTCTCTGAAATTTCTTTCTCTCTCTCTCTCTCTCTTTCTCTCTGAAATTTCTTTCTCTCTCTCTCTCTCTCTCTCTCTCTCTGAAATTTCTTTCTTTCTCTCTCTCTCTCTCTCTTTCTGAAATTTCTTTCTCTCTCTCTCTCTCTGAAATTTCTTTCTCTCTCTCTCTCTCTCTCTGAAATTTCTCTCTCTCTCTCTCTCTCTCTTTCACATAAACGTCATTGTTGTGAGGTGGGAAACTTGATTTTTAAATGGCGACAACTGATTGTTTTATACAAATGCATTTATAAAGAATAAATATTACACGATTCCCCCAGCTTCGTACAGAACGTTGCAAATTAACAAATAAAATTCTAAAAATAGACTCACTTCGTATTTCAGAGTGCAACCTACTTTTATAATTTATTCAGATTAAGAAGTAATTAAGTAGCATAGCAGACGACATAGTTTCGTGACGTAAGAGTTTTCTGATTCTTTTGACATTAATGTTTTATTTAGTCTGGCAAAAACCCCAGAAATAGTTTTCCGAAACGGTCACATGTTATTATATCTGAAACAGGGCCAGAAGTCGATTCTAGTAACCAGCATTCCAAAACAGCCAGACATTGCTTTGTATGACACAAAACCATAAGCTGCTTCCTTTAGTCAGTCAGTTAAGTGCCATACGTGATACACGCTTGGGCAATCATGTCTCGAAGGAGACATGACTGATTGGGCAGAAGATTATCCCGCAGTAGGTTGCCATTGCTTTCTGCGGTAGACTGGTTGCCGACCAAGGCTATAGAACCCAATCTGTCCTTTTATTTCACTCATAACAAGAGGGAGAAGAGATGTATTCTATTATTATGTAATAATTAGTGGGTGATCAGTTTATTACTTAATAACAATAGAAAACCTATCCCCCACTTTATGACCAGTAGAAGTCAATCATGATTCCAACTATTATATTCAGTCAGTCAGTTCAGTGCCATACGTGAGACACGCTTGGGCAATCATGTCTCGAAAGAGACATGACTGACTGGGCAGAGGATTATCCCGCAGTAGGTTGCCATTGCTTTCTGCGGTAGATTGGTTGCCGACCAAGGCTATAGAACCCAATCTGTCCTGCTATTTAACCCATAACTGGAAGGAATAGACGGATTAATACCTTTCCCAAGGGTATTTGCGCGTAAGTGAATGCAATGGATTCAACTGTAATTCGAATTCGTCTGGCACAAATTCTCAAAAATTGATCCTTATACCTGATATTTTGGAACGGTTATCAGTTATTTTGATTGGCAGAAAGCCAGAAGCTTTATAAAGTAACCGCTATCCCGAGACGGTCACCATTTGTTATGTCTGGCACATAACACCCCCTCCTAAAATTTCAACTCCGCAGAAGTTTCAAGAAATTTTTTTTTCTTAAAGTTCTGAGGCTGAGTTGTTTTATTAAGTTCGCAGGAGACAATTTTGAAACTTTTATCTGTTTGTGGTCTCAATATCTTTTCCGTTTAGGATTGACCACTATTAAATCAGTTGCTTTCCTTAAAGTGCCGTATATGACATCCATAGCTGTTTCCTCAGGAAACCCACTATCAGCTTCGTCATTTCGGCGTTTCCTAAGTTGATTCAGATGTCTTTTGAGTGAATTGTGGAACCTTTTTTTTATCATATCACCCCGAGCAAGGCGGTAACGCCACTGATGTGCAGGGGGCTACATAAAAGTGAAAAGATTGGAAAAAAGAAAGCCGGAAACCACATCCTAAACAGGGAACAAGGGATGAGCCTCTACACCTGTTCAATAGACATGGGTGGAGTGTGAACCGGGCGATAGTTTAGTCTATCTACTCCAATTGAAAAAAAAAGAAAAAAGAAAAAGAAAACATTGAAAAGATTGGAAAAAAGAAAGCCGAAAACCACACCCTAAACAGGGAAGAAGGGATGAGCCTCTATACCTGTTCAATAGACATGGGTGGAGTGTGAACCGGGCGATAGTTTAGTCTATCTACTCCAATTGAAAAAAAAAGAAAAAGAAAACATTGAAAAGATTGGAAAAAAGAAAGCCGAAAACCACACCCTAAACAGGGAAGAAGGGGTGAGCCTCTACACCTGTTCAATAGACATGGGTGGAGTGTGAACCGGGCGATAGTTTAGTCTATCTACTCCAATTGAAAAAAAAGAAAAAAGAAAAAGAAAACTTTGAAAAGATTGGAAAAAAGAAAGCCGGAAACCACATCCTAAACAGGGAACAAGGGATGAGCCTCTACACCTGTTCAATAGACATTATTTATATATCATGTTTCCAACTTTTTTTTTGATCGTACCCATCTCCTAGAAAGATTTGTTACCTTTGAACATTTTGAAAGAAAATTTTCTCCTGGGTTATATTGTCTTGTAGGTACGATGCTTGTTTTTTCTGGCTTCGTCTGTTTCGGAAGTAATTTGTCATAAACTGACCATATACGACATGTGAACATCACTTCGGCTGGAGATTGTGAAGCCGGTGTTTTGTCATTATGTGTAATCCTGTATACTTGAAGAAATTGTTGAAGGGCTTTTACAGTTAGTGTAGCCTTAGCTTTTATTCAAAGCTCTTCAATGTATCCACGAATTTTTCAGCCAAGTCCGTTTGACCTCGGACGATAGTTAGCGGTAGTGATGTGATAGATCTGATATGTTTCACAGAAACCTCTAAATTCTGTAGACGTAAACTGACTTCTATTATCAGACACTAAGGTGTCTACTACTCCGAATCTGGCGAACAGCTCATGTAGAAATTTTAAAACAATTTCTGTAGTTGGGTTTTGCATCTGTGTACTTCGGTCCACTGCGAGAAACTGTCGACTACAATGAGGTGATAATATCCTTGTAGAGTTTCCGCGAAATCAATGTGAATTCTAGACCAATATAGGTCTGTTTTGGCCAGGGATTGAATTTAATAGGAGGTGACTTTGCTGCCAAGGCACAGCCTTTACATGATTTCACAGCCTTTTCTATATCTCTGTCCATATTTTTCCAATAAACATAGCTACGCATTAAATTTTTCATATTAGTACTCCCTGAATGACCAGCGTGAAAATCTTTCAAAATGCGTTTCTGGAGTGTTAACGGAATCACGACGCGTTCTCTGTATAGTAACATCTCCTTGCATATAGAGAAAACGTCCGTAGTTCACTGGTCCTTTTCAACAATTTTCGCTTTTATTTGCTTGATATATTCATCGTGGAGAGCCTCTTATTTTATTTGTTCAAGCGTCACAGGAAGTTACCTTACTGTATTACAAAGGGTAATTTTTAATTCTCCTTCAGATTGAAGGGAGGCAAGCACTGCATCTTCTAGTGGTTCTTTGTACTTGGGAATTATTCTTGACAGTCCATCTGCATAGACGATTTTTTGTTGACACGTACTCCATTTTAAAATTGTAATTCAACAGGATTGTACTCCATCTCTGAAGTCTGTTGGCTGAGTGCGTTGGCAGACCTTTCTTTGAGCCAAAAATTGTGAGTAATGGCTTGTGGCCTGTCTGTAGAGTGAAATGTCGACCGTAAATATAGCGGTGGAAGTTTGCGACTGCGAATATAATCCCAAGCGCCTCTTTTATCAATCTGCGAACATATTTTTTCCGCAGGAAGCAAAGCTCTCGATGCATGAGCTATCGGTTTTATTGTTCCATCAGTCATTTTATGAAGAATTCATGCTTCTACGCAATACGAACTAGCGTCGCTGGCAACAATGATTTCTAAATCCGGGTCGTAATGAGTAAGGAATAAGTTTGACGGTAGTGTTTTTATTTTTTCAAATGCCTGTTGGAATTCTGATGTCCAAACCCAAGGCTTGTCTTTTTTTAATAGTTCATTAAGGAGAGCACGCAAATCATGCATATTTGGTATGAATGATTGGTAATAATTTGCTAGTCCAAGGAAACTCTGTAAGAAACGATATTATTAGGCGTCGGCATGTCTTTAATCGCGGTAACCCGTTCAGGATTCTTACTATTCTTGTCGATTATGTGTCCTAGGGATTTTATTTTTTCCATAAAGAAATCACATTTGGTCTCTTTAAGTTTGAAACGGAATCTTGAATCTTAGCAAAACCTTTGTGGACATGATCCTTAATTTCGACTACGCTATGGCTTTTCATTAGAATGTCATCTAAATAAGCGACCGCGAAGTCAAGGTCGCTCAGCATGGTCTCCATGAATTGTTGAAATAGCGCTGGCACTACCTTGACCCCAAACGGTAAATGTTCGAATTTATATAATCTACAATGCGTATTCATGCATAACTACGAACTCACCTCTTCAACAGGAATATGCAAATAAGCGTCGCTATGGTCAATTTTCGAGAAGAATTTCCCCCCATTTAGCTTCGCAACAATGTCTTCGGAACTAGGAAAAGAGTAATGATAGTTCATCAGAACAGTAACCAATTCTGTCGAAAAATCAGTACAAACGCGTATATTTTTTTTTGGATACCTTTTTTTACATAGACTACGGTCGATTTACTTCCTTTACTGAAACTTCCCGCTATTTACTTCCTGTAATGAAAGTAATAAGCGTATTACTATTGTGTATTACTTTCATTACAGGAAGTAAATCGCCTGAATTTTCAGTAAAGAAAGAAAATCGACCGAAAATCGACCAAAATTTGATGTCCTACGCAGAAAGTCATTCAGCAGTTAATTACATGGCTACATTAGAGTTACGGGAGACAAAATGTAGTTCGATTTTTTTATGGACGTTCAGATCAAAAAGATAGGTTTCTTCAATAACTAATTGTTGATTTGAGTTCAGCATATACATTTGTATAGAAATAATGCTATTTTGGATAAATTTGAAGGGGGAATAGCCTTCAGAACCTAAAACGAAAATTTACCCTCCAGTTTTTAGTAATTTATCAAGTTCTTCGTTAATTTGTTCCAACGAGGCAAAAGGCACATTTCTCTTCTTTCTTCTGGCTGAACGTTTCCTTTAAGTCCAACATTTGCCATCATTTTGGTGCATCTGCCTAAACCACCAGAAAAAATTCCTGGATAGGCTTCCTTCTATTCGGTTTTCAGTTTTTCAGCTTCGGCATTACAACTTTCAATTTGTTGGCAGTACGAATTTGTAGGTAAGTTCCAAAACTGGAATTGTGTCATCCAATCAGTGCCAAAGAGGTTATTGGTATTTTTCATGACAAATAATTTTAATTTAAGAGCCTTACCGTTGAACGGTACAATAACATTCAATTCTCTCTCGAATTTAATTTTTCTCCTGTGATAGATCTTGCAATCTTGCTAGATTTTATCATGGTTGGATTGCCCAATATTTTTCATATTCGTAAGTTTATTATTGTGAAATTATTTTTCGCCTAATTTCTGCAGCTTTTATTGAAACTAGACCTTGCCCGAATATCAAACATTGAAAGTTATTGGCACTTAGCTCCGCCAGTCTAGAATCATCGCAGTGCTTGTTTACTATTGACGCAAAAGTGGTATAATCGTCCGATTCTTTCCATCTTTGGACTGAAAAGCTCCGTGAGTAATTTCACTGCTTCGATGAACGTTAATTCACTAGCCTTCCGCGGTAGAATGTAATTTACAAATTATGTATGCTCAGTGGTGCCAAGTTTCCTCAGAAGAAGACATATTTTTTGTGTAACTCCAATTTTCATAATATATATATATATATATATATATATATATATATATATATACATATATATTATGAAAAAAATATATATATTATGAAAATATATATATATATATATATATATATTATGAAAATATATATATATATAAATATATTATGAAAATATATATATATATATATATATATATTATGAATATATGTATATATATATATTATGAAAAAAAAAATATATATATTATGAAAATATATATATATATATATATATATATATTATGAAAATATATATATATTTATATATATATATCATGAAAAAAAAAATATTATGAAAATGTATATATATACATATATATATTTTCATAATATATATATATATATATATATATATATATTCATAATATATATACATATATATATATATATATATATTCATTATATATATATATATATTTTTTTTTTTTTATATATATATATATATATATATATATATATATATATAACTTTGGCGTCTTACTTTAGGATAATATATATATATATTATCTTAAGTCTATATATATATATATATATATATATATATACTTTAGGATATATATATATATAACTTTGGCGTTTTACTTTAGGATATATATATCCTAAAGTAAGACGCCAAAGTTATGTCTTCTACGGGGGCGCATGTAAAATTCTCTATTGCACTCCTAATTGTGTCTTGACCATATACGACATGTGAACATCACTTCAACTGGAGATTGTGAAGCCGGTGTTTTGTCATTATGTGTAATCCTGTATACTTGAAGAAATTGTTGAAGAGCTTTTAAAGTTAGTGTAGCCTAAATTAGTTTTCGGTGGAATTGTGAGTTCAAAAAATTGCTTTTGAAATTCTAACTCTCACTTTTGATTTGCTTACTGGATTTGGAGAAATAATTTTTCCTTTTTTTTTCCCCCTGTTGAAAGATCAGTTGTTGTTGCCACTTCTCTTGCTGTGAATTCTGGTACTTTACAAGCTCTAATAAAGTATTTTTGAAATCCTCCATGATAAGTGTCTTTTTTCTTTTCCTGGTTTTACTTTTCTGGATTTTTTTTAGATGCTTTACAAATGAAACTGTGAAAAAAATGTTCTTACTTCCACTTACTTACACATCGTCCTTTCACGAAAACTTGTTTGCTCGTGTTTTAAAAGAGTTTCTTTTTAATCCCGGTATTTCTGGTAACTCTTCGGGCAAATCTTTGTTGCAAATCTTCGTAGCTAATTTGTTGTGGGGAATTTTCATCGCCAAGTTGTTGTGGCATGTTTGGGCCCGGAAGTAAGACACGGAAACAAGAAGGTAGGTTCAAACAGAATATTAGTATAACAGAAGATATATACAAGCAAGAGTGTTAGTAATCAGCAAATAGAAGTGTAAGCCCGAATGGTATTGTTACGCAGCGTCTCGGCTACTTCTTGACTGTCTCTAGACTGACTCTCAGCTGCCTCCCCACAAGGCACGCAGGTTAGTATTTATTGACGGAGGAAGAATCCATTCCTATAGATAGGGCACCATAACAAAATTAATATACACTTTTTTGTATAAAATTTTCTTAAAATGTGTTTCTGTAAAAAATAAAACAACATGCAATAACCTAAATTTGTTTATTGCACATTCTATTGAAGGAAGAGTATTAAAAATTTTAATTTTTACTATCTTAAAAATACTTGTCTGAGTGTATAATCGTCTAAGTTGTTTTTGTTTTTTTGTTTTTTTTTAATAATCGTTCTTTATGGTGATGTGTATTTTATGATGTGCTTTATGGTGCAGTGAATATCAGCGCGGAACGAGAAATCGGAGAGCCGAGTTCGAATTCCAATTGAATTCCCTGCGTTCACTTACGCCTAAATACCCTTGGGAAAGGTATTAATCCTTTTCTTCCCTCCAGTTATGAGATAAATAACAGGACAGATTGGGTTCTATAGCCTTGGCTGGCAACCAGAAAAGTAATGGCAACCTACTGCGGGATAATCTTCTTCCCTGTCATTCATGTCTCTTTCGAGACATGATCATCCAAGCGTATATGGCACTTAACTGACTGACTGTATTTTATGAAGGTCTGACGGTTTGTGTAAACATTGTTACAATCGGATATCTTTTTCGGTTCAGCGGTTAAAATCTGCCAAAATTTGTGAAGGATCCATTTCCAGTTTATGAAAAAATTATTTTTTCGCATATACTGACCAATGATAAACGTGGTTTAAGCTTTAGTAGCATCACAAATAGTGGGTAGAGGTGAGCCTAAATTTTCTAAATAAATAAAGTGAGCACAACAAAGAAAGAAGGCATTGATATCAAGAGGAGAACATCAAAGAAAGGCTCCAGTTACCAGCCAGCCGCAGAGAGATTAGAAAAATTTGAAGTTCAAGTGAAAATTCTCAAGTTGGACAGCTTAAAACGAAAAGATTTCTTAGAAATTTCCCAAGAAAGAACTGCGTAAAGTTAACCGGGACAATTTATTTTAATTACTGTGTCCCCGTGGATGTGCGCTGTGATGCAGTGGATATCGGCTCGAAACGGGAAATCGGGGAGCAGAGTTCGAGTTCCACTTGAATTCGTTGCATTCACTTACGTGCAAATACCCTTGGGAAAGGTTTTAATCCATCTCTTCTTCCTCCAGCTATGGGTTAAATTGCAGGACAGAATGTTTTTATAGACTTGATCGGCAACCAGTCTACTGCAGAAAGAAATGACAACTTACGAAGGGAAAATCTTCTATCCAGTCAGTCAGGTTTCTTTCAAGACATGATTGCCTGAACGTCAGTCAGTTAAGTCCCATACGTGATACACGCTTTTGGCGATCATGTCTCGAAAGAAAATTATGCCACAGTAGGTTGCCATTACTTTCTGCGGTAGACTGGTTGCCAGCCAAGGCTATAGAACCCAATCTGTCCTGTTATTTGACTCATAGCTAGAGGGAGAAGAGATGTATTACATTATTACATAGTAATTATGAGGGATCAATTTATTACTTCAAAATAATAATAAACCGATCCCCCACTTTATGACCAGTAGAAGCCTTAATCATGATTCTATTATATCCAGTCAGTCAGTTGAGTGCCATACATGATACACGCTTTGGGCGATCATGTCTCAACAGAGACATGACTGACTGGGCAGAAGATTATCCCGCAGTAGGTTGCCATTACTTTCTGCAGCTATAAAACCCAATCTGTCCTATTATTTAACCCATAACTGGAGGGAAGAGGCAGATTAATACCTTTCCCAAAGGTATTTGTGCGTAAGTGAATGCAGGGAATTCAACTGTAATTCGAAATCGGCTCCCCGATTTGTCGATCCGAGTCGATATCCAGTGCACCACAACGCACATACTCAGATCATATCTTAATGCCAACAAAATCAATTCTTCTTTCCTTTTTCTAACTTCTCAATCTGTCCTATTATTTAACCCATAACTGGAGGGAAGAGGCACATTAATACCTTTCCCAAGGGTATTAATACCTTTCGAATTAATGCCTTTTACGAATTAATACCTTTCCCAAGTGAATGCAAGGAATTCAACTGGAATTCGAACTCGGCACCCCGATTTGTCGTTCCGAGTCGATATCCACTGCACCACAACACACATCCTTATGTATCACGTACGGCACTTAATTGACAGACTGTGTCCGAAAGACACCCGTTGATCAATGGAAAGTAGGTCTTTTCGTTTTTTTTTTCTCAAAGGCGGTGGCACCTTTATTTTTTACTGGCTTTTTTATATTGAAATCTTTTTTCGTCATTTTCAAAATCCTTGTCTATAAGCTGTAATTTTTTTCCACCATTTTTTTTTTTCATCAAAAATTGTTATCCGGTCTTAATAGGCGCACAAAAAGAACATTTTTATGCAAACTTTGTATTTGTTCCTTTTTTAGTAATTATCTCGGAACGAGAAATCGGGGAGCCGAGTTCGAATTCCAGTTGAATTCATTGCATTCACTTACGCGCAAATACTTTTTGGAAAGGTATTAATCCGTCTCCTCCTTCCAGTTATGGGTTAAATAACAGGACAGATGGTTCTATAGCCTTGGCTGACAACCAGTCTACTGCAGAAAGCCATGGCAACCTACTGCGGGATAATCTTCTGCCCAGTCAGTCATATCTCTTTCGAGACATGATCGCCCAAGCGTGTTTCACGTATGGCATTTAACTGACTGACTGAATGTAAATAAAGGTTTTTCCTTCTAAAAATCCTCTGCAATGGTTGTCTTGTTTTATAATTCTGAGCCTATTATTACGATTTGCTGTTTCTGTTAGGTCTATGTGTCTGGCACAAGAACTTAGATTTGGTAGGAATAGCATGTTTGTGTTATTTAAGTGTTTTAAGGTAACTAATTTTACTACAAGGCACAATTTACATCTATCGCCTCTCTCAGTGTGGGTTTTGGTTTTTGCTACAATAATCCACGTAATAATGGGTGCATTTGTTACCAGTGAGAGATAATATACATAGTTATTAATATATGGCTTCTGCTCGGACGAACTTAAGTCACTGGTGCCTCCTCAACAGGTGTTTACTCGTGCAACCAGATTGGCAACTGGGTCCCACCCATTCACTATTAGGTTAGCCAAATGCAGACGACAATTCTACTCCTGCAGCTTCTTCTCTCGCACTTCCCACCTCTGGAACTCGCTCCCATATTCTTGCTTTCCTGACGGCTACAACCTCCAGGAATTTAAATGCAATGTCAATACTCATCTATTAACCACTTGACTCTAGTTCTTTCCCCACCCCGTATATCCTTTCATTTCTCTCCACCTTTGAAACTGTCATCACACCTGCATTCTCTTCTTTCTATTGCTCCTTTCTAACTGGTTCGTCTTCCTCTTCACTCTCTTCTTAAAAGCTCCGATATCCCCAGGTTTTCAGTATCCTATTCCATTTTTAGGTTCCATTATTAGCTTGTTTATAAATTTAATCAAGATAAAACTATTAGTATATGAGATTTTACTCGTAAAGAATTTTAAGAAAGGAACGCTTTTAATAATTCCAATTGAAAATAAGCCAGTATGATATGTTAACCACCCGAAGATTGCTGAAATGCATGATACTCAGAATTGTGCGTATAACATAGGATAATATGTATATTTATTAATATATTTTTTGCTCTGCTATACAACATTGCGCGCGGTTTCATTCCCATTTGATTAATATTTAGACATAGATGTGTATAACAGAAGGATGCTGAGGATACGAACACGTGAGTAATGACAAGGTTTTGGGGAGAATGTAAATGAAAAAGAAACTTAGGGAGAGACAGCTGAAGTTTCTGGGATACATACTGAGGAAGGAGGGCTTGGAGAATCTGATACTCACTGGACGGATAAAGGGCAAGAGAGACGGGGAGACAACATATAACATACTTGGTAGGTTCCGGTCCATTCCTAGGTGATCAAAGTTGTTAAATGATCAGTCGAAATCCCTCACTTCCCCTGCCACGTCGTGATTTCTGATCTCAGAGAAAGTTAAGGACTTGAAGAAAAGGGGGCGGTCGTCTTTGTGCTGCATTCCTCACCTGCTTACAATTTCGAGCTGATGTCTGCAGATCTGGAAGTTTGAAGACAATATTCTGTTGACTTTGCACATACACCTGTCATCGTTAATTACAATTCCATCCTTACGTGGGTGGTCTTTTTTTGGAATCGATAAACAATTCCGTTGTCAGTCGCTCCTTTATCTCTTTCTCGGAGAGAGAGTTTTGGGTGTGGGGGGAGAAACAAACAAACAAGGAAGAAAGAAACAGAGTTCTCTTTCTTTGTGAGTCAGGCATCTGGTCATTGTTCAATTGTTATCATATCAGTCGATGTCATTTCGTGAATGCCTTGTACTTCACCTCTCTCCTATCTCTTGGCCACCCCAGCGCTCATTTCTTTCTTCTCTTTCTTACCTATTCCTAAGAAAAGTAACAGTTCTCTCCCTTTGCGAGGTAAGCTTGGCATTTGGTCATTGTTTAATTGTTATCATATCAGTTGATGTCATTTCATGAATGCCTTGTACTTCACCTTTCTCCTATCTCTTGGCCACCCCAGCGCTCATTTCTTTCTTCCTCTCCTTCTTAGCTCTTCCTAAGAAAAAGAAAAAATATATATACACACAGAGATATCCTCCAAATATCTATTAAGAGTGTCAAATGCAGGGTCCGTCGATACTTAGTTTAACGTGTGTGTATAAGGAACACTTACCGTGTTACACCCTTAAGCTCAGTCAAAAATATTCCGTAGACCCAGCTTAAGGCTGGGTTGGGCTCTTGTTTTTCCGCCCAAAACGAGACTCTACCCTTCATCGGAGCCTCGTTTGGGTCCCTCTCTGCTTGGAAGCAGAGAGTCGAATAAGAGAGAGCTTGATAATGAATGATCGCTTTAAGTTTATCAACAGTATTTACCACCTTCCCATCAAGGCGGATGTAACACAAGGCCGATTAATTTGGGAATTCTGAGCCCTAAAGCTCAGCCCAAAATATCCCGTAGACCCTCCTCAAGGCTGGGGCAGTCTCTTGTTTTTTGACCACAAACGAGACTCTTCCCTTCGGTGGAGCCTCGTTTGCGTCTCTTTCTACTCGAAACAGAATTGAACAAGAGAGACCTTGATAACGAATGATCGTTATAAGCTTATCAACATCGCCTCAGATTTCTGAATGGTCCCTTTATAGTTATTTAGTAGTCACCTGATCGCCTGTGGAATGATTAATTCCGCTTGTATTATTCTTTCACTGGCGATCAGTGTTCAAACACACGCGTCGGCGTTTATACTTCTAAATGACAGACCCATAAGGAGTTGATATGCCGTTAAACAAACAAAATTTGGTATAACTGATCCATACACGTAAAGCCAGATCAACTACATAACTATAAACAAGAGATTCAAGAATGCAGAGCCGACTGAGGAAGTGACCACCTCTCGGTTATGTGTAAACTAAGGATGATACTTTGTAGATTGAAGATGCTTAGTGCAGCACACTCATGAAACAACTCAACCTGCAAGGAAATATATAAGGACAGTGTGAAAAAGAAATACGAGGTACAAACTGGGAACGGAAACACGAAATGGGACACACTAAGTGAAATTCTAGTGACATCAGCAAATGACATCATCGCAAAGGACATCAGCAAATGACATCATCGCAAAGGAAAACAGATGTAGAAGGAAAAATGATTGGATCACAGATGAGATTCTAGAAATGATTAAAAAAAGACAGAAAACAATGCCAAGACAGGGAATGGAATACAAGAAACGACACAAGAAAACAAGGAGCAAATGCTTAACGACAAAAGTGTAGGAATGCAGAGATTAAGCATGACTAATAAAGGATGTGCATTGTAGTGCAGTGGATATCGACTCGGAACGACAAATCGGGGTGCTGAGTCCGAATTCCAGTTGAATTCCTTGATTCACTTACGCACAAATACCCTGGGGAAAGGTATTAATCCGTCTCTTCCCTTCAGTTATTGGTTAAATAATAGGACAGATTGGATTCTATAGCCTTAGTCGGCAACCAGTCTATGGCACCCTAATGCGGGATAATCTTCTACCCAGTCAGTCATGTCTCTTTCGAGACATGATCGCTTAAAGTGTGTATCATGTACGTCACTTAACTGACTATCTGAAGAAAGGAGACATACATTAAAAATAAGAGAACTAACAGAACAAAAGACATAGTCATCAAAAAGATCTATAAAATTCCAGGACAGAATGCTCATATTAGAGAAAGATAAAATACTAAAATGGGATGAATATAATGGAGATCTCTTTCACGACAAGAGAGAGCAACCAACAATACACAATGCACAGAAACACTGACGAGCTGGAAATATTAAAAACCGAAGTGAAAGATGCGCTGGCTAAATTGAAAGGAGACAATGCAGTAGGACCAGATAGTATTGCAATAGAGATGCTGACAGGATTTCCATGTAGACAAAATTACAGAAATAATAAATTAAATCTACTATCGCGACAATATACTGGAAGACATAAGCAGATTGATTTTCATAGCACTGCCTAAGAAGCCAGGTGCAAAAGAATGTGTACTTCACTGAACAATCAGCTTAATGAGCCATATAACAAAACTCATCATCTGGACTCTGATGACTGAAGAGCGCAGTAAAGCCAGGCCAGTGATTGAACAAGAAGAGTGTGGATTCGTCAAAAATACCAAAACAAGGAACGCAGTATTTATGCTCAAAATGTTATTGGAAAGGATAATACAAAAACAGAAGGACGTGTACCTGTGTTTCATAGGCTACACAAAAACGTCTGACAAAGTACACCACAAAGACTTGATAAAGACGCTCAGCAACCTTGACATATTCAAGAAAGACATTATAACAATCAACCTTTATTAGCAGCAAACCACTTGCATACAGACAGGAAATGAGTTCAGCAAATATACAGAAACAGAAAGGAGTGTAAGGCAAGGATGTGTCTTCTCGCCAGATCTATTCAACCTATACAGCAAAGCAATTTCGAAAGAACAAGAAGTTCTGCCAAGATTTGTCATTGGCAGCCACAAGCTGAACAATATACGATATGCAGATGATACAGTGCTGATAGCAGACACGGAAAGGAAACTACAAGACCACCTACAGAAGGTAGCTAAAGAAAGTGATAAGAAAGTACTAAACAGAATCTACAAGAAGACTGACTGTGTGGTCATCATTAAAATGAGGAACCAAAATGCCAACTACACATCAAAGATACTGAAATCAATGAGGTAGAGAAATTCAAATACCTGGGAAGTGTTCTAACAGAAGACAGAATGTGTGACACTAAGATTCGAAGACATATTCAGATGGCCAAAGATGCATTACAAAAACTAAGGAGAGTATTAAGAGACAGGAAAATTTTGTTGGACACAATGAAAAGAGTGTTGATTGCTATGTGATGTCAGTTCTTCAATATGGCAGTGAATGCTGGATAATATCAGCAAGGATGAGGGAAAGACTTGAAGCAAATGAAATGTGGTTCTACAGAAGGATGTTGAGGATACTATGAACCGAACATGTTAGCAACGACAAGGTTTTGGAGAGGATGGAAACGAATAGGAGACTTATACTTAACATCAGGAAAAGACAACTGAAGTTTCTAGGTGATGTAATGAGGAAGGAGCACTTGGAGAATCTGATACTCACAGGACAGAGAGAGAAAAAGAGAGAGAGGAGAAAGCAATGCCAGACATATTTGATGGGCTTCGGCAAATTGATGGCAGAGCAGGGTTGGTGAGGAGTAAAAAGAGAAAGGGTGTTAAGAGCTACAAGGGATAGAGAGATGTGGAGGGCCATGATCGCCTATGTCCTGAAGGGAAACAGCACACGAAAGAAGAAAAAGATCTTCTGAATTCTTCAAATAGCTTCCGTAGAGAAATGTCTAAATTTTAAGCAAAATTTAATGCATATTTGCTGATAATATAATGGTCACACAATTCATAATCTCATTAAATGCGAGCTGAGTCATCACTGGTTGGTCATTTTTGTTTAGCGGTAGATCAAAATTTATGGATTTAATACTGAAAATCTAAATATTTTGTATGCAATATTATTTTAATTTTTATTTGAAAGATAATAATTTTAGTGATTAAAAATGTCTTACTAATTAACTAGGTCCCACCCTTTTACTGTGAAACCAAGAAAATATAAACACAAATTCTACTCCAGCCGCTTCTTTTCTTGCACTTCCCACCTGTGGAACTCCCTTCCATTTACTTACTTCCCCGACATCTACAATCTTCAAGAATTTAAATGTAAAGTCAATAGTCATCTCCTATTTCACTCACCTGCATCCTCTCTCTCATGCTTTTCTACATCCACCCCACTCTCATCAGTACTCTCTTCCCTCTCCTACTCTCTTCCTGACACCCCTTGCAACCTCTCACTCCTCATAACATTCCTCCTCCTCCACCCCACTCTCATCAGTAATCTCTTCCCTCTCCTACTCTCTTTCTGACACCCCTGCAACCTCTCATTCCTTAACATTCCTCCTATGTAACCACCTGCACAACAGTGGCAGTAAAATGCCTTGCTTCAGGCGACATGATTATAAAAAAAAAAAATTAACCCATTGCTAGAAGAGAAGAGATGGATGTCTACTCTTTCCAAGGGTATTTGTGTGTAAGTGAACACAATGAACCCAAATTAGAACTCAGTTCTCTGGGTAACAATTCAGAGACATTATTCATTACACCACCTGCACACCCAAGTTTACAGCCTCCAGTATTACCAAGCAGTCATCCATTAAAGTACTGACTGGGCTCAACATTGCTTAACTTTGGTGATCGTATGGAAACCAGTGTTTCCACTTGCTGTGCCTGTAAGACCATCACACTGGATGGTGTGTTTGTTCATGCATATGCAGTCAGGTCCTCTTTGACTGATTTTTGTGACATTAAAAAAAAATGTGGCTGGATATTTTCCAGACAACACAGGTAACAATCTTACATTTTTACTTGTGATGTAATGTTTAATTATAAATTTAATTATATTTTGTTAATTAGTAAAATTGTATGTATTTGGGTCAGTCAGTGCCATACGTGATACACGCTTTAGGCGATCATGTCTCTAAAGAGACAACTGAGCAGAAGATTTATCCCGCAGTAGGTTGCCATTGCTTTCTGCGGTAGACTGGTTGCAAGCCAAGGCTATAGAACCCAATCTGTCCTATTATTTAATCCATAACTGGAGGGAAGAAATGGATTAATACCTTTCCCAAGGGTATTTGTGTGTAAGTGAATGCAAGGAATTCAACTGGAATTGAAACCCAGCTCCCTGATTTGTAGTTCCAAGCCAGTATACACTCCACCACAAAGCACATCCATAGTTTAAAAAAAAAAAGGCTGGATATTTTCCAGACACAGATAACAATTTTACATTTTTACTTGTGATTTAATGTTTTATTGTGAATTTGATTATATTTTGTTAATTAGTAAAATTGTATGTATTTAGGTACTTAGTTTATTGTTTTCCTTGAACTTTGGATTTTATTAATGGAACATTGCATAGAGATATAGTCTTGTTATTTGAGTAGACAGTACTAGTGGGCAGGGGTATACATATCAACACAGATTTAGCAAACTGAATTCAAATTCTAATGGCATGAAACCACAGCTCCCTACACTCTGCCCTTTTCTTTGATATCATGACAACATGCAATTGACATAGTTTAAACTTTGTTTTAGCCCATCCTTTCTTGTACCGTTGCTAAGATGTAAGTTCCACTTTAATAGCTTCTTCTCATGAACCACAAATTTTAGGAGCCGACTCCCAAGAGGATGCTTCTTTGATCACTACAAGCTTAATCTGTCTAGGGTTAACTGTTATATTCCCCACATATCCTCATAAACTGTGTCCCTTACCTCCTACTTTATAACTCTCTCCTTCAAGTGGCTCTTGGATTTTGTACAGGGTGAAAATTATAGCAAAAAACTAGTACCCTTGGGAAAGGCATGAATCCATTACTCCCTGCATTCTGTCCTCTTCTCTGGTATCAGTGAAAATGAGGCAAGCAATAACTGAACAGTACTAAAAAAAATAACTAGACGAGATATCTTGAGACATTGGAACAAGAACAGTCTACAAGTAGATTAAATAAATGGTTCAGTTTAAAATTCCCTGTAGGTTAGCCATTTTGACATACACCTGAGGAAGAAGGGCACATTGGCCGAAACATGATAACAAGAACTAAGATGGAGACAAGAGTTCACAGGTAGTGTAAATAATAATGACTACTAATAATATTAGTATTCTAAATAAGGCAAGTAAAATGTAATTGAAATATTAATCAAAAGTTTATTATGGTTGACAATACATTATGTAATAAACATTCAATCAAATATTAGAAATATATTTTTGGAGTAAACAAAGCGACTAAAAATAAAATGAAATAAATATAAAAAATATTAAAAAATTCATAATAGGATATTAATCCTCTCTATTATAATATCTCTGGCAACTGGGTCTCACCCATTCACAGTGAGATCAACCAAATGCAGACGACAATTCTACTCCTGCAGCTTCTCTCCTCACACTTCCCGCCTGTGAAACTCGCTTCCTTATTCTTGCTTTCCTGACAGCTACAACCTCCAGGAATTCAAATGCAAGGTCAATACTCATCTCTTAACCACCACCCTGAGAATTATTAAGTATGGAAGGCCATTGGGATAACCAATCGCTTCTGTTATCTATTATAGGCATTTGAGAATGTTTGTGGAGATTTTGTAGTTAATTTTGTTCAGGTTAGGTTCAGGTTCATTGTTCAGGTTCATTGCTTTATGTATATGACTTCTAGAATTTTTAGTTTTTGTTTATTGTTTTCATGTTTAAGTATGGTTGTGTTTTCAACAAGGATTTCACAGAATTGTGTATGTGGCCTGGTATGTTGCTTTAAATGCCTAAAGATGTTAGAATTTTCATTTAAATGTAGTGTCAAATGTTGTGAGAGTGAGTTTGTGGTGTGACACATACTAATTTAATAAGAAAAGCAAAAAACCTTTTCTTCGTAAAACCTAATAGCATTTCTCATATATCTTCTACCTACATCATTCCTTAAAAATCTAAACGGAATGGTGTATTATTTATTTGAGGTAA
The DNA here is from genome assembly GCA_037127315.1 of Ascarosepion bandense. NCBI lineage: Eukaryota > Metazoa > Mollusca > Cephalopoda > Sepiida > Sepiidae > Ascarosepion > Ascarosepion bandense. The sequence goes on along the minus strand of JBBBDQ010001167.1, from coordinate 1,240,980 downwards.
TGGCAGGATATAACACATTCTAACTAACAGAGGAACAAGCAGAATGATTGCTTTATTAATGAAATATTTTTCTATATTTTTGTTTAAAAAGAATATTTTCAACAATCATGTCAGTCAGTTAAGTGCCATACGTGATACACGCTTGGGCGATCATGTCTCAAAAGAGACATGACTGACTGGGCAGAAGGTTATCCCGCAGTAGGTTGCCATTGCTTTCTGTGGTAGATTGGTTGCCGACCAAGGCTATAGAACCCAATCTGTCCGTTTATTTCACTCATAACAAGAGGGAGAAGAGATGTATTCTATTATTATGTAATAATTAGTGGGTGATCAGTTTATTACTTAATAACAATAGAAAACCGATCCCCCACTTTATGACCAGAAGTCAATCATGATTCCAACTATTATATTCAGTCAGTCAGTTAAGTGCCATACATGATACACCCTTGGGCGATCATGTCTCGAAAGAGACATGACTGACTGGGCAGAAGATTATCCCGCAGTAGGTTGCCATTGCTTTCTGCGGTAGACTGGTTGCCGACCAAGGCTATAGAACCCAATCTATCCTGCTATTTAACCCATAACTGGAAGGAATAGACGGATTAATACCTTTCCCAAGGGTATTTGCGCGTAAGTGAATACAATGGATTCAGCTGGAATTCGAACTCGGCTACCCGGTTTTTCGTTCCGAGCCAATATCCACTGTACCACAACGCACATCCTGTTATTATCAAAAATAGTGTTTTTTTTTGCTTTTTTCTTTTTTCTTTTTTTCTTTCTTATGACATACATTTCTTTTTCTCACTGAAACCAGACACCACCTCTGATATATCTTTTCATTCCATCTTTTCATACATTCAAATTTGGTCCATTATTTATCTGCAGTAATGTCAGAGTGTATAATTTAATTATTTTTTAATTAAAGATTTTATTTTGTTCTTGTTTTAATAATGAAATATTTCACCATATTTTTGTTTAAAGAAGAAAAATTTGCAACAATCATGTACTTACCAAAATAAATGCTTTTCTGTTTTTCTTTCTTTTTCTCGTTAAAACAAAACAGCATCTCTGATATATCATTTTATTACTTCTTTTCTTCCATTCAAAGTTGGTCCATTATTTATCTAAGGCAATGCCAGAATGTATAATTTAATTATTTTTAATTTAATTATTTAAAGATTTTATTCTGTTCTTATTTTATAAATAAAATATTTTGCCATGCTTATGTTTAAGGAAATAAATTTTCTAAAATCATATGTTCATCAAAATAAGTATCTTTCTTTCTTTCCTGATTACACACACTTTCTGTTTCTCACTAAAACAAAACAGTATCTTTGATATACCTTTTATTCCATCTTTTCTTGCATTCAAAGTTGGTCTATTGATGCATAATTTATATTTAATATATATATATATATATATATTAGGGGATACTCATATTTGAAAAGACACTTTGTTTATGAGGTATTTTACACATTTTTAACATCTACACTACCAGCCATAATTATTAAGCCAACCCAGTGTTTTAAAAAAATGATGTATTTCAAACTATTTTTTAGTATTTATTGCCAAGTGAATAATTGTAAATGAAAATAGATTGGTTCTTTTGTTAATACTGCACTATAACATGTGCACCAAATGAATTTATAAATATTTAATAATTATCCATATTAGAATTTCATCAATGAAATAAATAGAGAAAATTTAGGGTGATTTAGACGAGTTCATCTTTGCCTACTTGTCTTGTAAAAATTTGCAAAGTAATAATAACAAAAGAACCATTCTATTTTCATTTAGAATTATCCAGTTGGCAATAAATACTAAAAATAGTATGAAATACATAATTTCTTTTAAAAAACTGGGGTGGCCTAATAATTATGGGCGGTAGTGTGTATATATATATATATATATATATATATAAAATCTACAGGGTGCGATAAGTAAATTGTCGCTATTTGTCTTGTAAAATTTTGCAAAGTTATAATAACAAAAGAACCATTCTATTTTCATTTAGAATTATCCAGTTGGCAATAAATACTAAAAATAGTATGAAATACATAATTTCTTTTAAAAAACTGGGGTGGCCTAATAATTATGGCCGGTAGTGTAAGTCTGGGCATTTCAGTGACATCTAGGTACAGTGGTACAACCTACCATGATTGTTGCATACTACCTACCCATGACTTTTGCCATGTCAGTGTATGTGATCAATTATGGTGGACCATAATATATATATATATATATATATATATATATATATATATATATATATATACACACACACTACCGGCCATAATTATTAGGCCACCCCAGTGTTTAAAAAAAATCATGTATTTCATACTATTTTTTTTTGTATTTATTGCTAAGTGAATAATTGTAAATGAAAATAGAATGGTTTTGTTAATACTGCACAATAACATGTGCATCAAATGAATTTATAAATATTTAATAATTACCTATATTGCAGTTTCATCAATGAAAGAATGAAGAAAATTTAGGGTGATTTGGACGAGCTCATTTTTGCTTCCTTGTCTTGTAAAATTTTGCAAAGTAAAAATAACAAAAGAAACATTCTATCTTCATTTAGAATTATCCACTTGGCAATAAATACTAAAAATAGTATGAAATACAATATTTCTTTTAAAAAACTGGGGTGGCCTAATAACTATGGCTGGTAGTGTGTGTATATATATATATAAAATCTACAGGGTGCGATAAGTAAATTGTCGCTATTTGTCTTGTAAAATTTTGCAAAGTTATAATAACAAAGAACCATTCTATTTTCATTTAGAATTATCCAGTTGGCAATAAATACTAAAAATAGTATGAAATACAGCATTTATTTTTAAAAACAACTAGGGTGGCCTAATAATTATGGCCAGTAGTGTATATATCTAACTATTCTATTTTTCCTATCTATCTTGGAATATATCATACATCTTTATCTGTCTATCTAACTTGGGGTATCTATCTATCTATCTATCTATCTATCTATCTATCTAGGCTTGTTCAGATTCATCCATCTTGAGGTATTTCACAAATCTTTATCTGTCTGTGTATCCAAAACCTTAACATAACAACAACAAAGACGAGGGCAATAGTCCACATTTAGTGTAAATATTGATAACTCCCCAGCTTAAAAATTCAAATAGAAACGATTTATTCACTTTCAAAATACCAATAAATCACACTTCCCCATCAAAGAACATGGCTATAAATCAATTTCAGATCAATATTCCAGTTTAATGTTGATAGAGATAAGTGTCTGTATACCAACTTCATTGGTGCTGTTATAATCAAACACCTGTTCAACTGATTAAGAACATTAGGAGAACACATAACACACCTGTGACATGTATCTTTGACATAATATCTACTACTTCTTCTATATGCTCTATTACTTGGTGATCATGGCTCTCCACAATTTCCTGACCTTCATAGCTCTTAATAAATTTTGCCTTTTTGTTATCTCTCCTAAACCTTATTCTGCCAGTCATTTACTCAGGCTTCTTTTTTTATGTGCTGTATCTCTTCAGAATGTAGGTGATCATGGCTCTCCACAATTTCCTGACCTTCATAGCTCTTAATAAATTTTACCTTTTTGTTATTTCTCCTAAACCTTATTCTGCCAGTCATTTACTCAAGCTTCTTTTTTTATGTGCTGTATCTCTTCAGAACGTAGGTGATCATGGCTCTCCACAATTTCCTTGTCTTTTGTAGCTCTAAATAAATTTTGTCTTTTTGTTATATCCTCTAAACCCCCGTCCTGTCATCTATTTACTCAAGAACACTTTTCTTCTTTTATGTGCCTTGCCCCTCAAAGACATTGACAATCATGGCTCTCCACAATTTCCTGCCCTATGTAGCTCTTAATAAATTTTATCATTTTGTTATCTCTCCTAAACCTCATTCTGCCATACACTTACTCAAGCTTATTCTTCTTCTTCTATGTGCTATGTCACTTCAGGACATTGGTGATCATGGCTCTCCACAATTTCCTGACCTTCATAGCTCTTAAATTTTAACTTTTTGTTATATCCTCTAAACTCCTGTCTTGCCATCTATTTACTCAAGTACACTTTTTTCTTTTATGTGTCATGCCTCTCAAAGACATTGACAATCATGGCTCTCCACAATTTCCTGCCCTATGCAGCTCTTAACAAATTTTATCATTTTGTTATCTCTCCTAAACCCCATTCTGCCATACACTTTCTCAAGCTCATTCTTCTTCTTCTTCTTCTTCTTCTTCTTCTTCTTCTATGTGCCATGACCCTTCAGGACGTTGGTGAACATGGCTCTCTACAAGTTTCTACCCTTTGTAGCTCTTAATAAGTTTTGTCTTTTAGATATCTCTCCTATACCGTTCCATCATCCATTTACTGTTAAGTAGGTTATTCTTTGTTTTTTTTCTTCTCCTCTTGCTTTCGATATGTCCTGTAAGTATCAAATTTACCAAGCTCATATTCCTCATTATATACCCTAGAAATTTTAGCTATCTCTTTTTGATACTACATATAAAGGTTTTTTTTTCATTTTCTCTAAAATTTTATGTTTGGTATTCTCAGTATCCTTCTGTAGAACCATATTTCTGTTGCTTCAAGTCTCTTCTTCATTTGTAAGGAGATTTCCAAGCATTCACTGCCATATAGGAGGATTGATATTACATAACAGTTAAGTTCTCTTTTTTTTGTTTCTGTTGCTTCAAGTCTCTTCTTCATCTGTGAGGAGATTGCCTAGCATTCTCTGCCGTATAGGAGGACTGATATTACATAAAAATTGAGTACTCTTTTTTTTGTTTCTGCTGTTTCAAGTCTCTTCTTCATCTGTAAGGAGATTGTCGAGCGTTCACTACCATATAGGAGGACTGATATTGACTAACAGTTCAGTACATTTTTCTTTGTTTCTAATGAAATTTTCCTGCTTTTTAATACTTTGCTTAACTTTTGGAAGGCCACTTTTTCCATGCTAATGTATCTTCAGATTTTAATATCTCACTTTCTGTCCTCTGTTAAAACACTTCCCATATATTTAAATTGTTGTACTTATTTGATTTTTGGATCTCCAATTTGTAATTTGCATGTCAGGCTGTCCCTTTTGCTAACAACCATGCATTCTATATTCTTGCAATCGATGTTTAGTCCTTCCTTTTTGCTTTCCTTCACTTCCTTCTTTAGTTCTTGCGGTTTCTTTCTGTGTTTACTATCAACACTAAATCATCTGCATATCTTACGTTATTAAGTTTATGGCTGCCAATAATGAATCCCAGTAGGACTTATAATTCTCTCAGAATCACTACACTGTATTAGTTAAGTAAGTCTGGCGATAAAATACCCCGTTCTACATTTTTTATATTACTAAATTTATTTTCTATACATTTGCAACTGGTTTATTGCCAGTATAGATTCAGGATTATTCTAATATCCTTCCCAAATATGTCGAGTTTAGCTATCAGTTGCTTTGCTATCATTTAAAAAAAAATTAAAACCAGTAAGTAATGCAAGGGAATACTAAGTGTGAGAGAATAAGAGAAAACTATATGAGAGAATGAGAATACTAAGTGTGAGAGAATAATGTGTGAAAGAATAAGAGAATACTAATTATGAGAGAATGAGCTGTGAGAGAATACTGTGCAAGAGAATGAGTATACTAAGAGTGAGAGAATAAGAGAATACTGAGAGAGAATGAGAATACTGTGCAAGAGAATAAGAGAATACTAAGTGTGAGAGAATAAGAGAATACTAAGTGTGAGAGAATAAGAGAATACTAAGTCTGGGAGAATAAGAGAAAACTATATGAGAGAATGAGAATACTAAGTGTGAGAGAATAATGTGTGAGAGAATAAGAGAATACTAATTATGAGAGAATGAGCTGTGAGAGAATACTGTGCAAGAGAATGAGAATACTAAGAGTGAGAGAATAAGAGAATACTGAGAGAGAATGAGAATACTGTGTGAGAGAATAAGAGAATACTGTGCAAGAGAATAAGAGAATACTAAGTGTGAGAGAATAAGAGAATTCTAAGTCTGAGAGGCTGGATGTGCATTGTGGGGCAGTGGATATCGGCTCAGAACAAGAAATCACGGAGCCAGGTTCAAATTACAGTTGAATTCATTGCATTCACTTACGCACAAATACCTTTGGGAAAGGTATTAATCCATCTCTTCCTTCCAGTTATGGGTTAAATAACAGGACAGATTGGGTTCTATAGCCTTGGCCGGTAACCAGTCTACCGCAGAAAGCAATGGCAACCTACTGCGGGATAATCTTCTGCCCACTCAGTCATGTCTCTTTCGTGTATCACATATGGCACTTAACTGACTGACTGAATATAATAGTTGGAATCATGATTTCTACTGGTCATAAAGTGGGGGATCGGTTTTATATTGTTATTAAGTAATAAACTGATCCCCCGTAAATTACTACATAATAATATAATACATCTCTTCTCCCTATACCTATGAGTCAAATAACAGGACAGATTGGGTTCTATAGCCTTGGTTGGGAGCCAGTCTACCGCAGAAAGCAATGGCAACCTACTGCGCGATAATCTTCTGCCCATTCAGTCATGTCTTTTTTTTTTATCCTGATTGGACTTCTTTCTAAGTACAATAACTCCCAGGTACAAAAAAGAAAAAGAAAAGACATTGCCATTAATTTGATAAACAGTTTTGACAATTGTAAATAATTACAAGGTGAGAACATGATTTCCAGCCATTTTTCACTGAAATTCATCTTAATCATCGTCATATTCATCATCATAGCCGTGTTTTTTTTAGGCAAGACCTGGATTAAACTTGCATAAATCACTGCGGGTTCTGTCTGATAGAAAATTTTGTCATAATAATTTGAAGCAAGATTTTACAAGGCTGGAGGTTCTTACTGACACCCAACTCAGACATTCATGATAATTCAAGTGCACTAATTGATTAATTCATTTTCTACAAATTATTAACCCATTACAGGTTATTTAAAGCTAGAAAATACTTTTAGATAATAGGATTTTATTTTGAGATTTATATTGGTTTTCGTGATACAAGTCTTACTAACTAACCCATAGCTGTGGGAGAAGAGGCGAATTCATATGTAAACAGAATTTGATAAACAAATAAGAAATTATAATGCGGATATAAAGTGGGAGATCAAGTCTATATTACAATCAATACATAAACTCATCCTCCACTTTGTAGCCACTGTAGTTTATACATTTATGTTCCAGAGACCATAAATAAATCTAAAAGACGTCTGTGTAGCTAATCAATATTTCATTGATTAATTGATTCACTTTCTATCGCTAATCAATCTTTACAGGTTATTTAAAAACCAGAAAGTATTTTTTTAATTGTAATAATTTGGAGTAGAAATAATAATAATGATGTAGTAATACTAATTAACCCATAGCTGGGGAAGAGGAAATCAATTGTTACATTTCCAAAGTATATTTGTGTGTAAGTGAATATAATGAACCAGATTGGAATTGGAACTTCTTAGCTCTCTTATTTCCAATTCTAATTCCATTGCACCATCTGCATATCCAAGCTTACAATAGCTGGTATTCCCAGGTGGTCACTCATCTAGGTACTGACCAGGCTCAATGTTGCTTAACTTTGGTGATTATATGAAAACTGGCATTTCAAATTGATATTGTCATAAACCTTTTAACATTTTTTTTTTGTAAAATACATCTATTTGATGTTTCAGTACACATCAGTGATATTTCTAGCCGAGGTTCATTAGGGGTTTGGGTCAGTCAACATCATACCCCCTCCCCCTGGTGACCCAGCTGATAATGATCAGGTATCAACTTGTGTACTTCTCGCCAGTTACAACTTTTCCATTTTCTAAAATGCACACCATACGACTCTTCTTGGCCATTTATTGTCCAATCACGGATGACTTCTGGTTCACCAGTAGCGTATGCTCTTCCATAAAAAAGGAAGGAAACCGAGCCTCAATTTGTGAACATCACAGCGTGAAGTGGTAAGTGTAGATTTGATTCCCCTACCCCAAGACACGTACACACACAGAGAAATGCACTCAAACATCACATTCTGTTTACTCTTATCCCCACTTTCATTCATGTTAATATTCAGACAATTTAAAAAAAAAAGAACAAACTGTAACGTTGGCAGAGGCAAACAGGTGCTAGATCCTAGCCAAGGATCAACCATAGGTAACAATGGTGTGTGATGCCCTAATTCTGTCCCCTAGTCAAGCCTCCAAATGTTATCAGGATCAGATGGAAGTTGCCACTTATTCCAGTTGAATTTTTGTATTTGTTCATTTTTTATGGCTTATCAACCCTTTGCTTGCTATTTTAAATTCAAAAAAATACTTTTATATTATAAGAATTTTTGGGGAAGTGTAACTAATTAACCCATAGGTAGGGGAAGAAGAGGTGGATGTATACCTTTCTGAGGGATATTTGCACATGTCAATATAATGAAACCAACATTACCCTATGCACCATCTGCTCATCCAAGCTTACAGCACTTGGTATTCCCAAGTGGTTCCCCATCTAGGTACTGACTAGGTTCAATGTTGCTTAACTTTGGTGATCTTACAGATTTCAATGTTTTAAGATGGTATGGTCATAAGTCTCTGTGTGTTTGAAAATGAGAAAGCATTTTCTTTTTTTAATCATTTCACCCCAAGCAAGGCATTCCACAGCCACTATTGCGCAGGAGGTTACATACAGGAAAGTGATGAGAAAGAGTGGTTAGATATAGAAAATGTCAGAAGGAGGGTGAAAGATGGGTAAGGATACCGAAGATGAGGGTTGGGTAGATGGGAAGAGTGTTTGAGAGAATGGATGTGAGTTAGTGTGTTAGTAGGTGTCTATTGACCTTACATTTAAACGCCTGGAGATTGTAGCTGTCGGGGAAGCAAGCATTTGGAAGGAAATTCCACAGGTGGGAAGTGTGAGAAAAGAAGCTGTTGGAGTAGAAATTGTGGTTACATTTTATCGGTTTCACTGTAAAAGGGTGGGACCTAGTTGCTAATCTAGTATCTCGTGCAAATTCGTACCTAAGTTCATCAGAGCAGAAGCCATGAAAGTATTTATAGAAGAGGCAAAGGGAAGCCACATCATGCTGATGAGAGAATGACTACAGCCGGTCTGCCAAGTCGGTATTGATCACATTACAGATTCTCCATTGTATTTTGTCAAGAACCCCAAAGAGAATAGCAGGGGCACCCGACCAGATGTGGCAGCAGTATTCAATACTCAGGCGGATGGTAGATTTATATATGTGCAGGATTACCTAAAAGTTATCAGGGTCAGATGAAACTCTTATCCCAGTTGAGATACCGTCACAATTAATTATCTCTCTTGACATTCACAAAGAAGGGAATTTATTTCCTTAAAGTCTAAAACTGAGAAAATTATTGATTTGGTTTGGTTAGGTTTGATTTACAGCATATCAACACCTCAATGGGCTATTTAATACTGGCAAGATTTTTACAATAGCTTTGTATGAATAGAATATACATTTTTTGTAAGAAATAAGTTTGTAGATCAGGTTTCATTGACGTATTTTTGTAAAGAGGGTTTTGTTGAGAGTCAGATGTATTACTGGTATATATGTATATAACTCGTAAAAATATTTGTTATTAGGGTGAGTTTTTTTTTTTTTTGTTTAAATCTTTTTCTGAGAAAATAGTTCTTTGTTACAACAAAGAGATTTACTCATTAATTCCAACATTTTTTATTTTGTTTAAATGTGAAGTTGCTTGTTTGTTAACTCCTTAAAACCAATTGACTAAATTTGTTTGAGTTTTGTTTAATGGCATATTAACCTCTGTGGGTTATTTAATGCTAAAATAGTTGATTTTTAGGAATATTTTTGAATGTTTGGTTATAGTGAGAAGTTTGATTTTTCGTCAGATTTTGATGAAAAAGTTTTTTCTTTTTTAAAAAAAAAACTCAAGATGTCTTCTGGTTTTGTATCTTTGAAAATGTTCTTTAAAAGGAAAAAATGGTTTGGTTCATTTTGCTTCATGCCATAACAACCTCAATGGATCATTTAATGCCAACAATATTTATACAATAGATTCATATGAATAGAATATGTATTTCCTTGTAAGAAATAAGTTTATAGGTCAGGTTTTGTTGAGAATCAGATATATTGCCAGTATGTCTTCTCTTTCCAAAAACATTTTATTTTCACTTAAAAATTTACTGCAGGTAATGCTTTTTTTTTTCTTCAAAAATTTATTGCTGGTAATTTTTTTTTCTTTCATAAATGTACTCCTGGAAATTTTACTATAAAAGTCTATTTTTATGCTTTCATGGGGTTTTGACCCCAGTTTGGAGGAGGGGTAACTATTTGCCCATAGGTGGGACCCTAACAGGGGCTACCACCCTTCAAGGTGAACCTGAGAACAACAGCAATTAAGAGGTGATTCCATGCTCCTCACAACCTCCCAATCAGAGGCTTTGCTACTGGCTGCAGTTTAGGAAAGTTATTGAAACTGCATCTCAAAGAAACACCAAAATTTTTATAAAACTGAATTGCATACAATGAAATTCAGTTAGTTAATTGCCATACGTGATAAACATTTAGGTGATCATGTCTCTTTCGAGACATGACTGACTAGGCTTAATATTTTTTTCCATAATAGGTTGCCAGTACTTTCTGCAGTATACCAGTTGCCAACCAAGGCTATGGAATCCAATCTGTCTTGCTATTCAACCCATAGCTTGTGGGGTGGGAGAAGAGATGGATTAATACTTTTCCCAAAGGTATTTATGTGCAAGTGAATGAAACAATTTGACTGGTATTCGAACTCATCTCTCTAATAATTGCTCGTATCAAGTCGATATCCATTCTACCATGACACACAATGAAATTAATTACATGGTAAATTCTTAGATGTTTTTAAGTGATAACAGAAAACGGGACACTGAGTGATCCAAACATACATTGGAATATTGAAAGATGCTTTCTGAAAGCTAAGCAAAGTATTTAAGAAAGAGGAAAATTTGTTAGAAACAAAGAGAAGACTGCTGAACAGCGTATAATTCTCATCGGGAATTTCGTTAACAATAACATGCAAGAGTGATGTGGTTTTCCAAGGAAATGATAAGAAGAATGCCAATGATAAGCATAAGTTTAAGCAACGAGGATATTGTAAGGAAAATCGAAACCAGACATTTTTTTTTTTTTTGTATAGGGTTAGACAAAATTGAAACACATAAGAAAAAAAGGCTTGGAAAATGTGACATTCACAAGATACTGAAGAAAGGCAACAAGAGAGGGAGAGATGAAATCAGCAAGTAATTTATTTAGTTACGGGTATGTAGCAGGGGTAGGGGTAAAAAGGTAAAAACAAAACATTGCTACAAAAAAAAAAAAAGCTAAGAAGTCTAAGAAACTGTGGAGAGCCATGATCGCCCGTCCTGGATGGGGTCGGAATATACAAGAAAAAGTAGAATACATAAACTTTAAACAGACATGTTCTATTCCTTTAAAACAAAAAAGTCATTCCCTCTGAAAAGTAAAGAACGTTAATTTCATTGCTTTCTCGCTACAAATATAAACATAAAATTTAAAAAACTTAAAAAAAAACACTAGTTTTGAAAATAGATTTACTAAAACATTAACAATGACAAAAAATGATTTTAATCGGGGAAAAAATGCAACTGATTAAAAAAAATGTGATACGTTTCGTTTTCTTAATATCTTTGCTTAAAATAATTTATGTAGAAAAATAACATAACAAAAATAATAAACTCAACAACAATTAAAACACTGCGGTAAAATTGTTTTTACAATAATTTATTTGCAATAATTTTTTTCCTTTTCGGTTAGTAACAATAAATTATTGAAAAACGCCTGTAGTTCACTAAAGAAAGCCAGATGAATTATTCCTGTTAGTGTTGCAAGAATAAATATTTCCTTAGTAAACAAGAAGAAGAGTGTTATCGATTATAGCAATTTCGGTTTTCCGTATTTTTTCCATTAATCGATTGCAAAGAGGAAAACATAATCAATATTTTTGGTTACAGTTGAAGAATAACAGAGAAAAATATTGAGCAATTAATCTTTATATATATATATATATATATATATATATATATATATATATATATATATAATCAGAGATATTATTAAATTGGACTGTTTGTCTCTTAATACTCAGAGCAGTCGATGTTTTTTGTCTTTTTTGTTGGTTCAATCAATCCTGGGAAATAGTTTCTTTAGAAAGTTTTGTTCTCGTTTTTTTTTTCCTTCCTTTAAAAAAAGTGCAGTCCAGTACATATTTATATTTCCAGCCTGGATAAGAATACGCAGTTTAAAATTAGATAATCTATTTTCGGATTTAAAATATAAATTAATAAACTAAAAAAGCAACAATAATAACGACAGTATTCGTTGTTAAGTAATTAACCATAAGCATTTGTGAGAAAGACTAAGTTTATTCCTTGTGCTATTTCCGGGTGCGCAAACATGACGTCATATGGTGCGCAGTAGCTGAGGGGCGTTAAAAGGGACGCCATATTGATATATTAGTGTTCCGAAACTGATTGGGGTACGCGAAAAAATTGTGAAATAATCGTAGCCATCTGTCGGCGTTTACAAAAATACGACAAACGAGAAGTATCTTACTTCTACCACAATCAGAACCCAATCTTCATTTCACCTCAGTACCGCTTTGAAGCGGCTTAGGAGGCTTTTGTTTACAGGTAGTATCCTTACGGGAGAAAGTAGACGATGACGAAGGACGACGAGTATGATTATCTATTTAAAGGTAGGTTGGATTAGTCTTCTGTTTCGTGTGCTTCTTCGAAAGAAACAATGATTAAGGTTTTAATTCTTTCCTAATAGTTTCCACTCTTTTGCTTTTTTTATCGATCAGGAATGTTTTTTTTCTTGGCTATTGTCACTCCGATTTCTAGAAAATGTTTTGACAAATGGGAAGTGGTAGGAGACATTCCAGTCATCTCATTGTAATAAAATGTATCTCGATCATTGAATGATTCCAAAATATCTTGCAGTCTTTAGTTTTGGAGCTTTGAGCTTTATTTAATTTAGGGATTTATTAGAAAATTGATATAAATATTTGAAAGAAAAGCTGTAAGGTTTTTACATATTTAAAAAAAAATCTGAATAATGGTTAGAAATTGTAATATTCTTTCAGCAGTCCGCAGAATTAATTGCTAATATTTTTGTCAATTTTTTTTTTATTGTTCATTCTTCCACCTTGTTGATTTCTTTATATATATATATATATATATATATATGATTTTCCCCCTGTTTCTATTTTTTATTTCTTATTCACAATAGCAAAAGTACCTGTTTTCTTTTTTTAATTATATTTTCTTTCTTTTGTAAAGATGGACGACTAAGTTAAATCTTTGTAAATAAAATAAATAAATAAAAATTGATTCTTTAGCAGAATAGTCATTTTTTTTTTTAAATAGTATTCTCTTGAAATTCTAACCTATTTATACAATACATGCAATCGTCGCTTTATTAAAGATTAGACCTAAACGTTGGTCACTATTTTTATTTTAGTAACGCCCACTCTATTCTTGTCATTTCACTTGATTCAAAGGCAATAACAAACTGGTAGTCATAACCTTTCTTTTCATTCACATACAACGAAGGTTGGCTTTATACGACTTCAAATTGGGGGATCAATTGCAGATATGAACATTTAATAATACTGATCCCCAACTTTATAGTTAAGTTCTCCATTTAAGAGGGTGTGTCAAAAAATGACTATCCGAATAAACACTTAAACGTTCTTTAGTCTTGAAAACTCTTTGATTTATTTTTATGCTGATATTCTGCCGTTTGGTGAAGAGACTAAAAATTTAACTGGTGCATTCATATTAAATATGAGCAAGAGTTTGAATTAAATTAACATTGATGCTTGTATTTTAAATTCGATATACTCTGCCATAATCATGGAAGCTCAAGTAGCCAATAATAAGCCTTCGTTTTTAGAGAAGCTGTCTACTTATATATATTTTTGAAGCAATTTTCTTCACAGGCTACCTGAATAAAATAATATATATAACAAAAATGCCCAGATATTAATTAACCTGATTAAAGTTCGTTGTTAATAAGAAAAAGATCTTTTTTTTTTCTTAAAGTTACATCTCTACTCTGAACAATTTTAATTTTTTTTAAACCTTAAACTGTGTAGGTTTCATTTTTAAATAACTATATTTTCCTCATTTTTTTTTTAAATTAATTTTGTTAGATGCATCAGATGCTAATAATAATATCAGTATTGTTAAGTGTTATCAAATCCTTTTAAAGCAGATCCACTTTTAACATTAATAACATCTATGATCACTTGTATACGTTGATCATAAAAAAAAAGCAACTTCCGTTTTGACGTTTTTCTAAATTATTCCTTAAATTTAATTCTTCCTGGATTTTTAGTTGTTATGCTTTTTCTTCCCCCTGTAAATGTTTCTTATTATTCATTACTGATTATTTTAATAATAGAATTTGTTTTAAATGATTATGTCTATGGCAAGTAACAATAATGTATTCTGTTTAAAAATCCTCGTAATAAATCAGCAATATTCTCAGTGAAACCTTTCATTTTTCTCTGACTACCAAAGCTTTAATTATGCTAACAAGTATCCTTTCTTTACGACTGTTTTTTAGTTGCTTACACTTTCGTCCATTTTCAAAAGAAAGGCACTCTTGATTGTTGGTTGACTGAGAATTTCGCTGATTTAAGTAATTAGTTGAAAATAGGTACAAATACTTCTGTTTCTCTCTCCCCCTCTTAATTGAATAATTATCAAACTGTATTTTTTCTTTTTTTTTGTTTTTTTTTACCCCGAAACAAAACAGTATTCCTTAAAGTGTTGGTTTGAGAGATTTCTTCACAAAAAGTTTACAATCTTTTAGTTTGGAAAGAGAAAAAAATGAAATTTTTTTTTTTTTAGACTGAGGTAAATTACAAAAAACCGATCTTGTCAGATGACACTCAATTTTTTTTTTCTTCTTCAAATGATAATTTGGGATTAAAAATTTGCGATACATTTTATTGTCTTGTTGATTTCCCTCAACCCAATGTCAGTCTGCTCCAGAAATTCCTGTTATATTCACTCTTTTGTGTGTAACTTATTCATTTTTCTTGCTTGTTTTAACTTTTAAAATACAAACAATTCATGTGGTTGTTGTGTTTTTTTGTTTTTTTTTTGTCCTGTGACTCTTTATTTTAGGTTTTTCTGAATCCTTAAACTAGGACAAATAAGTTCCTTTGACATTGAACAATTAAATGAACTCTTGACATAATTTAACTGGTCTTTTTTTTTTTTTTTGTATTAGCACAAATTTATTTCTTCATAAATTTAAACGCCAACACTTTTTCCTATTAAAAAATGTTTTACCTAGTTCCTTTTTATAAATTAGTCTTCTTTTTATTTTTGTAGCATATAAAATGAATAACTTTAATAATGGCTATCGAGCAGTGAAATATCTTGTAAAAATTGTGGTAGTTACTCGTTTATGCTACCTATCTTTTTTTCTTCATTTTATAAATTTATTTTTAACAACTTTGCATTTTTGTCTTTTTGGTTGACATGATACCCCTTTCATGATTTTATCAAATTCTTGCTCCCCATTTTTTTTTTTTTTTTTTTAACTAAAATAACATATAGCAATGTTCTCTAATTTCTTTTTCCAACGAGAAGTCAAATGGAACTACTATCATTTAAAAAAAATAAAAAATTCTGAGTATCATTAAAGAATCTATCCCCCCCCCACACACACACACACTGAAGATAATTGTGTATAATTTGCATGCATGTTCTTCCTAAATTATTTTCCCTTCTCTTCTCCTCTTAAAAGACCATGCTTAAAAAATGATTCTATCCATTTTCATCAATTCTTGAAATATCAACTTTTTTTTTTTCTTTTTAACTTCTCATTCTAGTTCTTGTACTAAAAAAATCTGGGCGTAGTAACAATAAAAATGAAACTAGAATCAGCTATAACAAAATTTAAGCTAAAAGATTCAACATTTTTAAAATGACATTCTTTTTTTGTATGAATTTACACTTCCAGGCTTCAAGCAGTTTTTACATTTTAAATGTTTTCAATTTTTTTTATTTACAAAAAATACTTAAACTTATTAATGTTTAGGATTATTATTGGAAACTTTGAGTATTGTCTTTGCAACTTACTATTTGTCTATTACTTTGGGAAATTGTCATTCCAAATTTCGTTTGGCTAATTGAACTGTTCTTTATTTTTGTTTGGTGTATTTGATTTGACACAATTGCGATTTTTCTGTAGTATAATCAAATTCTTTCAAAATCTTTCAGAATAATAGAAGCAAATATTGACAGAAATGTATATTTTTTACCATATGACTATCATTTTTTTTAGATAGATGAAACCATTAACTTTTAACGACTAATTTTGATTACATGCTTAATTTTCCCCCGTTCTTTCTCTAATCATATTCACTGTTTAAGTTTACTTTTGATCACTCTTATCTTGCTCTAAATTACACTTTAGCCTTTATCAGTTAGATATTGGCTGTAAATTTTTCTTGAGTAAAAATATTTTGAAGACCGGTAATTGCAAGCAATTGTATGCTAGTAGAATGTGTTACATGTTATTGGACCAATTATTCTGACTCACTAAGTGACAGTCCGACTGAATCTTTAATCAATGTATAAACCTAACTAAATAACATTTGTTATATATATATATAACTCAGAGAATTCAATCTTTTCTCTTCTTTACAGGACCGCCATTTACTGAAAATCTGCTCTGAATCATAGATATAAGAAAACTACATTATTTAATTAGAAAAGCTTGCAGTTGCTTTTATAAATAATACATTATGGGCACTATTGTCTTTTAAAACTTTTTTCTGATCAATAATGAAGTTTTACAAGAATTTTTATAAAAATTCAAATTTAATTCTATTTTTAAGTTTTAATTAGAATAATGTAAATTTTTAATTCCTGTATTAATTTGAACCTGTTAAGATAGATATTAAGTAAAAATTATATTCACTAATCATAAATGGGGAAAACTTGGAACAATTCAGTGCCCCCCCCCACCTACAATATTTTAAAAATAATTTTCTTTGTATGTATGAATGTACAAATTTTGTAAATACAGGCATCTATACATATCAGAAAATAAGTGATAACTAAATTTAAAGTATTTAAAATTATATTTTTTTAAATGTGGTCAAATTCTATTCCCCAATAAGTTTTTACAAATATGTCCATGGAAGATGAAAAAAGAAAATTAGATAAACATGCACTGTTTAAAAAATGCATTTCTGCATTTTCTAAATTTAAAGAAATGTTTCAAATCCAAAATTTTAAATTGGCTAATATTTCTGTTTCAAGATTCTTAAGCAGTTAAAAGAAAAGAAAAAAATACTTTGAAATACAGCAATGTATTTTGCTTACTAGAAATATTAGCTTGAAATCTAAACTTAAATGAAACTTTGTGTCCGTTACCTATAGACTCCGAAACGGCTGAACCGATTTTCTTGAAAATTCACAGTTGTACTATAAGCGTCTGCAAGTGTTCTTAACTAGGTTTTGTGTCAAGGTACCCCCAATAAATATTGATAATCGAAAAAATTGGGTTATAGGAGTGGTTCGATTTTAATCAAATTTGATACACTCATAGACAGACACCAGAAATGATATTCAGAAGTTTCAAGGTTGCAGTTCTTACAATAGTGCAGAAAATTGATTTTATATATATATATATATATATATATATATAAAGGCAAGGTGTGTGTGTGTCTGTTTATCTATCTGTATGTCCTTTATACAAATCCACAATTTTTATCCGATTCTCACCAAACTTCACACAAATATTCTTTAGGTTGAATCTGAGCTCCAGGATTAGTTTTCAAGCTTTCATTACACCTGAGCAATGCTGGGCTATACTGCTAGTAACAAATAAAAGCCTCCAGAAAGATTTTTTCATTTTTAAAAATTTTAAACCATAGGTATCATGCTTTTCTGGAGTTAACTACTTCTAAGGGAATTCTAATGGAAACTTTCATTTTGATGAACAAATTGGAAATAACTTCACTGTGTGTTTTTTATGTATATAATGAAACGGAGAGCTATGGATAAATTGTCTAAATTATACAAAAATTAAAATACTGACATATCACTTTCACAGATATATTTACCAAAATTACCCCAAAATATCTTTAAATACTAACGAGTAAATTTATTCAATAAAATTGGCGTTGTCAAACAAACAGTCTCCATGCAACTTTGGCATCTCTTTTGGATGGTATCCTTGTATAAGTTGGTTGTAGTCTGGGGAGTTGTGGAAGATTTAAGAGGTGGCATGGTCACAAATTGCCATGACTTTTCTCCTGGTTGTATGGTTTGATGCAGTCCAGTTACCAGGCATATGGTCTTCCAGCAGCCACCCTCTTAACCCAGGGTAGCACTAACTCAAGACACATTATGTAGGTCTACATGTTGAGTCTGAAGATGAATGGAGGCATGACATTGTGATCACTTCAAACATCTTTGTGATAACCATTCTGGAACATCTTAACTTTTTCGATTCCTTTACACTGTCTTCAGATTGACACTCCAACACTTTCCAATGCATTGGAACTCCTGGTACAAATGCCAAGCAGTTCAGTCTGCCATTTCCAAATATCTTTGCAGTGTGAATTATATTCTCTTCTCACAGATGGTGACCATATTAACCTTGCTATGTTGTGCAGTCAATAAAATAAAATAGACATATATATATATATATATATATATATATATATACACACACACACACACACAGCCAAGTAGTTAGAACTTTTCTTTTGCTTTCTAACCATGAGACCCAGGTCTGACTCTCAGTATGTGGCACTTTTGTGGAAAACCCTTTGAGAGCTGTTGAGGATTGTGCTAGCATAGTCACAAGTCATTGTAACTGCAAATTTGAACATTGCCTGATCACACTCTCCCCCAGAAACTGTGACTAAGGTTTGCTCTGCATAGTTGCAGTAATAAACCACTAGTGGACTCTAGGTTTTGAACAAAGATGAATATACCTGAGCAGGTATCTGCAATGAGAATTAGATAGCCACTTTGGTAGACAGGTATCCTCAGATATGTGGCCAGCCATTGTGTATGTGCGAGATAGAATGATAGTTGAACACAGATCACTCTGACAAAATGATAGAATAAAGAAAAAAACAAATAAGAAATGTATCTCCATCTAACATGTTTCACTTTTAAAGATTCTTCAGGGACTGAGAAAATGAAAAAACAGACAAGTATGTTGTGATTTGTGGGGGGGTTTATTGGACAGATATGTGCTTGGACAGTAATGTGTGTTATATATGCTTAAAAAAGGAAGCTTGGCACAATTGCTTTGCAAAATTCTTTGAAATGCTCGGCCTGGAATAAGGCTAAAGTGAAGAAAGTTTGATTTCCCTGAAAATCAGCATTTGAAATATTTCCCCCACCACAAACACACACTTACAAATGATTGATTCAATGTTAATATCTATTACATTCTTTTGTGTTAGAAATCAGTAATGGCATTGGATCTTTTAAAGTAGATTAATTTCTAGATTAAAGTGCTGCAATATTCAGCTAATGATTCCTTTTCATAGGATCAGAATAAATGTAAATTATTCTCTAAAATAAGTACTTTAAAATTATTTAACTAATTATAATGATCGGTATATTAAGGCCTCTCAAAATTTTTCTTTTTTTTTTAAATTATCACCTTTTTGGTTTAAAAATGTTCTATTAAATGTGTTATTTCAGAACTGGAATTCAAGTTCTTTATTATTTATACATTTTTCTTTATATCATATGTGATCTGTCCAGTATCTCTATGAAGATATTCTGAACTTCAATAATAGATACTGCAGTTAGACTGTTGAAGAAATGCTATTACAATCCCTTTCCACTATTGTGAGTTTAGATGCTTGTTTTTTTTTTGGGTTTTTTTCTTAAAGTACCACCTTTTTATAATGGATACACAGATGTATAATCGTGAAAATTCCTTTTTTCAAGATAAAATTCTTCTTGCATTTTTTTTATGAATCATAGGCCATTTATTTGTAGCTTTGTATCATTTTGCTTTTATATCTTAATAAATTACATATGTAATCCTGTTAGTATAAAATATTGCTGTACACAGCAAATAGTAAGATGCAGAGTTAAAAGATAAAATTACAAATGGTGGATTTTTTTTCTGTCTATTGTCCGATTTGTATTAACTATGCAAATCTAGACAAGTTATTTGAATTATTTCCACAATTCAGATCATACCATTTTCTGTCTATATGTGTTTTATTTAATTATTTAAACTTGTCATCAGATATTAATTTTTTTCTGGTATTTCTATGTCAATATTTGCTACTCTCTTGCAAAAATAGCATTGGAATTAATTTTGTTACAGAAAATGTTTCTTTTTGTGTGTGTCCACTCAAAAAAAAAAAAAAAAAAAAGCATTATGTTTATATTGAAAGCTATATAAACAAATTTAAGCCCCATCATGGGTTCATCAAATTTTATGAAAAAGAATCTAGCTGTATATTAAAAAAAAAAAAAATCATAAAATTCTCAAAGAAAAAAAAACTTTGATTGAGAAATATCTATTAAGCTTATAGATAGTTGCTGTCCATCTAATAGTTTTTGTAGTTTTGTCTATACTTCTGAGATAAGGTAGTATTTACATTGCTACTACTGTCCTCATCTTTATTGCCATATTTACGTTTTGCCCATTATACACTCTAGCCTTCTTCAGGTGCTAAGAATTTTAAACTGAACCCTTTATTTTGATGACTTGTCTATATTATTCTCATTCCTTGTGTGAAGCCGCTTTTGGTAGTCAGGGGTTGTCTCATTCTAACCCGACTCTCACTACTGCTGTAGCCTGGTATTGAACTCGCAACTCTTTGGGTCACTGGAACTAACCAACGTCTATATCCACTGGGCCATATGTCCTTGAGAAGAGTATTGAGAGTTCAATATCAGGTTACAGCAATGGTGGACAAATAACTCGGAGTTAACTTAACAAGAAATAACTACACAGCTACCAAAAGTGGCATTGCCTAAGAAATGAGAATATACCTCAGTGATCGAAATAAAGGGTTTGGTTCAAAATTCCTATTACCTGATGAAGGCTGTATCATGCCAAAACAAAGTGACAGATTCCGACAATGGTCCAAACAATGGAAATGCTTTTTGTCTGTACCTCTTAGTCTTTTTTTTTTCTTCTGGATTCTAAAATTACAGGAATGTTTTATTTATTTTATTTTTTTATTTTTTTTTATTTTGTTTTTGAGCCTCTTGTCTAACAGTTATCTCTAAATTATTGATCATATGTCTTCTGTGAATGTCTAACTTTTGCATTTTGGTAACCAAACTCTTCTCTCTATCCCCATAATAGTCAAATGTTTTCACTATTCTTTCCACCATATTTTCTTTTCCATAATGGACTGAACAGTCTCTATATTAAATAGGGCTCTTTCTTTCTCTTATTTTCTTCCTTCTCTTCTGCATTTGCATATTTGATTTAACTAGTTAGGAATAGAAAGTCTTGATATTTTTACAATGGAATGTTAGTTGTAGATACACACACTCACTCCCCATCTCGAGTGAGCTGAATGGCACTACCCTTTTCTTGGATTTCCTGAATGTCCTTCTTTTCTCTCCCACCCACCCCCAAGGAAAAAAAAAAAGAACCTGTTGAATTTTCTTAACATGCCTTGGTCTCAATAATTAGATATTTGTTATGTTGTAATCATGTGTGCAGAATGCTGTATGGTATTAGCCATCTATGTAAGTGTTAAGGTTAATTTCTCTGAAGTAGGCAATCAGCTGTTAAAGATATTTTGTTTCACGAGATTGTAATGCAATAAAAT
Source organism: Ascarosepion bandense (assembly GCA_037127315.1). Taxonomy (NCBI): domain Eukaryota; kingdom Metazoa; phylum Mollusca; class Cephalopoda; order Sepiida; family Sepiidae; genus Ascarosepion; species Ascarosepion bandense. Next base: position 1,219,119 of record JBBBDQ010001167.1, on the reverse strand, counting down.
AGGCAAGCAAATAAAATACAATAGAAAAAAAAATTTTTTTTTTTTTTTCCGGCCTTATTTTTAACTTTTGCAATAATACTTTGGCTCTTAGTATTTTAGTTATTATATTTGTTTAAAATAGAAACATTAACACTTGCTGAAAGTGTATGTGCAAAATTTAAGAATTTTTCTCATAAAATTTTCAGTGTTGGTTTTTATGTTTTGAATATTGTTCTTTGTAGCCTTCAGTCACTTTCTCCCCAATTTGATGTAGCTTCCTTCTGTCTTTTTTACAAGTATTTTCATGGCAAATGCTCTGATGAGCTCTTTTTTCTTCTTTCTCCCTGGTTCCTAAACCATGTATTTGCTCATGCTAGATTGGCATCTAGGTCCCACCCTTTTACTGTCGAAATAGTTAAATGTAATCACCTCTTTTACTCTAACAGTTTCTCACACTTCCCATTTGTAGAACTCTCTACCGCTTTCCTAATAGGTATGATCTCTAAAAGTTTCTCATTCATCTCTTATCTTTTCTTTTGGCATCTCCTGTACCTTGTTTTCTCTCACTGTGCATCAGTGGCAGTCCTGCCTTGCTTGGGGTGAAATGAGATATCACACACACACACATATATATATATATATATATATATATCACATTTTGTTCCTTATATTTAATCTACCAAATTGAATTGTTCTTGTACCAAATTTCAACACTGTTAATGAAGTGGGTGACTTGTTATTCCAGAGAATGAAAAATAAGACCTGTCAAAGTGCACGTAGGCTTTTTATAGGAGCCAGTATTTATTAGAAATCAGTAATGGCATTGGATCTTTTAAAGTAGATTAATTTCTAGATTAAAGTGCTGCAATATTCAGCTAATGATTCCTTTTCATAGGATCAGAATAAATGTAAATTCTCTAAAATAAGTACTTTAAAATTATTTAACTAATTATAATGATTGGTGTACTAAGGCCTCTCAATGTTTTATTTTTTATAGTCAATGTTGACCTTCACAGCAAAATAAATGCTTTCAATTATAAATTTGTATGTATGTGTTTTTTTTTATATATATATATATATATATATATATATATAGAGAGAGAGAGAGAGCTGACAATAAGATATGGAAGAAATAAGAAACGTTTTTATAAATTTAACATTATGCTATTTATTTAAGCTTCAGTGGAAAAGAAATCTGTCACCATTATAAAAGCACATGATTTATTATGTAGAAAATGCTTAAGAAACCTGATCAATATTTTCCCATTGATAAGCACATGCCAAATACACTTGATGATATGGCCAACTTTCATAAAATCTATGCTTATGTAATAATATCAGAATACCAACAATTGGTGTAAACTAAATTCTAATTCTTTCACTTCTATCTCTCTCTCTCTCTATATCTATATATATATATATATATATATATACACACACACACACACTAATGAATACTACCAGACAAATGAAAAGGCCCATTACACATACACACACTCTTTATCAACCAAATCCAGCAAAGATCAACTGGAATTATAATACACAAACGCACAAGAATTATACACACAAACATGACCAGACTTGACAACAAATACATGGTAAGTCAACTTAACCAATGTAAAAAAAAATACACACACACACACACACAGAGAGCAGAACCTTTTCTATATTTCATTTTCTGAAAAAGCTTAAATAAAAGCAAAACATGTTAAATTAATAAAATATGTGTTAGGGTGGGATCTCAAGTTTTGAATGGCAACCCTCCTAGAGATGGAGTCTTGATAAAATCACTTGGTGTACTTGAACTACTATGAGTGCCTGAGTTGGGTAGCAGCAAGAGCCTCCAGTCTTGTGAAACATTGTTTCAATATGACAAACCCTCTCTCAAGCAGGACCCACCTTGCTTTGTGAGAGATTAAACTTGGTCCTATTTCACCAAAATACCATAATTATGTGTATATGCCTAGACACTAGCATAACTTGTCTCTCCTCACTTATCTCAAAAATTGAAGCAATTTTTATAATCTTAAATCAGTCTCTATATACATTCACATATACAGTTTTTTTTCTTTACCATTTAAGTATAAATATTTATATCAAAATTTACAATGCTATAAACTTATTTTATCTTTTTAGACTATCTTGATATATTTTAGATTGGTCATATGAAGGCTTTTATGTAACCTCATCAGAATAAAATATTGAAAAGTCATTCAGAAAAATGAAATGTGATGGCAGTAAGTTAATGAACTGAATTCCTAACACAGAAAGTGAAAATATTTATTCATGAAGATAGAAAAAAATCAGTTGACAAATTTCTTATGTAGATTTGGAATATCTTTTTCTCTCCCCCTTCCTAAACTATTTTTGGTCATATATATAATCTTTTTAAAGAGTCCCTTTTTATAAAGTTCTCAGAATGAGGCAAATAAACATGATTCTATTAAAACTATTGATTCTTTTTATTTTTTTAATATCTTTATTTTATGCTGATTTTTTTTTTTTTTTTTTTTTTTTTTTTCAATATATTTACCAGCCTTGTACACAGCATCTTATATACACATGTGATAAACATTTTTATACCATTTCCATTGAACTATTAGAGATCATTTTTACATAACAAATTTTTTTTTTTTTTTTACCCCCTCTCTCCAAATATAGTCTGAATTGTTAATCCATTTAATTCAGTGGTGGCTCGTTTAATGTGAACATTATACAATGAAAAGCCAGATCAAAATTCAGCTAATGTTCTAAGTGACAATGTTGATGATGCATCCTTGTATACTTATTTATTAACTGTTTTTCATTTATTTTTATAAGTTTATCTATTTTTTGTGTGCAATGTTAATCATTTATACAAATTGATCCTTAATATTTCTAAGCCTTTTTTCTTCACTCTCTCAATCATTGCCAAATTAACTTCCTTATATTTCATGAATTCTACATGCTTTGAATACAACACAAGCAAAGCCTGTATCCCCCCCCCCTTCTTTTTTGTAATTTAAATCATAATCTTTTTATCTTTTCAGTTGTCTTGATTGGTGATTCTGGAGTTGGAAAAAGCAACCTTTTATCAAGATTTACTAGAAATGAGTTCAACTTAGAGAGCAAAAGTACCATTGGAGTAGAATTTGCTACTAGGTAAGTCACTATTTCTCTGTAATTACATGCAATATCAAAAGGAATGTAAAATGCCTTAAGTCACTGCTTTTTTTTTTTTTTTTTTCTCCCCCCCCCCCCCCCGGGTGATTGAATTGTTCTTTCCTAATTGCTATTCCTCATTTTCTGTGCAAATCTTAGAACACTTATTAATTCTATTGAAGTAATATTCTCATTATTATGCTTATTAATTAGAAAATTTTTTATTTCTTTAATCTGGTTTAATGGGTTCCCATATGTTGTTTTTTTTTTTTTAAATTTATATATATATATATATATATATATATATATATATATACTGAGAGGGAGAACTCAACACACAATTAAATGGTTATAAATCCAGAATTTATTTTGGCAGTTGTAAAAATTATAATCTTTTCAGGCGGGAGGGGGAAATTTTTTTAAAATCTCCCCCACTCTGCCTGACAAAGCATATTGTAATTTTTCAAACAGCCACAATAAATTCTGGCTTTCTAACCATTTAATTATGTGTTGAGTTTTACTTTCAATATTTCATATTGCCCAGGATAATATCCATTGATCTTTCCATTGTTATCTAATTAATATTTGATATGAATTAAAATTTCTTGGCTTATCCTCTCCACTCTTATGGCTTTACCATTTTTTCCTCTCGTATATATGCTTCTAGTAGTGGTGAAGAGGCTTGTGTGGTCCAATGACTCTGAGAACAATGTTGTCAGGAGTTCTAAACTCTTGATAGGGATACCCTTGGCAGCATGATCAAACCCAAGGACCCAGGCTAAGCACAATCAACTTCAACAGTGGAACAAGCAGACGAAGGGGGTACACACATTGTGAGCATACTACAGAGGTGCCACTTAAAATTATAACAGCAGCAGTCCGTTCTAGTTTCAAACTGGATTCTGCTTGTCTCATTCCATACGTATCCTAGAGAAAGGTTCTGAAATCAAGTGTGGATCACTTTCTGGCAAGTTGAGGCCCACAAATTTACATTGACACTTTTTTACTCTGGTTTTCTTTTACCTTCAACCAACTCTTACAAAGCTAGATGGTGATAAGAAATGGATGACTGGAGCAGGTTTTTGTTGGCAGCAAATTTAGTTATCAACACGGTCTTCGTAAAGGAAGCACTCTGTAAAGAAGAAATTAAATTCTTGGATACGAGATACAGCCTAGATCTATGCCCCTCAGGAAGTGCTAAATACCCTTGGTTTGATATTTGATCAGATTTTGGCATGTGGGTTGTGCTGAGACACTTTCAACATTCCTCTCTTAATTATAAACAAGATTTAGTTCACTCAAATATTACCATTAATTAGCTACTTCAGTATTTTCCACTTTATAAGCCAGTCAGAACACAAGATTCCTAGATTTATTCGGTCTAATACTCTAGATTTTATCAGTGTTTCTGTTATTGCATTCTTCAGTTGACTACTAATACACACGATTATTTTAAAACGACACTAACAGATGTGCTTTATTGTACTTGGATAATTCTAACTACTATTGTGGATGCAGGGGATACAAGGAACAATTAGAATTATTACTGGCTCTGGTAAATTAGTCTGAAACTCTTTAAAAAAAAAAATGATTGATCCTAAATTAATTCAGGTTTGTTCAAACTGGCATAGAAGATACAGAATATAATGCCTAGTTTCTATAAGGAATGTGGACAAGGTGGAATATTATAGTGGCTTAGCACAGGAAAATCACAAGCTACACAACTTTCATACTTGAATTGGATTAATTGCCTCCAAGTGAGATAAAAGCCTGCGCATGAGAAGTTAGACCTTCAAAAATTAGTGTGGGGTTCAAATAAAAACAGAACCTCTCAGGAAAATTGGCAGTTGCTTTGAAGAGTTTGACAAAAGGTCTTATAGGGTAGAATTCGTGGGGTAGGGGCGTGCACATAATGGAATATAATATCTAAGTGCTGCATCAATAATAGTGGTACTTCCAACAAAACCCTCATCAGATGATGACCTTGTGTTTAGACTTGGGTTTTTTTGTTTTTTTTTATTATTATATTTTTTTTTTAGCCACAGCCTCATCACTAATGCATGTTGTCTTAGTACCTCTTTCGTTCTGTCAAGCTGCATGAGTACTAGGTGTAAGAAAGTTCCTTCTGTCCCAATCCTGAAGCCCATATCTTTTGACATCAGATTTTTTTTTTTTTTTAAATGTGCCATGTCCATGTCTTCACAATCTCCTATTCCTTGTGGCCTTTAACAGTATTTCTCTCTTTACAAAGACTCCCAAATCCTGTCCCCCACCAGTCATCAATTCCCACAACTTCAAGTAAATCGCTTGCTGCTTTCTCTATTTTATGCTTTATGAGAGTTAAGTTTTTTCCAAGCCCTCCTTCCTCATTGCAAGGGATTTTAGCCATCTCTTTCTGCTTCCATGTTCTTTTACCATTTTGTTTATGATGTCTTCCTTGCTTACTCGCTCTATGAAATTTTCAGTATCCTTCTGTAGAACCAAATTTCTTTTGTCTCTAGTTTCCTCTTTATCTGTTGGGAGATTGTCCAGTATTCACTGCCGTGCAAGAAGATCAATATCGCATAGCAATTCATCACACTTTGTTTCAAATAAAATTTTCCTTTTTCTTTTTCTTAGTACTTTTAGAATGCATTTTATTAGATATGCCATAGTTGAAGTAGAAATGACACCTTGAAATCCGACAACCCCAGAATAAGTGCTAGCTGTTAAGCCAATATTTCTACCCACCAACAACAGCGGCTTACGGTCATACCACATTGAATACACCAGTTCTCACTCGGTCACCAAAATTAAGCAACGTTGAGCCTGGTCAGTACTTAGATGGGTGACCGCTTGGGAATACCAGGTGCTGTAAGCGTTTAGTGACGGATGTGTGTTGTGGTGCAGTGGATATCGGCTCGGAAAGAGAAATTGGTGAGCTGAGTTCGAATTCCAGTTGAATACCCTGCATTCGCTTAATCCGTCCCTTCCTTCCAGTTATGGGTTAAATAACAAGAGTAGGACTTGGGGGACCCTGCCTTTAAAAACAAATCCTAATCAATCTTGATACTCGAAAAGAAAAAAGTATTACTAGACACAAAACTTATATAAAAACAACAATAAATTGTTGAAAGAAAAAGGTATTATCAGCAATAAATAAAATTTAGTTGGCAATAAATGACCCGCCAAGGTTGATAAGCCATAAAAACAACCAACCAACAACAGCAGAAAAATTTACTATTATGTCTGCCGCTCAGGTGAACAAATTAAAATTAAAAATAGACAAACTATGATCAAAAAGCAATGCAACAACTGGACCCAGCTTTTGCTGGACTTTTAAACAGTAAAATGGCTCGGGTGTGGCATATACATCCACACGTGCAACCAACTTTCTTATAGTGAAGTCAGACTTTACACACAATTAGGCTTGTCTATGAAGGCATGAGTGCACCGTTCATGCTCCAGTAATTGTAAATAGACTATGGTCATCTGTCTTGTCCTTGTCATTTGTTTAGCTAGTGTGGATAATGACTCTCTCTTGTTCATACTCTTGACTGAACAAAAAAAAAAATCCTCCATGCAGAGTCGTGCCTGAACCAGACAGAAACTCAAGGTAACAATCTAAATAAGCACATCATCTCTAATTTATCAATTAACTAAGACACTGAATAAAGAAATAACTGTCAAGGAAAAAAAAAATCAATACTTACCTGTTCCTACCTGAACATAATGCATAATGTTTCAAAACTGCTTTTTCCCAGTTAAAAAAAACACCTGCTCACCATTCCTGGTTCAATCACAATGGTGATAAGTCTTGCTCCATGAAAGAAATCAGTAAGGCTGCCACTAGACAACATAAAAAAAATAGCTATCTAAATATTTCAGATTAATTAATAAATGCTTGTCTAGTTTATGGTCAGACAGCCAACTGATGTGAAATTTTCCAATATGGCAAATAAATGCTGCATCCTGTATTTGACTTCTGTGTAAATACTAAAAAGTAAAATTTTAAAAATAAATATGGACTCCCAAGAGGTTAATTTCAAAATATTAGAGCAAGAATGGTACATCTGTAGAGACATTGATTCTGCCTGGGTGTCTGAACATGTTTCCTCTCTTCTGCCCACAACCATCAACATTGAAGCTGAATTGATTAAAATTTTGATGCCTGATCTAAACCAGAAATACCCTGGCTGTCCAGCTTTGACTTAAACATTGTTTGCACAAATTCTCATATTTTGCTTGCTTTTCAGTTCTATGCTCAAGTGATTCTTACTTCAAAAGACACAGTTAATTCAATAACTTTTTGAGATTTGACTGACCAGATTACAATGCTTGATAGTTAATATTGCAGCTGAAAAGTCAAGAGTTCAAGGTTTACTGTTACTAACTGCTCCATATCACTATCAGATAGTTGACATTTCTTCATAGGCCCACCTCCATTTAATACCTTTTTACAAAATTTGTTTTCATAGCAGATAAAACCTTATCGACAATCTCTGCCAGAATTCTCCAGCACTTGTACATGTTGAAACAATATGCTTTAAACTATCAAGTATGTGTTTAAGACTAGCAGACATTGAAGCTCTCCTATCATCTCGCTTCTATTTCTTGTCTTTGTTGACCATCTTTTTCTTTTTGTGGGAAGTAACCAATACTAACCCTGCCACTTGCTACAGCACTCATTACTTTCTCTGATTATTACTTTTCTCTACTTCATTTGCAACCTTCTTAGCCCTCCATTTCCAGCCCATCATTACAAATGGTCGGGTGTGCTTAGAGATAAAAACTCCTCCTCCTCCTAAATCCATATCACCCCGAGCAAGGCGGTAATGCCACTGATGTGCAGGGGGCTACGTAGGAGTGAAAAGATGCATTGGCTAAAATCTTGATAAAACAAACCACCGAAGCTCACTCTTTTGAATGAGATTGACTTGTACTTCAAAATTTGGCTAATATTAACATGTATCAATCCCAAGGCAAGTGCTGAAAATTTCTTATTCTGGGCAAGATATATCAGGATTGGTGAGGAATCTGTTCAAATCAGATTTTGAGAAGTGGGTCATTGTGTGTATTTATTTCTTTTTTATTATTTTTTATTTTTATTTTTTTATTTATTTTTTTTATTTATTTATTTATTTATTTTTTTTTTTTTTAGCTAATTTTCAAAGAAGGCCAAGAATTTTAATGTCAAGTAGACTTTTCCTTTCTTTTCATTAGGCTAGTCTGAGAGCAATAATGAACATTCTTGTTTTTTGGAATGTATTGTTAATGTACTGTAGAAATCGAACAAGGCAAATCAATTGATTTATTATTGTTATGAAGATCGGACAGAAATTAGTAGTCTTTTCTTGCTGAGAAATAAAATGTAAAGCACTTAATAGCAATTTCCAAATTCTTTTGTACATTTTAAAATCCACTATTTAAACATTTTAAGCTCAACCGGAAGAGAAAGGCTTGGTATTTACGTCTGTAACATCATTAAAACATATAGAAAAACATTTTTAATTGACTGATTACTGTTCAGCTTATGATTTTATATTCAAATTAGTTGTAAAATCTAATATACATATTTTGTTTGTAAGTATAAATTTTTTTGGAAAGTGGATATTCACATCTGTTTTTTTTAAAGAGTTAATGCTGTTTAAAATTGGGTGTTTCTTTTTAAATATATTGCTTCAATAGAAGATATTATTTATTTAGAACAGCTTTGAGACACAATTATGTTCTAAACATTGTTCTGTTAACTGTTTTAATTGGCTTTTATAAGAATTTTTTTTTTTTCAGTTCTAAAATTATCACTGAATTTATATATTTAATAAAATTCAGGTATGCAAAAAAAAAAATTCCATTTTCAATTAATGAAAATACCAAATTTTAGGGAAATTTGTATTTTTAAGACTTAAGTAACTGGTTGTGTTTGGGTAGCACTCTTTTATTCAGGTTTCGTTAAAAATAGACAAAGTATCAAGTTTATGATTTTTTTTTTTTCCAGAACTCTCATTATATAAGACATTTTGACAATTCTTATATAATGAGTTCTGAAAAGAAAGAAATAACATGAAAAGTTATATTAAAAAAAAAACACTTTTTTTTTTTTTTTTTTTTTTTTTTTTAATGAAACCTACACACACACACACACACACACACACATTATCTGTACTTTCACTGTAGCATATCATTAAGTTTGTCACTTAGATGTGCTTATAGTCGGTACTATTGTGGTTACATGATTGAAGTTTGAGCTTGTTCGCATCATTTTTCTTGGTACTGTTACAGTGTAAAAATACCCTCTCTGCTAACAATGCTCAAAGTTCTTCTAAATAAATATCTTCTATTAAAGCATATATTTAAGACACCCAATTTTAAACACCATGAATTCTTTAAAAACAGGGATGTAAAGAAAACAGGAGCATATGAGGGCCATAGTCTGAATAATGTAAATACAGTATTTTTTATTTTATTTGTGATTCTATGTAATATGAGTGCTTTCTAGTAGACAATAAAGACTAGATGCTTTACAAAAATGGAATAAATGAGCAGGACAAGTGAAATGAACTGCTAATAACTACATAAAAAGCTGGTCATTTAAGGAAGTTAGCAATGTGCACCATGGAGGAACAAAAAGTAGTGATCTGATTTTGGAACGTGTGTCAGGAGTTGAAATTCATCAACGGCTTTTAACACAAAATGGCAACAGTGAACTACTCTGTAGAAGTGTTTGTGAGTGAAATGGTGAATTTTAAAAGTGGCTGGACAAGTGTGGCATACAAAGGAGAAGCAAGATGGTAGTTCTTCTCTACCACTGAAGAGAAGATCTTGAGAGGTGGTAATAGTGAACCAGCAAGTTATCAATGAATTAGCATGTTTCTGCAGACTCAGATCATATGTTTTACAACATAAAGGCTTCACTCTAAACCCTCTGTGAACATGCATTTGAATCCGATTCTAAAAATAACTTTGTCCATCATTAAGGAACTTAATCTGTTCACTTGTGTTTGTGGGGGTGCAGGTGACAGGACACTTTTATTTGCATTTCCTCTATAATTTATTTCTAATTTTAACTTTGCAATCAAATCACTCCAACTGCATGACTGAGTCTTATTTGTTTGTTCAAATAGATTCCTGTTTACAATCATAACTGAAGTTCATTGTTAATAAAACAGTTCTTTCGAAGCCTAAATTTTATGCCAAACATCATAAAGCAAGTTTAACTAATCTTGTTAATTTTTTATTCTTTTGGTCAAAATTCCTCTCTCATATATATATATATATATATATATATATATATATATATTTTAATTTTTTAAGATTAGCTACATTTAGTAAATGTTTAAGTTTTGGGTCAATGTCCCAAGCATGCAGCACCCAGTAAAAATTGAATTCACTACACATTAGTATTAGTGACCTAGACTAGCACACACTATTACTTCATGGCAAGTTATTATTGTAAACTTGTAAAGCTGGATCACAAAGTTATTGATTCCAGTATCTCAAATCTGACACTTGCATTTATAAGAAATTGAATTGATTGGTGTATACAATGGAAATGTTTTTAAAATTAGTGTAAAGAACTTTCTTCAATAATTTAAATTAAAAAAAAAAAAAAAGCGTGACGTCTGGTTAATCTCAATGTTTGGATTAACATAACATTCTCTAACTCTGATAATATTTTGAATTTGAAACTTAATGATTTGATCTGATCTAGTCAATCAAAAATCTTGTAAAGAGAAATACCTGCTCTTCAGGGTATAAGTGATCATGGCTCTCCACAATTTCTTGTTTTTTGTAGCTCTTTAATCCCTGTTCTGCCAACCATTTATACTAGCTGGTTAGCTTCCCTCTGTTCTTATAACCTTCAATCTGTCCTGTGAGTGTCACATTATCAAGTCCTCTTTTCATTATATACTCTAGAAATTTTAATTCTCTTTTTCTGATACTATGTATAAGTGTCCTTTTTGTTTCCATTTTCTCTAAAATGTTGTTGCTCATGTGTTCAGTCCATGGTATCCTCAGCATCCTTCTGTAGAACCGTGTTTCTGTTGCCTCAAGTGTCTTCATTTGTGATTGTCCAGCATTCACTATCATTATAGGACAGCAGCTGCTTTGGCACTTTTTTAATAGACCTCTTTGTAAAATGGTTAAGCCATTTTAAATAATCTTTTTCCTTTTTAAATGGACATCAAAGAAGAAAATAGTCTAATTTGTGTTATTAAATGAACAAATAGATATTACTTCAAACTGCTCTAAATTCACTGTCAGAAGCTGAAATTCCAATTTGGAATCTACTTTAAACTAATATCTGAGATGGTCTATGCGTTTATAAAACATTTAAAGGATGATGTCTTTTCTACAAAAAGATGTTAAAGCAACTGACTTGAACTTTCAGGACTTCACAAGTGAACTAAAATGTTTTTGGAAAGCTTCTTTTTCAGAAAATTTTAAAAATTTCTTTTTTCCAATTTATTTAATTTTGGGAAATTTATTTTGTAGTGCTTAATGTTAGTTACAAGAAGTCCTTGGAGGATTTAAATCTTTCCAATTTTTGCAAAACTGGAAGCTTACAACCATATCATGTGCAATTACTGAAATTAAGCAACATCAAGTCTGATCTGACCCTAGATGAGTGACTGCTTGAGAATACCAGGTGATGTAAGCTTGGATGTGTAGGTGGTATGATGAAGAATGGTTTGGAATTTGAAATTGTAGAGCCAGGTTCCATTTCCAGTTAGGTTTATCGTCACTTGTGTACAAATACCCTTGGAAAAGGTATGAATCTAGTCCCTCCCACTCCAGCTCTGGGTTAATTAGTAAAACTTGTTATAAAATCGTTACCTCCCAAAAATTCTTATCATTCTTTCTCACACACCCTCTCTCTCTCTCACACACACACACTAAATTGTCACTTTTATATTTTTGATTTTACTCATGCACATTGTTTTTGATTTTGTTGATTGCACAGTAAAGTCAGTTGGGCACCATCCACGAGAAAAAGTGCCATGATGCAATTCACTCTACCAGATATTTGGAAATGGCATGTCTGACATTCATGTCAGAAGCTCTAATATGAATATTTCAGTGTTTGGGTGTCAATCTGACAACAGTGCAAAGGATTTAAAGAGTTGTATTAGTCTAATGATGATTTTTGAAGGTATGGCAGCTCAGAAAACTTACTCTGGTTGTTTTCTTATCAGAACTCTTAAATTTGTTGAGGGTGCCTACATCAAGTGGCACCATGCCACACGAGGAGGAGAACTCAGTCATAGCTGTCGAACAATTTCTGTGACCACATTACTCTTTAGATTTGGCTTCATAACTCCCCAGACTACAACCCCCTTGATTATTATGTGCGGGGCACAGTTGAGTGAGAGACCATCAAAACTCCTTTTAATTGAAGGCAAGGGTCATGGCAGCATAGGGCCATCTAGAAGAATTACAGAAGATCTTGAAGTCATCCAGAGACTGTGGTTGCAGCCAATAAAAATTTTTTTAATTGTTTCATCCCAAGCAAAGCGGTACCACCACTGGTGCACAAGGGGCTACACAAGAGAAGAGTAAAAGTTTAAGCAGAGAGCAAAGAGAAAAGCAAACCAGTTATAGGGGGTGTTGGAGAAAGGGCAAGAGGAGGATGAGAATACCAGTGTGAAGACAGTTGTGAAGGTAGTGTGAGAAAGGAAAAGGACAAGAGAAGGACAGGAGTCATAAGGATAAGATATGGGAATTGACTTTGCATTTAAGTTCTTAGAGATTGTAACCATCAGGGAAGCAAGTATACAGAAGGAAGTTCCACAGGCAGTAAGTGCGAGAAAAGAAGCTGATGAAGTAGAAGTAGCAGCTGCATTTGGTTGGTTTAACTGTAAGAGAGTGGTACCTTGTTGCCAGTCTGATTGCACGTGTAAATTCTTGTGTGTGTGTGGGGGGGGGCATCAGTGAGCTAAGCTCATCAGAGCAGAAACCATGAAAATATTTGTAGAATAGACATAGAAAAGCCATATCCAGTCAGTGAAAAAGTGGCTGGAGTCAAGCTACCATCACATTAGATTCTCCTTTGGAGCCTTTTGAGAACTCTGAGATGAATGGCAGGGGCATCCGACCAGATATGACAACAGTATTCAATGCACGGTTGGATGGTTGATTTGTATATGAGCAAGATTGACTCTGTGAGCAAAACTTCCTGGCCTAACAGTGACCCAACTTTCCTAGCTGTGGATTTAGCAATTGATTCAATGTAATAGTTCTACTTGAGGTCAGAAGAGAGGGTGAGACCAAAGAGGTGCAGTGTATTGCTTTTGGGGAGATTTGGTTGGTCCATGCTGATGGTTGGGTAAGAAGGTCTGCCTGTAGTAGTTGACAAATAGCAGCTTTGTTTTAGAAGCATTAAAATTTACAAGCCATTTTTACCCCAGCCTACCACAGAGTACTCTTTGTATATTTTTATTTATTTTTGATAAATATATCTGTTAAAATGAGATGTACAAATTAGACAATTTATCCACCAAACTATATATATATATATATATATATATATATATATATATATATATATATAGTTTTAAATAACCTGTAAATGGTTTAAGCAATAAAAACAATTGTAAAACTGGACCCTCCAATTACAGAAATTATTCTCTGAATTGTAAAATTTTAAAAAAATGTAATATGAAGACCTAATTTGATTAGAAAAGGTTTAATTGCTTTTATGACTGTTATGGGTACTATTGTCATAAGTTTCAGTTAGGTGCCATACGTGAAACACACTTGGGCAATCATGTCTCAAAAGAGACATGACTGACTGGGCAGAAGATTATCCTGCAGTAGGTTGCCATTGCTTTCTGTGGTAGACTGGTTGCCAGCCACGGCTATAGAACCTAATCTGTCCTGTTATTTAACCCATAACTGGAAGGAAGAGACGGATTAATACCTTTCCCAAGGTTATTTGCGCGTTAGTGAATGCAATGAATTCAACTGGAATTTGAACTCGGCTTTTCAAGTTCTTGTTCTGAGCCGATATCCACTGCCCCACAACGCACGTCCATAAGTTTAATAATCTATAAATTGTTTTAAAAATCTTGTCATTGATCAAGAGACATGATCGCCCAATTATGTATCACATGGCAATTAACTGACTAAACTATAATAAAGTTTAAAAATCTATTGATAATTTTCTAACATTTCCTCAAATGTTTTCCTAAGTTACACCAAAATTCAATAAGCATTAGATTTAGAATATTTTAAAAATTTAAGATTAATGAGTAGTTAAAAAATTAGGCATTCTCATTATATTCAAGTATTTAAATGTCCTCCTTAGAAAAAAAAAAAATTCCCAAAATTTTGTAAATTTAGTAAGAGAATTGTGAACACCTCTTTAAAATATCCACCACTGTTTAAAAAATGTTTTTCTGCAACTTTTTTGTAAGTAATGTTTCAAATCTAATTTAATCTTCCTCAGATAGTTTCAGGAAAGTACATTTTCTGAAAGTCTTTTTTTTTTTTTTTTTTATTTTTTTACATAAAAAGAATTGACATTTCAATATTTCCCAGATTTAAAAAAAAAAAAAAAAAATACAGTTCAAAATACAGCAAAGTATTTTGCTTATTGTAAATATTAATTTTAATCTATTAGCTTGAAATTAAAGCTAAAATAAAATCTTCAAGAAAGTTTGTTTTTTAAACCTTGTGTATTGCTGTTCTTTGGCATTACTGAGATACATCATATGCAGGAGAAAACTTGAATTCTATAATGCCACTGGAAAAGCAATTGTGAATTCTTGTCTCAAGATTAATAAATGGTGACACAGACTACTACATCCCTTTCAATCTGTCATTTAATCTTCAGAAGTGTTGAATCTGGTAAAAGTTAGTATTTTAATTATTTCCTGCATTTATAAGGTGTTAATTGCCAACATACAAACATCCATTTCCAGATGTGAAAAATGGAGACATATTATCCAAAGCTTTTTCTTTTAATTGTTTCTGTTTTGGCCTAGAAGTAAAATCTTAACTTTCCAAAGATATAACGTCTAGTATTTGGTACAGAATCTAGATAGAACCTATTGTTTGCAAAGTATGGTCTACTGATGCTGGGCTTAATCTTTTAAAGATTTGATGTGGATTTATATGGACTGATTTATTGAACTATATTCACTAAAAGGATCCTCCACCCAACACTGGGTGGTGTAAATGTATCATTATTGCATAAACTATAAATTTTGTGGCACTTTTACTGATTAACGTTAATCGGCACAAGTATCTAGCAAATCACTGAATTTTATTGCTCTACTCTATGAAAATTAACATTTCGTTTCAAATGTTTTCACTCAAGTTTTGTTCATTTTTGTACAAATATTAAAATAATAGTCATGTTGAGAAAAAGTCAGGTATAACATTCTCATTAAGTTAAAATTGTGGCTGGCCAAAGATTAATCCAGATGTATTTATACTATGACAATTTGTATAGAAAAAAAAATCAATCTGACTACAATCTTATCGATTAATATAGACATACGGTGCTTATTGGTATGCAAGTTGTGTTAATTTTTGTCATAGAATGTTTGAATTTGTAACGTAGCTAACTGATTTTAAAGTACCTCTTATAAATATCATTTAACTACAGCAGTGGTCGAATTATTCTCAAGTCCAACATTGAGTAGTGAATCTAGGCAGTTTTTAAGCTTCACCACTAATTCAGTTCTTAACCAAATTTCAAACAGTTTAAAGTTATAAAGGACACCACCTTAGCTACATTTTGGGAGAAAAAAAAATTGAATTTTGGTTCAGTAGAAAAAAGTTACATCAAAATATATGAAGTCCGAAAAGGGAGACTAAGTACATAAGTGAGTGACTAAAACTTCTAATAGTAAATCTTATTCTTTTATAACATTTTTCTGTTTAATATTTTTGCATGCAATTTTCAATATTTAAATTCTGATATCTTATCATTTTTGTCAAACTTAGCTTATCAGAATTAATAAAAATATATATAATTTTTTATCAGTCACATAACTTTTCTCTTAATAATTTTGAATGCAGTTTTCAGCATTAAATTTATATTAAATTAATGTCAATGCCTGAAAAAGTCATGGATTACATGGAAAAAGCAAACATGAAAAGTAATATTAAGATTATATTAAATCTGGAAGAAAACAGGACGAGATATTCTAGTAAAGTAAAAAAGAAATTTTTTTTTTACTTTGCTAGAATATCTTGTCCTGTTTTTTTGCAGGTTAAATATAATCTTAAGGATAATACTTTTCATGCACACATTTTTGCCATGTAATAGAGAAATTGAGTTTGTAAAGTGTTGACTGGAATTTAAGGTATTGTGAATATTGTTATATATAACAATAGATCAAAATTTAAATATAAATTCTTATCTACATGGATATAAAATTTAAAAACTGAAAAAAAAACCCCAAAAAACTATGAAGTGCTGTATTTTTTTTGTTTCTGGTTGGTTTTGAACCTGCAGCTGATGCAATAAATAACCAAAGCAATAATCAGCAATGTATCAACCATTTGGATGGTTGAAGTTCTTCACTTGGTGAACATGCTTTACAATAAATTCTGGATAAAGATGGCTGGGTCAAAAATTAAACCATAAGTCTTAGTTAAGGTGACTTTTTCTCCTCCTCCTCCTCCTCCTCGCCTTTTAATATTTGTAATAAAGGTGCAGTAAGGAAATAGCTTTGAGGTTAGTTGGTATCAAGTGGACCAAGCTTTAAAATTGAAGTCTTGTTTGGCTACTTTGAGATAAGCAAAGCATGTATGAAGTATGTCAAAATGTGTATGCCAAGTAAAATGATTATAGATGTGTATGTATTGGGATTTAGATTAAATTTTGTTTGCTACATATGCAAAGGGTCAATATAATGACCAAGTTCTTAAAGAATTAAAATAATATCTGAATTTGACTTTAAATTGGTTTGAGAAAAAAAATTTGCATTCAAACTTAGTGGTTTGATTCTTAAGATATCCCCCTCACCATCGCCACAATACGTACATCCTCCCTATTATAATAAGTGTGTTTGTTTCCCTTCTGTCACACTCATGGAGAGAGATAATAGTGAGACAGCATTGGCACAGTTCATTCTCTTTGCTACCAGCTATGAAAGCTCTTGATGTGTTTGCTCTTTAACAGTGCCTTATTTTATTTTTTGCAATTATGTCATCGAGTAGTAAAGAAAATATAAGAATGTGTGTGCGCGCGCATATATATATATATATATATATATATATACACACACACAAAAACACGTCTTGTTTCTCTTTTATATAATAGGAATATATATATATATATATATATATATAATATGGCTGGCTGCTTGTATGCCTGTCTTCTTGGGCAGCTAGCCAAACCCTTCTGCAGATGCCTGTTTAGGCACATCGGTATTTGTACAACACCCAGAGCTCACATGTTATTTATAATGTAACAATGCTGAGTGGACTTAGTTACAGTTTCTGGAGAAGTGGGCATCTACTTGTCTTCATGCCAGCACAAACCTTGAACAATTGTCTACCTATTTTAACTCCCAAGGCTTGGGTCAATTCCTGTTATGGTTTTCATCTACTTTCCAATGGTGCTACATGTTGGGATTGCCTCCCCAGGCTGATGACGTCTTTCCTGATAAATTGATCACGATGAGATTCAAACATGGGCTAAATGTTTGAACACAAAAATTCTATCCACTTGGCCATGTGCCCAAATATCTCGCACGTACATGCACTATAATTATAATGCAATTCTAATTGTACTTTATTTGTTTTTGGTTTTGTTTTATGTTTTGTTTTCTATGTTAAATTTTCAATAATTCAACAGATGCTGAAAGGGCATTAAAAAGTAGCAGTTACCACTTTTTTTTTTAACAAATAATACCTACTGAAAATATTTTGTTTCATTGCCTTCATTTTAATGATACCATGAAAACCAGCGTAAGGCAACTATTAATTTAATTGCAAACCACTTCTGAAAAGTGCTCAATGAAATATTCAACAAAATCTCAGTCAGTAAAGAAACTTAACTACAAAATATTGTATAATACCAGTATTAATACTCCCTCCCTCTTGTAACTGTAGATGTAAATATGATTGTTTAATCAGAGGTGGGTGTGAGCAGAAAAAATAATCTGTATTATACTGTTACAGTAAAAAACTTGACATGGTCTATTTAGGAGCCTTGGAAGGAAAATTTTTTATAACCATAAAACCTTTGAAATTTGAAAGCAGTACAACACTATCCAAATACATATAGGAACAGAAAGATAAATTCAATAAATCTATTATAGAGTGGAAAATATATATGTGAGACATGAATTAAAAAAAAAAAAAATCTAGTGATATTTAGAATGTTTTTGTATAAGATTCTTTCAAAAATAGTTACTTGGTCTTGCTTGTTTATTTTAAATTGTTATGGCATTTGTTCATAAATCTGGTATGTCTAAGAATCAACATATTTTAAATAGACTGGCAAAGTGTCTGGATTCTTCTTGGTTTGTATGTCAAATTTGTCATGCTGAATTGGTTTATTTTGAATACTGTGGCAATCATCCAAAAGAGCAGTTTATATTTAGTTACACTACAATATACAAAGATTTTAAAAATATAATTTTCACTGCTATTTTTTTTTTTTTTACTTCTGCAGGAGTATCCAGGTTGATGGCAAAACTATAAAAGCTCAAATATGGGATACTGCCGGTCAGGAACGATACCGAGCAATTACTAGTGCGTAAGTATTTCACTTAACTTCAACCAGGTAATTTTCTCTCTTCAACTGGACTTTGCTTCTGCATGTCAACTATGCACCCCCTCCAAACATTTAAATTTCTAAATTCGGCCTGGACAAGCTTTAATCATCTCCATACAGCTTACAACTACAAATAGTTCTCTGCTGACACCACATATCTTTACTTACCACCTTTCTTATTCACCTTTATTCCCCTGTATTAACATTCTGAATTCAATAGACTGTATCCTTCAGATTTTACAAGATTTAACGGTTTTGTTTTCCAGAGACTCTAGTAAATTCTTTTCTAGCAATTTGCTTTTATGGTTATTTTGATTCTGAATTTTGTAAAATTCTGATGCATTGCAGTCCAACTTTTTTTAATTTTATAAGTTCTTATATTGAAAAGATATTTGAACAATAAAAATAATGCATGGCAATTTTCTATATATATATATATATATATATGAAATCCTTTACTTGTAATTTTTGCATAATGTATTACAGGAAAAAAAAAATGTAAACCCCCCCCACCACCACCCATCATGTCAAAAGGTCTTCATAATACAGAAAGACTCTGATCCAATAAGTATGTCTTTAGACCATTAGGCTTGAAACGTTTAATAATTTTACATGTAAAGTCACCAGAGAAAAACCCTCAAGATTTTCTACGTTTGTTAGGTTTTAACTTTAATAAAATAATTTGAATTAACATAACTAATTAAGATGTGAACATGAAACTTGTCAACTTTTATGTGATGGAGGGGTCTGTCTTCCATATCTTCAAGTAACGCATAGCATCAAATTTAAAAAAAAAATTTCCCCCCTTGACAAACCAATTAAAAAGAAAGCATTGTTAATAGAAAAATACATACATTTAGTGCTCTTATTTTTCTCACTCTCTCTCACACACACACACACACACACACACACTAGAGAGATAGTATGAAACCAAAACTTACGTTCAATGAGATATATTGAGTTTTTTTTTTTTTTTTTTTTTTTTAGTTTTTTTAAGACAAGCAATCTTTGCAATAAAGTGCTTGTCATCGAAGATAGAGGATTAATAGAATTAATATAAGTAAAAATTTTGTCTCTTAGCTGATGTTAAGACATGTGTACACAAACAATACAGAAAAACCTTACACCAACAATAAATGCACATAAGAAAATAAAAAAAATGAAACGGTAGTAAATTGCTGATAGCCCTTGAAGAGTGAACAAACAGGTCTGTATATGAAACTCCAGAATCAGGATGCTAAAGGTAAACTTTACCAGCTAAGTGACTGTGTGTTTGTGTAGCCTCCCTCCCGTTCCCACTTCCAAGGCGAACGGTGATAAAGCCCCTAAGATGCCAGAAGAAACTGAGAAAATGTTATTTAGGTAGCCTGGATTCAAGGAAACAAAAGATGACAGTTGATGTTAAATGCATTTTTTTTTTTTTTTTTTTTTAATAATATATGATCAAACTTAAAAGAAAAATTCTGTCTCTTTTCTTATTAGACTTGCTAGGCTTAATGTATTAGATTAGAAAATTAATGTAAGAAAATTTCCTATGGAAAAGCTTTATTGATGTTTCCTGTGTTTAATTTCCAGATACTACAGAGGAGCTGTTGGGGCATTATTAGTGTATGATATTGCCAAACATCTGACTTATGAAAATGTAGAAAGATGGTTGAAAGAATTGAGAGATCATGCAGATAATAATATAGTTATTATGTTGGTTGGCAACAAAAGTGATCTTAGGCATCTACGAGCTGTTCCTACAGATGAAGCAAAGGCATTTGCAGGTAAGCTGTTTCTTCATTCTTAAACTCCTTCAATTTGAAGTGTGGACTGCACACTTGAATAATCTTCTGTTCCTGAAACTTCATATGCATACAACATAATCATAAACTTTGCAATTGCTTGTGCATTTGGTGTTTTATATATATATATATATATATATATATATATTTAAACTTATTTATAAATGGAACTTTGTGTGTCCGTTACTTATAGACTCCAAAACAGCTGAACCGATTTTCTTGAAAATTTACACAGCTGTACTATAAACGTCAGTGAGTGTTCTTAGCTAGGTTTTGTGTCGAGGTTCCCCCGATAAATATCCATAATCGAAAAAAATCGTGTTATAGGAGTGGTCTGACTTTAATCAAATTTGATACTCATAGACAAAGACATAAACGATATTCAGAAGTTTCAAGGTTGCAGTTCTTGACGAAAAAACTTATTTGATGTTGATATCAGGAAATCAAAATTTGACTTACATCCATTCATTTTTCTTTCAGTCTACGGTTTCGCTTTAACTGGAAACTACTATTGTTTTTTAGTCTTTTGTGCCAATGTTCAAAGAGTCTGAGTTCCAGGACCATGGATTAGTTTTAAAGCTTTCATTACACCCGAGCAACGCCGGGCTATACTGTGTGTGTGTGTGTGTGTGTGTGTGTGTGTTATGATCCCCAGAACCAGCTCCTATTAATTTTATTATTTTTAAAATTTAACAAGGTGGAGAACCCGATGTAAATTGTATTAACTATTTACAGAGTCAAATATATAGTCAAAAACTTTAAAGTTTCTGTTTTTGACCATTGCTGATGAAGCAAGAATTTTCTTGTTGCAATAGCCAGCCAACGAAATAAAATTTCAAAATTTTTTTAATTATATATATATTATTATTATTAAAGACAAACAAAAAACATTGATGGAACAGACAACTTGCCAAACCTTGAAATGCTTGTCCAGATGCAGTCTCAAATAAATATGACAATACTGAAAAAAGCCTAGGGGCAAACTTACCTAAAAAGTAAAGTGCTCGAAGCCTAGATTCCCAGAGCAAAAGAAAAACATTTAGGATCTTCAGATGACTTGAATGGTAGTGAAAGAAGGATTGGGTGAACTTGTGAATTGCCCTAAAGCATCATGGGGGTTAAAACAATTAAAAAAAACAATCTCATTAAAAAACCTATTAATGACCACACTTACATGAAGGAAATAGGCAAAAATAAAAATCCTCTGGTTGAGCTAAACTATGGCCATACTCTATGGTCGATTTCAGCTAGGAGAAAAACGCTAGTTCAGTGGTAGGTGACACTACTCCAACAGTTTCTTTTCTCGTACTTCCCGACTGTGGAATTCCCTTCCACATGACTGCTTCCCCGATGGCTACAATCTCCAGGAGTTTAAATGTAAGGTCAATAGACACCTCCTAACACACTAACTCACTTCCATTCTTTCAAACACTCTTCCCATCCTCCAAACTATCTATCACCTTACTTCTGACATTTCCTATATCTAACCACTCTTTCTATTTACCTTCTATGTAGCCCCAAGCGCAATAGTGGCAGTGGAATGCCTTGCTTGGGGTGAAACGATTAAAAAAAAAAACAATATTGTTATATCTAAATTTGCCAATTAAGATTTTTTTTTTTTTTTTTTTTTTTTTAACATTCTATTATCATTACTCAAACTGAGTATCACACAATTTTCTTCAACTTAGTTATTTCTACCATTTTTACATGTACTATTTTTCTTATAAATTCTCCAGGGTACGGACTTCTCTTTTAATCCCCACTTAATAACTGACAACATTGTAGTGCTTTCATATTTACTGTGTTTTAAAACTCAATTTATGATTATTGTACCCTTTTATCTCCCCTACAACCATTTATTTTCAGAAGCACCTTTATATGCCTTGTACAAGATGATGTTTCTTGTCATAAACTAATTACCTATATTGGCCATACTACCATGTCTTTTGATAAGACGCCTTACATGCCTCCTATCTAATAATAATAGTGCAACAAAAAGCATTTGACCCATAATTTACAAGAATTCTTAAGAAACATTAAGAAACATTTTGCTTAAAAATACTATTTAAATCACGATATCAAAGGCACCTCGCTATAGGAGAGGCACTGTATATCACCTTCCTTCTACCATCGACCTTACATTATTTAACAGTGGAAATAGTTTTGAAAATTTAAAATAAAATAAATGAAATACACTCACCTGATGCCCAGCCATGTGCATCATATCTTTTAAAGAACTTTTTTCAAAAACACACTAAAATTACATTACAGTCAAACATGAGCACATAACATTGGAAAAATAACATCCTTGAAAATGGCTACTGATGTGGCTGAAAGTGCTTGAAAAGTTAAATTATGGAACATTTTTTTTACACTCCTTATCTCTAGCAGAAAGGAAACCTATAAAAAAATACTGAAAAAAAAATTTAATAAAATCTTCCTTGTTAGTCATTTTTAATGAAACACATTTAAACGAAAGATTGCTGCCCAAATATATATATAATCTCTATCTATTAGTCATCCACATACAAGCCTGTTTCACTGTATCACAGCTCATCAGTGTGGTTAGACATCCACTTGCTTCCAGCCGTGATCAAAACTAAAGTGATTTGGTGTCTACAGCACATGACTGAGAGAGGAGGAAACTTTAGCGTGTTATATATGTGGTGTAAAAAGCCGCCGGAAAAGCTGTCTTCATGATATATATATATATATATATATATTTCTCTTCCTAAAGTTAATTTCTACTTCTGTTTTAACCAAATAAACAGTATTTTCCACTAAACAATTACCTTCCATGGAACAGACAACTTTTTAGTCTACAGTTACATCTAGCTTTGTTTTGTTTACAATGTTATTTTTATTGAACAGTTTTTTTTGTTGTCAGTCTTTTTTTTTTTTTTAAGGAAGAATATTCCTATATTGGTCTTTACTAATTTACAGTATGATGTATTAAACCATATTATTTTATTTCTATTCATTTTCATTATTGTTTGGTTGTTGTTGATCTTTTTTAATTGGTACATAGTCTAGATGTTATAGACTTATATAGATGGTTTGTGACAATAGTTGGGTGATTGAACTCAGTGCCTATGTATAATGGAAAATTTCCAGGTTTTCTGTACAGTTTCTATTTTTTTGTAGAGATATTCAAATTCTCGTCTAGGTAGTTCACTTCTATAAGGTTTGAGATATAGATTTATAATTTTGAGATCTTCTATATTTATGGATGAAAGTACTTGATATCAAGGATAAAGCATATGGAAATATAAGTGTCCACTGAATGGTGACCACTTTCATGCTTAAATCTAATCTTCAGGCCATAAAGGTCATGCTCAAGCATAAAACATTGTCAAAGCTCAGTGCTGCCCTCGGTGCACACACTTTACCATATGGTTTTGCTAAATTCTTATCAAGGCTAGTCACTTAGAAAAAGCACTATATTTATTTCTAAAATGTTTGTCTGCCATCAAAAGCTCTTTACTAAAACATACCTTTCTTTTATAATTTATATTAATTGATCAAATTAAATTTCTATTGAGGTCAGACTTTTACAGAAGTGATTTTTCAAACTTGATCATAGTTTTTGACATGGTTCAGTTTGTGACCTGAACCTTTAACATTTAACAATCACTGCTTCAGATATTGCATTTGTACCAGATATTAAATCTGGAATTTCAATTGGATTTTTATTTACTTCTTTAGCTTAAATCCCCTTAACATAATTAATCTGTGCTAAGCAGATTAAGAGTTGTGGATTTTAATTTTTTGCACTACTGACCATTATGAAAAATAACTTTTGATTTAGTCTAAAATTTTTACTATTGTAGAACTTACATCTTTTAATGCCCAACTTAATACTCAGACTTGTTAGCATTAAAAAATAATGAACACATTGCTAGGATTTAGAGAATTGAAAGGAAAAAGTACTTTTAATATGTAACAAATATTGTTAATCACACAAAAATCTCTAGGTTTTTATTGAACTACTTACTGCAGTCAGTCAGTTAAGTGTCATACATGATACACGCTTTGGGCGATCATGTCTCGAAAGACACATGACTGACTGGGCAGAAGATTATCCCACAGCAGACTGGTTGCCGACCAAGACTATAGAACCCAATCTGTCCTGTTATTTAACCCATAACTGAAGGGAAGAGACAGATTAATACCTTTCCCAGGGGTATTTGTGTGTAAGAGATTTTTTAAAACACATTTTTAATCTTATTTTTTATTACTATAAATACTTTTCCTTTTTCTTAGTAGGAACACCTGATTGAGTTGCTATCCAAACACATGTATCCACTAAAAATTCTACTTTAAATTATAAGTGCATGTTGTGAAATTGAGGTAATGAAAAACTTTTCTTTTTTGGCCTGAAAAGTACATCATTAAAATGTCTGCACATACACGCATGCATAGGATATGTAGGGTTTTTTTGGGGTTTTTTTTTTCCTAGCTTTGAACTCCTTTTGAGGAAATACAATCAAAAATTGGCATTGAAAATGCATTTTTAAAAAAATTTCTTTTGGCAACATTTGATTGAAAAACATTTTTATTCAATAGAGAATAAAAAGGTTTTTTTTTTTTTTTTTTTTTTTTTAAATAAGTTTTCTATTACATGAAAACATTCACTTATTTTATTAATAATTTTATTAATAATAATTATTTATAATAATATCCAAGTTTTCAGTGTAAGAGCCTTTAGAAACAAAAAGGTCTTATTTGACGACAAAGTTTTTGCATGAATGAGTCTGTCTTGCTACAAATCTGTAAACAAAAGAAGTTTCAGATATTAATTCCACTTCTCTTTCAACACTCTGAGAATGTGAAGGGAAATCAGGCAACTCTAATTTTGTGTTATTCATAAGAGATGTTTGAATTTCGTATTCTGAATATTTTTCACTGGTTGCAGGTTCACACTCTATTTTGGGAATAAATTAACTCTGACCACTACTATCAAGAGGGCACTAATTTTCATAAATTCTACTTGTAAACCATGATAGTCTCTTTCACACAATTTACCTGTAGAGCCTGTAAAATCCGTTGGGTTTTTATCGACATATTTAAAAACAGCTCTGAATGGTACCTCATTCTGATGTAATGAACAGTATGTAATTTTTAATGGAGCTTCTTCTCCAGGGCAATTACAAGGCCTGCCTTACATCCAGTATTTTGTATTTGTGTTGTCCAGAAAAACAACCTGAAGTATAGACAATACTATCAAATTCTTCCAAAACATTAAGGGTTTCTTCCATTAGAAGTGGCACCTGTAGTTGGAAATACTCTATGAATCTAGTCTCAGTTCCTGTCTCTTTAGTAAACATTAAATTGTGCTTTGGGCCTCCTTCTTTTAGTTTGATGGCACCATTTTCTCCTATTACTCTTTTATACAACAGTTGTTTTTTTTTTTTTTGTTTATTATTAAACTTGCCATCAATTCCAAAATAGACAAGCTTTCTAATATCTTCAGTGTGTCTTTCATGCGTCATTATTTTTAGCCTTTTCTCTATTTTTGACTTAACAATTATGTTTTTAAGATCAAATCTTAGGTTTAAAATGCCCATAGCCTGTAAATTATGTACCACCAGCCATTTTCTATACCCAAGTTCTAAATTGAATTTTTAAAAATCAGTTTTCTTGACTTTCATTTTAGCTTGAATTGCGAAATTCTTAGAATTTTTTTTTTTTTTTTTTTTTTTTTTTTTTTAGCTTCACAAGTGTGTAAAGAAAAGTTATTCTCATTTTAAAAAATCTTGTAATAAAAATAAAATAAAAATATACATCTGTATAATTTTATTTTTGGAAAATTAACAGTTAAATTAATCTGATTGAAACAAGTATTACTTTTTTATAGCATAAAATAAAACAAGGATTTCTTTATCACAGAGTTGTGAAGTGATTGACAACAGACAGATGTGTTGATAAGCTAAGTATTGTTGACCAGAAATTACACAATTTCTCTTTTTTTTTTTTTTTTTCTCCATGTAAGGAGAAAAAAAAAACCCATGAAACCTGTAACTTTTTTTTTTTTTTTTTTTTTTTTTTTTTTTTTTTTTTTTTTTTTTTTAAATAGTTTATAAAGCATATCACTACACAAAAATTTTCAGGTTTCAGAACGAGATAGTTCTTCAGGTGATATATTAAAATAAACAGTGAAAATTATTTATTTTGAAAATACTAGAATTCATGGTTATTTAGAAAATTGGAGTGGTACTTGGAGAATATGCTTTTAGGTGTGTCAAAAATGAGAATTAAGTAGCTATGGAGTTGAAGATCTGAGTCGCGAAAGGGAGTAGGGTGGCCTGTTTTCTAGACATGGCACTTTTTAATTTTGTCTGGATAAGATGTATGGTGGGACCATAGATTATTTAAATGGGTAGACAATAATTTTTAACAGCAGATTGTCTTTTAAGGTTTTTGTATTACTAAATGAGTAAAGGGGCTGGAATGTTTTCATTAGAATTAAATAGTTATGGTATACTTAGGTATATTGTAGTTAAGAAAAATAAGTATTGTGTGGGTCATTTATTTTAGTAAAACTTTAAATTTTTAAGTTAGAACATAAGTTATAAATGAAACATTACAATTAAATTTTTAAAAAAATATTTTTGATGTTTACATAAAATGGTCAATTCATCTCAGTAGCTTATTTTTAGGGAACCTTAAAATCTACAGCTTCTCCCTCTGGCACAGAGGGCAAATATCGTAAAATTACTTCTTTTTTTTTTTTTTTTTTTTTTTTTTTTTTGTTACTTCGGGGGCTCAGGGGCTTTATTTGTATCTTAACTTCCAAAAATACACAAGGTGATGTTTTGGTTTTGGTACATGTTGTTTTCCAAGAAAGTTACGTGCATATACCAATGCTGTTTAAAAGTGTTCTTAGTAGATCCAATGTAAACTTTTTTAATGGTTGGGTTTCATTTGATGTTATATTACACTAGTACACAATAGAATTTATAAGACACCTATTTTCCAGTGAGCAATTATTAGAATTTCGAATATCACATAAGTTTATATTATCTGGATAGTTATTGTTACTTTGGTTTACATGCTGATTTAAAATTTTGATTTTTTTTTTTTTTTTTTTTTTTTTTTTTTGTGCACCTATAACTTAGAGTATTTTTAAAAATTTTACTTAGAGGATTATTATTAGGGAAATGTTTCTGAATTAAACTAAGAAACTTCAGCCCTAACGTGATGCTAACCATTTAGTTGAAAGGTGGGGTGTATACCAAATGATTTTTTTTATTTCTGTTTTTCCTGCTATAGTTATGTATATTTTTATGCATTTGATTTTTTTTTTTTTTTTTTGCCATTATTCTTTACGGCATTATTATAAAAAAAAAAATAAAGAACCTTTCTTTATGAAATACTTCTTTGCTTGAAGAGTCTTACTGATTCTATATTCTACAGAGCAGGGTATATGTTTGATTATACTTGGCGGGAGTGATTAGACTTTGGGTAGATGTATAATTGATATTTGTTAGGTTTTATGTATGGCTGACAAGTATCATTTACTAAACCGAGGAAGTTTACTACTTTTAAATTAATGCTAATTATTACTTTTAAGTTTAGACTTTGAACTCTCGATGGATTTGTTTTATTTTATCGGCTTTAAAATGTGTGGAATTTTGTTGGTATGCAAATGAAAGATATGCAGATTAAGCAACTGACCATTATAAAAAAATTTTTTTTCCTATTTTCTGCAACCAGCATTCTTAGCATGTCATGTTGAATTGAGAATAGAAGTGTTTGTGATGAATTTAAAGTTTATCTGCGAAGTCCGCCACACTATCATAGGTCCATCATCCTTATATAACCCTATATCATGAGCATTTATGTTATAGTGTGCAGTGAGGTTGTATAGAGTAAATGAACCAATGAGATCGGAAGTCTCTGCAGTCTAATGCACCCATTATGATGTCAAATATGTATCGAAAGCTTATCTAATTGATGTCTTTTTTAATACTATTTGGAGCTGATTTTCAGAAAAATAGCCAACTGTTTGAGAATAAAAAATGATTTATATTCCCCAAGAAGTCCTGCATTTAACTAATAGAAGATATTTTTCAATACAAAATTTAATTTCTACAAATTTCATTAATTTATGGGGTAGATAACATGTTTAAAAAAATTTACCAAAATTTTATTTAAAAAAAAAAAATGATTTCAAAGATAATTTCAAAGTTTCATTCAAATCCGACAGTCTGATTTTTGCAAGAATTTTTAAATTGTGTTTCTCACTGCGGCGTTAAAAAAAAAAAAAGTTTGTATAATATTACATTATCCATAGTAAAGTCTGATAACAATGTGGTCACCTGCTGACAAGTTTTTTTTTTTTTTTTTAACCTTATGTAAATAAAGACAAAGCACACACTGATATAGTGTAAAGGAAAATAATCACCCACCAAATTTCTTTTTAGTTCTTTAATAAAATTATTGCTTAAACTAAATTAGGATATGTTTCGGATTTATGAATAGTTTTACTGAATCACTGAAAAAAAAAATCTTTCAGAAAGAAAAATAAAGAAAAAATACTTTTAATTGAACTTAACCTGTGATTTGAATACATCAATATTGCCTTTTTAACATCACGTAAATAATTTTATTAATTGTAAAACTTATAAAGCTTGTTATTTCTTATAACATCTGTGTACTATTTCATGTATTTATCTTTTCCAGTCTTTTAAAGAAATATTAAACCTCAATTTTAAGTTGATTTTTAGGTACTTCCACTCATTTTCAATATCTACATTCTAAGTGAATTTTAATAAACAAATGCTGTCTTGAAGATTTCAATTTAGCTTTAATTGAAAGTTAAATGATTAAATTTACTATTTCCAGTAAACAAAATACTCTGGTGTATTTCAAACAAAAATTTATATTGAGATTTTAAAAAAAACATTCCTTTTTTGGCCATTTTTGAGCAATCCAAACATTTGTAAGCCAATGTCAATTCTTGGTTTTAAAAATGTTGCAAAAATAAAATATGTTGCTGACATGTTATTTTAGGAAAATTAGCAAATTTAAACTTACATAAATCTGATTTGAAATGAATGTTACTTGCTTATTGCCCAAAATGTAGTAGAAAAGTTTCTTAATGATTTTGTTTTTCTGAGATGCTGATTCATTAGTGACAGCTGAAATTGTCAAAAAAGCTAGGTATGGCTGACCAGAATTGACATAAATTTATGAAACGTAAGTGAACATTTCATTTTTTGTTTTTAACTACTCAGTAAAATTTTCTAATTTTCAACAGTTAGCTAATATTTCATTGAATTTTAGTTTAGCTGTGTGTGTATGTGTGTGTGTGTGTGTGTGTATTCAACCATGGCAATGGTTGAATATATACTTAAGTTCAACATTGAGTGAATCTAGGCAGCTCTCGAGCTTCATCACTTCTCAACTAAATTTCAAACAGTTTAGACTTAGATAGGACACCTCCTTAGCTACATTTTGAGAAAAAGTTACATAAAAATATGTGAAGTCAAAATGGAGGCTAAGTGAGTGACTAATGCTTCTAATAATAAATCTTATTCTTTATAACTTTTTTTCTGTTTAATATTTTTGCATGCAGTTTTCAACATTGAAATTTTGATATTTTATCACTTTTGTCAGTCGGACTTTGCTTATCAGTTATCATTTTACCAGAATTTTTTGTTTTTTTAATGCAGTTGTCAGTATTACATTTTTATTAAATTAATAGCCATGCTTGGAAAAATGTGCACATGAAAAGTAATATCCTTATATTAAACCTGGAAAAGAACTGGACAAGATATTCTAGTGAAGGTAAAAAAAAAAAAAATCTTTAAATATTGCATTAAAATTTTATTTGTAGCTGCAATATTTTAAGAAATTTCTTATTTTTTACTTCACGAGAATATCTTGCCCTGTTCTTTTCCAGTTTTAATAAAATCTTGATATTTTTCATGCACTATATATATATATACACACACACACAACCTCTTGAAAGCCCAAAACTCTTAAATTTTGAGCTTGCAACTTTCACCTCATGTTACCTGTGAAACAAAAGTAATGAAAAATTGTGCAGTTCCCAATGTGTAATGTTCTTTCAGGACATGGGTGATCATGGCCCTCCACATCCCTCTGTCCTTTTTCTTATGTAACCCAATTTTGTGAAACAACTGAAAACCTTTCTTCTGATTCCCGACACTATAAAATTCCAAAGACCATTGTCCAGCTTCTAAGATTTTTTTTTTTTTTTCTTCTTTCTTGTCTTAAAAACATTTTGATTAAAATTAAATGCTAAATGTCTTATATTTCTGATTAAAGATGCCCAAAATTGACTTACTACAATGTCGTGCAGTCCCTCTGTTGGTATATTTGAATCTTGTTAGTCTATTAGAGTGGTAATGCCTAATACAGTACTAATTAAAAGTAATGTCATTATCTATTTGTCTTTGCTTTTGTTTTTAAGGTTTAAATTTTTGTTTTTTGTTTTACTTTGTACTAGTGTTGCTTAGAGTAACAATTGGTTAGGGTTGGTTGAGAGTTTTTTGGCCTGGGCTACTTGCTGACCATACCACACTCTTGCTAATCATTCTCTTGCCTTCATTATGAAGAAGGCAGTGACCTTGAGGCTCAAATACCTGACAAATCATATGATTCTTCTGACATTTTATGCTAGACTTGTCTTTGCTTATACTAAACATAACTTTGCTTTGTACTGCTGGGGAATAAAAACTGTTCTTAAATTGGGGAGGGGATAATTTTTGAGTGATCTCATGTCATTGGTAGTCTTGGGCAAGCTGTAACACTTTTTTAAAATTTTATTTACCTGTTGTCTGTCTCCACTTGGTTTCAATTAATTGCAATGGCTTCTTGCTAATTTCTTCTAAAGCTGTCTAGATTCTTTTTTTCTACCATGGTGAATTTTTTTTTTTTTTTTTTGTTTCATGCTGCACATATATTATAATACTTTGGACATGTCTCTAGACTTGTATATCTTGTAGGTTAATTATATCATCTTTCATTGCCATTGTCTTCAATTTAAAGAACACATTCTTTGATTAATTTAAAATATCTTTCAATTGTTTTTTATCCTGTGCATATAGTTGACCATGTCTGAATAAAATCTTTGGTAGTTGGTAATAGACTTGACCTTAACTTAGCAATAATTCCAAACAAGCTTTCCTTTTTGTTGGCCAACTAACTTAAAGAACTAATTTAGACTTTAATTGGTTGTCTGATAAGGAGCCACTGCAAAGAGGCAAATTCTGTTCATTTTCATAACATTTTTGAAGTCATTAAACATGACTGCATTGGTGACAAATTTTGAGAGATTGTTTAATTTTTACACTTGCTATCAAATACTTTTTGCTTTCTCAGAAACCTGATGTTTTTGAAAAACTGTCAAATAAGTTTATAAAGTTGTCTAAACTTGAAGGCACGAAATAAGTAAAACTTTAAATCGTCTGTGTGAAAAGCCACCACCTTAAATTTTGTCTGTTGTGTAAATGTTTAGTTAAATGTTTGCAAAAGACACATTTATCTTTGTAGTCACTTTTTGTAGACAAAAGTAAACAATTTCTCTAAGTTTTGGGCCTAAAATCTTTGTTAATGAAAGATTGCCATCTTTTAATACCCTGAATTGTAATAGAAGAAAACCTTGGTAAGCACAAATTTGACATTAAAAGGTGTGTGCAGGTGATTTTAGTAATCAAATCTTTGCAATAGACTTTTATAAATTTTCATGGTTATTCTTTTCAAATGAAATTGTTCAGGTTTTAGAACTTTTCTTTTCTCAATGCTTACGAATTCAAATATTGTCTATTCAAATGAAACTTAAATTTTAATATTTTTTTAAAATTTGTAATTTCTTCTCTATTTTTCTCTTTTCCAGAAAAACACAACCTATCATTCATAGAGACCTCAGCTTTAGATTCAACTAATGTGGAAGCAGCCTTTCAAAATATTCTAACAGGTACGTGTATATTCTTATTCATTTATTAAATATGGGAGAAGTAGTGGTGCACTCTTTTGATTTACTTTTGATTTAAAACCTGATGGCCATGTTGACACACCATCAAAAATAGATACATTTATCTCTCTTTTACATGTCATTTTAAAAAGCAAAACAAAAATTTCGATATTTAAATCCATTGAATAACCATTTCTATGAGGAAATCCTTGCTTCTTCAGCAACAGCGAAACCAAAATTTTATTTACTCAAATGTGTTAAGATTTTATACCAGTAGAAGTCCTAAAATTTTTTTCCATACACAGGAAAATAAAATGGGGTGGGATTAACAACTTTTGAATGTAAGGAATTATTGGCAAAGCAGACAGATACTTGTCTCATATTAGAAGACATACCCCTCCCCTATAGTAATGGCTATTCAACAGCTTTATATATCAATTTTTTTTTTTTTATATTTGGCTCTGTAAATAGAATGTAATATTTGCATCGAGCCCTCCACCTGGATCAATTTTAACATTAATGAAACTGATATTAATAGGTAAATCCCAAAAACCAATCCTATTTGATCATCTTTTTGGATTAAAAAAAAAATATGTATAAATGACTCGGAAAAGTTATCAACATGCCAGGTTTTAATTTCTTTGTAAGTTACTGATTACAATCCATTTCTGTTAAAGTAGTTGTTAATGTTCTGATTTCTTTCACTGTTCTGAAAAAAGTCTTCTAACAGTATTTTTTATACATTGTCTCTGTTGCAAATGAATATCTGGCTATACATTATGAGCATATTGCAATTCTGCAAATTCTCACTAGGTCTGCTATGAAAAACTTCATGACTGTTTAATCACATTAGCAAAACAGAAGCCCATATATGATTAATTTCATATCTGAAACATCAACAAAACAATTTCTAAAGGATTAATGGTTATAAATTTTAATCTGATATTTTTTGCTATTTCAAACATGATTTTTTTAGTGTCTAGCCATGTTTGAACTAGATACTATATATATAGTCATCCGCAGACAGATCTGTTTCGCTGTATCACAGCTCATTAGTACGGTTAGACTCCAATTGCTTTTAACTCAGGATTGAAACCCGATCGAATTAGCTTCAGTCGGCGATTCTATCTCTGGGCTATGGGCGTTCAGTAGAAGGCACTTTTTAGCATATACATTATCATTATACACACCCAGTACTCTAATTCATTACGGAATGAGCGATGCATACAAGCCAGTGTAGCTACTGTTTTTCAGTCTACCATTCTTCCAGAGTGCTCAATCAGGGTGTGAGAGTGTAAATAAATATAGATTATATATATATATATATATATATATATATATATATATATATCAGAAATTATTACATGAATGTTATATCTCTACAAAAGTAGTTATTCTGTTTCGACACTTCTTGTCTTATCAAGTGATGAGGTTTATTTCAAGTTGAAGGGTTTTAAAAGGTTAAAACAAGCCAAACCCATTTACTCAGGGAGGCGTTGTTGTATACATATTCTACAAATTAGAAGTTACTTTATTCTGATTGGTTCACATTGTGTGAGGACCAATCAGAATAAAGTAACTTCTAATTTGAAGAATATGTGAGCAGACTCAAAAATAAATCTTGGTCATTTGCATTAATATTTGATTAAATTGAGATCATCATTATTAATTAACTATTAGATTCACTTTATTATTGCGAATTTTTAAAAAATTCTAAGTTTCTAAATTTATTAGATTTAGAAAGTTATTCATATATTAAACAAGGAAGAGATAGAACGCCCACAAAAATAAACCTACAGACACATACAGATTAATATACGCATGCATATATACATACACAAATTTTAAAATTTTGTTTTTATTGACTTGTCAAGATGTCTGTTAAATTTTAAAGCTCGATTTGGAAACAGGCTGAACCACCACAATATTGGATACACGTAAGAGCAAATTCGTAACTTGACTAGCCTTGAATGAATGAGGTCATAGCAGACACAATCATTTCAGGGCATGAACACATAAACATAATTAGATTAAATACTCATGCAAATACACAAGTTAAAAACAAAAACGTACACGACTAAAAACTCCAGATCATCATATACAAAATAAAAAAAAAATATAACCACATACATGAAAATACTTATACGAAACTTCTGGCATCAAAGTCAGTAGAAAAACTATACACCAATCAAATGCATATGCATGTACAAAATGTCACGCATATACATATATATGCCAAGCCCCATATTGTTTACATGCAGTTATGTTTGTGTGAGCCTCAGTGGTTGAGTGTGTGTGTCTGCACCTGCACAAGTCAATAGGTGTACCAGTGTGTATCTATATCTGTGTTTGTATAAAAGACATCATGACAATAAATTTTCCTCCTACTTCCACAAAAATACATCAATATACGTATCCCTACATATATCCAATATTCTTGAAAAAAATTTAATCAGTTTGTCTTACCATTGCAAAAGTGTGAAACCCAGGATCACAGACCTACACCTACAAGCTTATTTCGCTGTATCACAGTTCATCAGTGTGGCTAAACATCCACTTGCTTCTGGCCGGGATCAAAACTCAGCCAATTTGGTGTCAGTCAGTCACTAACCCCTAAGCCATTGGCACATGGAATTGGATAAGGGAAGTTTTAGCATGTTATAGATAAGGTACACACACACACACACACACACACACGCAAGTCACTGAAAGAACTCAATTCATTGCTGAAGAGTAATGCATAAATTGCAGAAGTGGTAACTTTTATAAATTTTCTTCTCTAGAGAGCTAAATCGTGATGAGAGCATAATATTTGTGTGCGTGTGAAAAATGACAAACCTGTAAAAACAAGATAATCTCAAATTTATCAAATGTCAAAAAGGTAAAAAATAGAAAATTCATGTGTTGAGCATGCTCTCTCGTGCTATATATATATATATATATATATATATATATATATATACACACACACTTTTAATGCCATTCATCCCCAGAAAATAACCCACAAGCGGTCCCTCTTGACATACATACAGCATCTACTTTCTAACAAAATATACCCTTCAATTTTGTTTCAGTCTAAACTAAACTAAACTAAATTATACATTTAATAAATTAAAATTTGATTTATAACAGCTTTAAACAATGTGAGAGCCAAAAATGAAAATTCAAATCTACAAACGATCAGGTCATAATATGCACGTGATGATTGCATAGTGCATGAAACTCCTAGTTGGGCTATAGACATAGGGTAATATGTATATTTATTAATATATACTTAATAGTTCTATTACACTGAGCACTGTTTTATTAACACCAGAAAAGTGTGTGTGTGTATGTATATATATATATATATATACACACACACACACACACACACACCTCTCTTGTAGATACATGTACAATCTCTTTTAGAGACCAGCTCTCAAAGTTGACCTTTAAACATTTGTTCGGAAATAAGTTTTCAATTAATCTGTTTTTTGAATATTAAGTTTTTTTTTTTTTTTTTTTTTCCCCCCTCTGTGTTGATAGAAAAAACAGTTCTAAATGATCATTTTTCGGCACTTTTTTTTTTCTATTTATGACCATGGATAAATTTCTGCTCTCCATGTCAGTGCTTTCACTGTCTGAAATAGAAAACTACATATCAATAACCTACAATCTTGAGCATTAACAGAACTTTTTTTTTTTTTTTTTTTTTTCCCCCTCCTTAAGTTGCCCATTTTCCTGTTGAAACACTTCAGTTTTCAGATGTTTTACTTGATGGTTTCGTTTTTTTTTTTTTTTTTTTTTCCTCTATTTCTTTTTTTTCATTTCAGAAATCTACAAAATAGTTTCACAGAAACAGATCCGTGAGAGCCCAGATGATGATAATTCAATCAGCACAAATGTCCAGACGATCACTGTTGCTCCAACAGACACTTCTCCAGGGGTGAAGAAGCAATGCTGTACTGCGTAACATGATTGCAGGGGAGGGCAAAACTGGCTGCAGAGACCAATGGACAGAAACACTTGGGGGGTGGGGTGGGGGTGTCAGGGCTGGGATGAGAGCAAGCAGGCAGGCTGCTGGCTAGATGGTGGGGAGGATGACGGTGGTGGCGGCATCAGCATCAACTGACTCTCTGTACTACAAGCAGGCAGACGACCCTTACAAGAGTAGCTAGTGCAGCTCTTACTACCGCTACTACTACTGTTAACTATCCCTCCTCCATCTGTTACTAATTATTAGTCTTACTATTATTACTATTATTATTACTATTACTACTACTACTACAGCAGCAACAGCCTGGCTTCTTGTAGTGATTGGAACTAAAAGCTGCATGATCATTTTTGGTTCTTATTTACCTTCAACATGTGCTGACTGCGTCTGTACATAAAATATCTCCGTGGCTTCACTTGAACTTGATCATGTACCAAAGTTTTTAAAAGAAGGGTGGGGGAATTTGAACTTCTGATCCCTCCAGGCTGTTATTTGTTTTTTTTTTTGTTTTTTTTTTTCCTTTTTCTTCCTCTCTTCTCTCTCCTTTTTCCTCTATTAAGAAAAAAAATAAAAATTTCTTGCTAAAGATCAATCAAAGGCTGATCACTTTTTTTTTTTATGCTTTCTAATATTTTTTATTGATTTAATAAACA
Organism: Ascarosepion bandense; assembly: GCA_037127315.1. NCBI lineage: Eukaryota > Metazoa > Mollusca > Cephalopoda > Sepiida > Sepiidae > Ascarosepion > Ascarosepion bandense. The sequence continues at coordinate 1,181,921 of JBBBDQ010001167.1, read as the reverse complement.
TTGCAGTAGTCAGTTAAACCTTTTCCACCTCCTCCACCCCACTTTTTCTGACTACTTCCTCTTTCTTTCTCCTTCAATGCTAAGTTTTGTTAATTTACTCTTTAAAAAAAAATTATCCTCATCTCTTATTTTATAATATAATTTTCAGCTGCTACAGTTTTTTCTTCATAGATTAAAATAAAAAAAAATATTATATACACAAATAAAACTGATTTCTCTATGAGTTGTGAACAAATATCTTGTCTTATTTTTTTCTCCCATCTCTTCACAATAAAAAAAAAAAACACAAAAGAAAATCCAATTGTTTCCTTGAATATGTTTTTATAATATCAAATGTTGTCTAATGCCTTCCAGAATACGCCAAATTTCTAAGTTAATCAGCTTAGCAAATAAATAAATCTTTCCAGATTTTCATGTTTTTTTTTTTTTTTTGTTTCTCGTGTGATTGAAAAATATTAAGGAAAAAAAAAAATTTAAGTACATGTTGACTGATGTCTGCCTTTTTTATTGTAAAGTTGAGTTTTCAGTCAAAGGGTACACTACTACAAGGTTGACGTATTAGTAATGAGGTGGATGGGTCTGTGTCTAGCACCTGGATAGTTGAGTGAATGTCTGCTTATGGTTAAGAAATAGTGTCTTATGTTTCAGTAAAGGACTTTTTTTTTTTTTTTTTTTTTTCATCCCACTTTCTCTTTATGTTCCTACTGTCTGCCATGTTCAATAAATAGCATTTAATCATCTGCTTCGCTGACATCAGTACCCTTAATTCCCCCCACCCCACAATTTCTTTCCTGTCCAAGACATGGTCATTATGAAAACGATTTCAACAGAAGAAAAATGCTCTATATAATAAATAATTAAAAAAAAAAAAAACTATACTATAGCGAGGTCGATTAAAATGAGCTTATCTCCAGAAAAGAATTTAAATAAAATTTTATAGGAAATGTTAAGTGATCAAAAAGAGTTAAAGAAAAGTGAAAATAGTTAAAAACCTTATCTGTTCAAATTTTTTTTTTTTTTATTCTGGAAGTCCGATTCTTCATCTTCAAACTCCCAGTGGAATGGAGATAAAAATTCATATGTACACAAATATGCCTCCTTTTTTTTTTTTTTTATTTGCTTTTATTGTTAAACATGTTTTCTCCATCCAAAAAGAATCTGTCTTAATACACACTTAATAAATCTTTTTCCTTCCCTCTCCTTTAAAGCCATTCCAAACTTAAACAAGTTCATTTTTAGCTAAGAGTATTTGCAAATATTTACTTTATTTAAAATGTCCAAGATGAAATAATTTAAGCTGTTAAAATATCACACACAGTTATCTGAACAGCCATTATACCTTAGGCAAGTCTTCTGTTTGTCTACAATAATCAGTCTAGCAATATCTTATTGCATTGAGTATAAAATGCTAGAACCAAGATGTGAAAAAAAAAAAAAAAAATTGCATTAAATTTTTGCCTGCTATTTCAACAAATATGCTTCATATACACTGCTGTTGTTAGAAACTGTAATTTCCAAATATTATAGAGGGTTTTAACTTCAGTTCTGCTCGCTTATTTGAATGTTGTTTTGGAGTCAATCCATACAGGTTTATCAAAAATGCATTTTGAAATAAAGCAGTTTCTTCCTAGAGAAAATGAGCACTTTATTGCAAGTTAAAATGTTTTAAATAATAAAAATTGCTTAGTTGAAATCCATTTCCTTAAACAAGCCAGTAGAAAAATTAAATCTTGTAAGAATTTTTTCTTTTCAGTATCAAAATAATTCTTTGAAACGTTTTGATATCATTTTTTTGTCAAGACTTCATGACAAACCATTTCCAATTTGTTCACATTATATTTGAATATCTTTAGTTTTGACAAATGTCTTTAAGCAAAAGAAATAAAATTACAGAAACCAAACTATTCTTTTTCTTTCTGCCTCCTGAAGCTGCTAGTATTGTGCCATGTGCAGTACCAAATTGTCCACTGTTCCTAGCTTTATCTTGAAATGCACTAATTGTACCTAAATCCTCCAATATGTAATTGCCACTAATAGATTTTTAGGCAGCGGGTAACACGCCTTAAACAAAAGGGCAACAATCGAATAAAGAACATCGTGGTTACTCCCCTTGAATTTTAAAAGAATTAAAAAAATCTTCAAATGAGATTGCATTAGTTTCTGAAGTTTGCGTCGCAGAAATGTTACACACACACACACACACACACACAGTAAAGACTTTAATTTATTTATACCCATTGTTCCTAATTTGGGTCCAAAACTTATTTCTTGAGATATATATCCCTTGTAAAATTTGTAATCTTTTGTTATTCATTTACAACCAAATGACTGATATCTAACTATAGCCATTTCAGGCTGGTCTGTGATTGGACTTTTTGCTTGTCTGAATAAATATGCTTTTTAACTGATGGCAAATATATAAAGTCTCACTTACCCTTTTGTTATATATTTTTTTTCTCTTTTTCTTTCATATATAAAGACAATTAGGAAAAACATATTTTGACAGGTTTCACCAATCGATCAATGTAATCAGAAAAATTGACTTATTTCAACAAAATCTACATCAGTGGATACGACTTACGTTGGTCATGTAAACAAGATACATATTTGTGTTAACTTTTTTGATGTCCCACAGTTTCAGTATCAATTTAGTGAGAAAGTCCCATGGTCAATGGATCTCTTGCAATACCCAACTAAGCTACTTCAGTATATCATCTGTTCCTATTAAACTGGTGTTGAAACCATGCAGAATATAGAAACTTTAAGACAAAGATAATTAGTAAAATCCAATTACAAAAATAGTTTTAAAAACAAAGTTACTGTGATAAACATAAATAGTTTCTACTCATACTAATGTAGATTTTAAAATAAAATTTCTTTTCTGACAATGCTAATTGATTGGCAAAACCTGTCAAAATATAATTTCCAAATTGTCTTATATACTCTTCAACTGAAAGTATTAAGTTGTTTTTCCTTTTTGTTCTTTCACCAATGAACAATTTTTTTTTAAATATCTTTTCGGATCTGTTAATTGTTGGCGTCTATGTTGTTTTTTTTGTGTCCCCCTATTTCTCTAAAGTTTTTCACAATCTTTTTGCTATCTTATGTTCTTGTTTATTGCTAACACTTGAAAATGTCAATGTTATGAGATTTTTTTTTTGTTTTTTAAGTTATTTAATTAAAAAAAAAAAAACGGTCACAATTTTTTTTCCAAGGCTATAATTATGAAATTCCATTGCAAAATCAGTGATTTGCTTTAAACAGCAATAGTTTTATACTTCAATCTAATATCAAATTCTTTTTCTTCCAGAAAATGCTATATATATATATATATAGATATTACCAGTCCAAAGCCTGGATCTTAGGACAGTTTCTCCTCCCAAGTGGGGGAGACCAATTGAAATGCTACTGGAGAGCACATTTTTTATTTAAAGATTTCTTGAATATTCAGATGGGTAGGCAAAAATACTGTTCAAATGTCTACTCAAGTATTGGTATCCACTAAAATCACATTTAAAGTAATAAAACTGTCAGTTTAAGAGACAAAAAGAAACCATTACTGATACTCTCTGAAGAATGGACGTCTTCTGACATGAGTCTAGATGCTGAAGGTAACGTCTGTCTCATAATGGCCAATGGTACAAAGACATTTAACAAACATCTCTCGTGAGATGCAAATCAAAATCTTTACGACTTGAAATTTCATTTTTCTTTTTATTTATGTGAAATTTTATACGAGATGTCTAAGAGATGGGAGAAATCTTGATATTGACAGATCAATAAAATCTAGACTTTTACTTGCAAACGAATATTGCTAATTTCCTTTTATTTATATGTATATATATATATATATATATATATATAATCTCAAAATATGGGTGGAATAATATTCCTTGTCCAAAGAAACACTATTTTTTTTAAAAGTGCTCAATACAAAGTAGAGCTAATAATATTTATTCAGAAATTAAAAGATGGATATGTCACGATATCACTACAAAAGTAGCTATTTTGTTTCGACACTTCTTGTCTTGTCAAGGGATTCAATTTAAAATAACCACATCACTTGACACGACACAAGAAGTGTTGAAACAAAATAGCTATTTTTGTAGTGATATCGTGACATATCCATGTTATAATTTCTGAATATATATATATATATATATTCCTCTGTCACAAATTGTCTTGAACTTTTACCAGACCGATTTTTGCTGAACTTCTAGGGTAAAAAAAATTTTTTTTTTTAACACCCCCCCCCCCCCAATAATATTATGTTGCAAAATGAGAATCACTTGATTCCTGCATCTTTGAAGCCAAGACCTTGTCCTTGGAACATTTGAAAAAGTTTACTGTAACTTTTTTTTTTTTCAAATATAAAAGAATCCTCCTCCATGAACCATTTTTAGATCTCTCTACCTCTTTCTTGCTTTCTTGAGAGAGAGAGAGAGGGTTTTTTTTTTTTTTTTTTTTTTACTCTCTGGGCATTAACCTTAGTAATGGATGCAAGAAAACTAGTTATTAAAATTGACCATATACAAATTATGTATTAGTGCTTCATTTAAAGTAACATTTTTGAGTTTTTATAACTTCTAAACAAAGTTGCCTACTTAAAAATAGTTCGTCTTTTTGCTTTTTCTTCCATATGAAACATTTTCATTAGGAAAAATGAAGCATAACTTATTTGCTCAACCCTGAATATAATATAAGTTGTGTCGAAACATGAAAGATTTTTCTTACCCTCTGACTTTGCCTTTTCATTTTTTAAAATTATTTCTCTCTCTCGTTACTATTAGTTTTAAATGCTGATCTTTCAATCTATTCTAAATTGCTTTTGTTGTTTAGTCAAATTTGAAAGTGGGTGGAAGGAAACCTGTTGTAAGTTGAAGATTGCTTTCTTAAACAGTAATTTATTTTTCATATTTAAATAATTATTTAATCCTGTTTTCAAAATCTAATCTTATCAAAACTTCATTTGGTACAGAAAGCTCTGCAAAAAAAAAAAAAATTCAACATCAAGCAAATTACAAAGCATTTTTTGATTTTTGGAACATGAAAAGTTTTAGAAGAATTGCAATTTTTTTTTTTTTTTTTTTCTCTCTCTCTCTCTCAAGTGCTTTGTAGTAGATGTAATATATTGACTGTTTATAATTGATATGGCTTTTCTCAAAGATGTTAAAAAAAAAATTTTTTTTTTTTCTTAATGAAACTTGGTTAACTCTTGTTTTAAGCATTTCTTGCTTTCTGTCCATACTCAGTACACTAGTGTACTTGTAATATCTTCATTCTAATTATCTTTGAACAAGATTTGTTCTTCAAATGTGTCAAGTTTTTTTCTGACCAAGAAAAAATAAATAAAATTAAGGATTAAAACTAATGTGCATTTTAAAAACATGTATGGTGATTACTTTATCTCCCCCCTCCCCAACACACACACACACTATTTATTTTACATTTTTTAAGAAAACATTTCCTTTTCAGTGACACTTCTATCAGATCAGCAAGCAAAAACAAGAAGAAAAAAAACGCAATATATACCATGTCCCGAATCTCTCTCTGCTCTTTGCATGTCACTCTCATGTCCCCCCACCCCACAAAAAATCAAAAGAGAAATACAATATAAATGGACAGGGATGAACAGCAGCCACCACGCTCCTTCCCACCCAACTTTACTTCTTCCCCCCACCCCTCTTCAGCAGTTCGAGCGCACTGTCTTCAACACCTCTGGTACAGCTCTCCTTCAACATGGGGCAGCCCATTACATTATCCTGTCTATTATCACTTATAATAATAATGCATATGTATAATTTTGTGTAATAAAGAGCTGATGAGATCCTTATATGTTGACTTCGTTTGACCCTTACTCATTTAAGACTTTTTTTTTTATACATTCTATTATTTGATGCCCCCCCCCCCAAACCCCTGCCAGCATTTACTAAGTCCTTTGAACAGAGGCCAATTTCCCTATCTTTATCTTTCAATTAGTATGACTTCTTACAAAACCTAGTACAGCAGTTTAACATTGATTTTTCAAACCCTGGAGAACACAATCTTCTTGACTGGCTGTCTCCTAAGGTTAACTCATTCCATAGTTTTGAATTATTAGTCCGATGCACACTACCCAGCATGGGGGTTGAAATTAATGTCACCAAATTTACAGACTAACATTTTAATGTTAGTTGCACACAAAATATGTCTCACAAGATCGCATGTAAGTTGCGATGGTTTTTCAAAAGCGTATCTTTTTTTTTTCTCCCCAGCCCCCGTTGTGTGCATCAGAATAAACTGATTTTATTGTATACAGAAAAAAAAACAAAAATTCAGTTTTATTTGACTTTATTCAGCTAATGTTGAGTTTAATTTATTTTCAAATTTTATTTTAAGTTGATATTTTAAGTTGAATATCTAAAATACATTCCCCAACATGGGGCCAAAGATAAGGAAGTCAGTAACAAAGCATCAGAAATGAGACCCGGATATAAGAGATTTTCTCTGGTCCCAAATTACAGCCTGTGGTAATGTATATAAAATAGACGAAACCTGGATATAAGAGAACCTCTATCCGGTCCCAACAACTCTCTTATAGGCAGGTTAATGCTTTATCATAAAAAAAAATAAAAAAAATTTCAACACCTGCTTAAAAGTTTACAAAAATGAGTCAATCAGTTAAGTGCCATACATGAAACACGCTTGGGTGATCATGTCTCAAAAGAGACATGACTGACTGGGCAGAAGATTATCCCGCAGTAGGTTGCCATTGCATTCTGCGGTAGACTGATTGCCAGTCAAGGTTATAGAACCCAGTCTGTCCTGCTATTTAACCCATAACTGGAAGGAAGAGACGGATTAATACCTTTCCCAAGGGTATTTGTGCGTAAGTGAATACAATGGATTCAACTGGAATTCAAACTCAACTCCCCGGTTTCTCATTCCGTGCTGATGGCACATTCTATTTTTTCATTATGCTATACCCCCCCCCCCTCATGTGATGCATTTGCACAATCACTGTTCTTTTTTTCTTCTCTGGCTCCACAATTTGATGGCCTGCAACTAATTTTCTAAAAAGCAAAGTAGGCCTTCACTTTATTTTTATTATGTAGGACCCTTCTAGGTATTCAGCCAGTTTGGTACCATACATGACACACACTTTGATGATCATGTTTCTTTTGATCTTTGACGGACAAGGGAGAAGATTTTCCTGCAGTAAGTTGCCATTACATTCTGTAGGAGACTGGTTGCCAACAATAGAACACAATCCGTACTGTTATTAAACCTATAGCTGGAGGGAGAAGAGATGGATTAATACCTATCCTAAGTGGATTTATGCAGAAGTGAACAACAAATTCAAATAAAATTCAAAATTGGCTCTTTTGATTTCTCCTTCCAAGTTGATATCCACAATGTAAAAGGTATTAAAAAAGACTTGAAGGAAACAGTGAGCAATAGCTGTACAGTACCCCCTCCAAAAAAAAAAAAACAGGGTAAAATAATGATACATGGAGAAAAATCCACAAATATATATATATATATATATATATTACAGACAAATCTGTTTCGCTGTATCACAGCTCATCAGCACGCTTATACAGCCGATCACTTTTTACCCAGGATTGAAACCCGACCGAATTGGTGTCAGTCGGTGATTCCACCTCTTAGCTACAGGCGCTCGGTAGAAGGAGACAAACTGTTTAGCGTGTATATTATCATTATACACACCCAATAGCTGAGAGTGTTCTAATTCATTGCTGAATGAACCATGTGTAGATGCCAGAGTAGCTACTGCTTTTCAAAGTCTACCATTCTTCCAGAGTGCTCAGTCAGGGTGTGAGAGTGCAAATAGATGATTATCAGAATTTAGCTACCAACCTCCTTGAGACAAAATGTGTATATATATATATATATATATATATATATATATATATATATATATATATATATATAATCATGTCGCCCCAAGCAAGGCATTTTACTGCCACTGTTGAGCAGAGGGTTACATAGGCAAGTTATGAGAAAAAGAGTGACAGGTTACAGGGAGTGTAAGGAAGAGGGTGGGAGAAGGATGAGAATACTGATGAGAGTGGGGTGGACGAAGAAAGAAGCATGAGAGAGAGAGAAAGAGAGGGAGGATGCAGGTTAGTGAGATAGGAGATGACTATTGACTTTACATTTGAATTCTTCAAGATTGTAGCTGTCAGGATAGCAAGTAAACGGAAGTGAATTGTACAGGCGGCAAGTGCGAGAGAAGAAGCTGATGGAGTAGAATTTGCATTTACAATTTATTGGTTTCACAGTAAAAGAGTGGGACCTAGTTGCTAATCTTGTGGCTCAAGCAAATTCATGTATGGGGGGGGGGTACCAGTGAGCTAAGTTCATCTGAGCATAAGCCATGAAAGTATTTATAGAAGAGACAGGGAAGACACATTGTGCCGGTGAGAAAGTGACTGTAACCGATCTGCCAAATCGGTATCGATCACGTTACAGATTCTCCGTTGGATTTTGTCAAGGACCCCTAAGTGGATAGCAGGAGCACCTGCCCTGATATGACAGCAGTATTCAATGCACGGGCGGATGGTAGATTTATATATGTGCAAGATGGTTTCAGGCGGGAAAAACTTCCTGGTCCTACACAGAGAACCGACCTTCTTAGCAACGGATTTAGCTATAGCTAGGGTAAAAATTAAATGCTTAATTTTCCCAAATGAGACTCTTCCCCTCAGCAAAGCCTTGTCTAGGTTGCTCTCCGCCCAAAGGAAAATCTTATGCTTAGTTAGTCACTGAAGAAGACTATCACCACCTTTAAATTTCTTATTTTTCATTGTTTTTGACTTTTTTCAGCGCAGTCTTATCGATTATTACATAAAGTTTCCGATTTATCAAAAAACATTTGAAAAAATTTCAATATTTAAACAATTTGGGTGAGGCTCAGTTTCTCATGCAACGTTATAGTAAATAATTCTGGAACCACTCGTGTTGGGGTCGCCTTGTTTTGTTTTTATTTTTTTTTGGGGGGGGGGGGGAGGCGAGTTGTTGCTCTTGTTTTTGTCTTTTTCAAGTTTTCTTTAGTTCTTACAATGACATCTTCCTTGGAAAACCCAAGAATGGCTTTTATTCAAAAATTTCGCAAAGGATTCAGTTGTTGAATATGCGCAAGCAAAAAAGTTAATTGCACAGTATCGATTTATTATAAAGTTATATGAAAAATTGAGCCTTCACCCAAAATTTATTAAATTACTGTTTAATCGATAAGATTGCACTGAAAAAAAAATGATAATCATCCAATTTACAGGTGGTGGTAAAGTCGTACCGGCGAGTTGTTTCAAAATGGAGGATCGATTTACTATAACGTTGTATGAAAAACTGAGCCCCCTTCTAAAATTGTTTAAATATTGAAATTTTTTTTTTAATTTTTTTTAATTTTATTTATTTATTTATTTTTGTCAGTCGGAAAGTTTAGAGGGTAATCAATAAGATTCCACTGAAAGAAGTCAAAAACAATGAAAAACAACAAATTTAAAGGTGATGGTAATCTTTAGATTCGCCGGTTTTTTTTTGTTTTTTTTTTGTACTATTCAGCTAACAATGAAAAACAACAAATTTAAAAGTGGTGGTAGTCTCCTTCAGGTCCGCCAAAAAACCTATGCAATGCTCTATCTGTTAATTTGTAAATTGTGCAAGAAACTATTTAGAAATAGTATCCAATTACTTAAAATTAAAATTAAAAATAAATTATTTATTTATTTACATTTGGTATTTATTGCCGGCAATATGTGAAGTACATGTGCACTGTACTTATTAATACACATTTGTTTCACAAAAATTTTAATTGTATCCTTTTTTTCTATATGTGTGACGCTTGCCTCGTCAGTCGTTGATGGCATCGATACAGCAGCTGGTCCTCGGGTTGAACTTTCCTGCGGTGATCTCCCTTGTCCATGTTGTGAATTTGATCTCAAGAAAGTCACGTTGAATTCTCGCTAGATGTCTCTCTGTCAAGTCAAACCAACGTGCACAATTGGGCAAATGAAAACGGCACCAAAAATAAAATGAATGACGCCTGAATAAATTGTAGAAAGTCTTTATGTACAAAAGGGAAATAGAGAAAAACAATCACCAATCGTCTTCTTCCTAAACCCTGTTCCTATCAATCTGGCAACGGAACGGAAGTTTCGACCAAGTAGTAATTTGCGAAGCATTTTACTTATTATTATTAATTCAAGTTTTTGATTGGCAATATCACTTCACCTCCGGTCGGAGTTTTAAGTTTGTGGCGACTCGAATTGACTTCGTTTCACTTCACACCGAAGCTTCACGGAAATTGCCGAAGAACTGTGTTTGAGTATGGTGGGTAAGGCCGGCAGCGGCGGTAAATCGACTTCGTTTCCGTGCAGTGCCGGAACTTCGATGGGCTCTCGGACCCGAACTGGAACTTCGAACTTCCCGTCCGGCTTTGAACTCTAGTTGGTCGTTTCATTACTTTGTCTGCAAAAATCACTTCTTGCCTGTCTTTAACTTTAATTGGCCGGTACTGTTTGACTTTAACACTTTTCGGTCGGTTGGCGGCAGGCTTCGCTACGGTTAGCACCCAACGGCATGGCGTCTATCTGTCTCTTTACATCTTCAGCCAAGAGCTCTATGGAAAGCGACCGGCCCTGCGGTGAGCGCCCAATTGTTTGGCGCCTATCTCTGTCGTTACATCTCTTGGCCGAGAGCCGTCTGGAACTGACTTTGGTCCATCTGGGCTCTGTATTTTTGCTTGTCCATGTTTTACTGGTGTGGAGAACGACGGACACTGGGTGTGTCTATGCAAAAACTAGTCTCTGGCTCTTTCAGCCAATAAAATCACTCTCTCTCCCACCTTTGGTCGGAGTCACTACACGACGTCAGCTTTTTTTTATCTTCTTCTATTACATTCAGCCAATGAGATATTTTTCTCTTTACCCGTTTTGGGCAGAACCTATGACGTCAATTCCTTTCTCGGGAAATCCCAATTCAGTCATTCTCATAATTAATTAATTGTCCTTTTCTCTCCATCAACAAATCAACTTAAACTTTGCACTTAGCTGAATTCCCCAATACGCAAACTTACTCTCTTTTTACTGTGTCTATAGTTTGCAATAACCTTATTCGTCTTTTTGCTTTCTGATTCACAGACACTGATTCCGTTCGCGTTCTGTGAAGACTCACTCATCACTGTCTGTTGACACTTTTGACCTTTATACCAGTTAGCATATACCAAAATTTCAGCTGGGATTTTTTTTTTTTTTTTTTTTTACAAAATTTCATTATCACTTTCCGTTGCTGGAAACTGACAATGTCTCTTTCGTTTTGATACCAGCTGTGTTGTCGAGAATTTAGAAAAACAAAAAAAATTTCCCAGCTAACCTCTGGTCGCAAACAATACCATTTCTGTCAACAATTGCCGCCCGAGCGAGTGATCTCGATTAACTTCGCTGCTTCAGTCTAAATGAATAAATTTCACGTGTTAATTTGAAATTCATATTTATTTTTAGTTCGTTTGCAATCTTTTGGAAAATTGAATTTTTTCCCAACAAAACAAATATTGTCTTTTTTTTCCTCTGTTCATATTGGAACAGAATAAATTTTTTCTAGTTGGTTCTTTTCTCTATCTGTAATAATTAATAATAATAAAACTAACCTAATCTTTCCGTTCTTCCCGTGTTAAATATTGTCATATATGTACGTTTTGAAAATGTTATTTATTTGTTATGAAAAGTAAATGATAATGTTGTGGGGGCAGAAATGGGTAACATGGAAGACTGATAATTGTTGTTGTTGTTACTGTTGTGGAGATTAATTCCTTCTCTGCTTTGGCAAACGTAAATCCAAGTAGAATAATACCTTGAATATGGGTAAATAAATCTATGATTTATTTGCATATACACAAAAGCTAGAAACTTTTATCTGTTGTTGTTGCTACGGCAACAGGAAGAAAAAATGGTGAAATTAGAACTGAAATAGACATGATTGCTGTCGTTGATGTTTCTCTCTAAGCTTGTCGATGTTGACGTGAACGCCAGCTTGTGTCGCATCTCTCTCTCTCTCTCTCTCTCTCTCTCTCTCTCTGTCTCTCTCTCTCTGCTTGTTGGTGTTGACATCGAAGCTGGTCTGTTTTGGGTTTGTTTGAACTAAAGAATATGTAACCGTCAACTGACACCGAATTAAGGTTTTAGTTTTTAAAACGGGAATGGCGCTGGCTGGTTCGTTTTATATTGTTACTAGCAGTATAGCCCGGCGTTGCTCGGGTGTAATGAAAGCTTTAAAACTAATCCATGGTCCTGGAGCTCAGACTCTTTGGACGTTGGCACGAAAGACTAGAAAGCAATAGTTGTTTCCAGTTAAATCGAAACCGTAGACTGAAAGAAAAATGAATGGATGTAAGTCAAATTTTGATTTCAAGTTTTTCGTCGTAAACTGAATTTTGAAGGCTAAATAAGTCCCCTGAGTAAGTGGTATCATGGCTGAGACTAAGAACGACAATTATACCTACTTAGAGCCAAACGTGAAGCAAAAACTAAAATAAAAGGGCTGAAGAAAATGCAGACATACAGGCAGATAAACAGACAAACACACACAAACATCTTGTCATATATATATATATATATATATATATATATATATATATATATTATCGATTTTCTGCACTATTGTAAGAACTGTAACCTTGAAACTTCTGAATATCGTTTCTTATGTCTTTGTCTATGAGTGTATCAAATTTGATTAAAATCGAACCACTCCTTCTATAACCGGACTTTTTCGATTATCGATTTTCGATATTTATCGGGGGTACCTCGACACAAAACCTAGCTAAGAACACTCGCAGACGCTTATAGTACGACTGTGCAAATTTTCAAGAAAATCGGTTCAGTCGTTTCGGAGTCTATAGGTAACGGACACACACACACACACACACACGCACACACAAAGTTCCATTTATAAATAAGGTTAGATTTAGATAAAGCGGGTGTATGCGGGTAGTGCTTATGTACAGAAAACAGATTTATGCAGTCTGCTTTGTGTCGTCGAGCGATCAACATCCGGTCTGTATAGAAAAATATATGAGGCACGACACTAGCATTGTAGTTGTAGGTGAGCCCCCTTTCTTTCCTGGCAACCAATATTTAATTTGGCAAACATGAATATTCACTCTTCAGCAATGTTTATTATTTTAAAAGCGATCTTTCCCCATGACACCGCTTTTTTAATTGTCTTCACTCTTCAGCAATGTCCATATACATGGGCTTGGTGTTTATGTCAGTGAACAACTCCCTCTAGCCAGGGTCACAGCTCTTGAATCCCTGGATCATTCTTTCATGTGCTTCCGTCTCTCACTTCTAAGCTCGGTTAGCTATCTCTTCTTCCTCTACCGCTCCCCCTCCTCCTCTGTTCGGTACTTGATAGCCTCTCTATCAATATCGACAAGGCCATTTCTTCTCACCCATCTGCCCATATATTTGTGTTTGGCGATTTTAACGCCCACTACACCAAGTGGCTTGAAAACTCTGTCACCGACCTTGCTGGGATCCGCACCATGTATTTTTCAATAACCCAAGCTCTAACGCAAGTGGTGGACTTCCCCACGCGTTTCTCTAATAACCCTAACGGAAGGGACTCTTTACTAGACCTCTGCTTTACCTCCATTCCAGACTCCTGCACTACCAGGCAGCTCTGCCCTCTCGGAAACTCTGACCACGCCGTAGTTTCCGTCAACATCTCAATCCACTCTTACTCTACCCAAAAAACCCAGACCAGCAGAATATCATACTGCTACCAGAGAGCAGACTGGGATTCGTTCCGAGACTTCCTCTGCGACGTCCCCTGGAACAACGTCTTCGGTCTTCCTGTCGAAGACTGTGCGTCCGAGGTCTCCTCTTGGGTTAAAGCTGGCATCGATGCTTTCATCCCGGCCAGGAAATTCCAGCTAAAATCAAATTCATCCCCCTGGTTCTCGCCCGCTTGCTCGGCCGCCATTGCCCACCGTAACCATTTCTTTCGACTCTACCGAAGCTACTCGTCGAACCAAAGCAGGCGCCTTTTCGCCTCAGCACAGAACAAGTGTAAAAAAGTACTGAACGAAGCTAAGAGGGCGTTTGCTACCAGAATGAAGCAACGCATAGCATCCTCTAAGTTCGGTGCCAAAAATTACTGGCGACTCTGCAAAAGCGTGCTCAACAAGAGCAAGACTTCAATACCCCCACTAATCAATGAATTTGAAGTTCTTACCGCCCCAGCGGACAAGGCTGAATGTTTTGCCCGTAGATTCATCCAAAGGATGAGCCTCTACACCTGTTCAATAGACGTGGGTAGAGTGTGAACCGGGCGATAGTTTACTCTATCTACTCCAATTGAAAAAATAAAAAAAAGAAAAGTGTGAAAAGATTGGAAAAAGAAAGCCGGAAACCACATCCCAAACAAGAAACAAGGGATGAGCCTTTTCACCTGTTCAATAGACGTGGGTGGAGTGTGAACCGGGCGATAGTTTAGTCTACCTACTCCAACTGAAAAAAAGAAAAAAGAAAAAAAAGAAAAGAGTGAAAAGATTGGAAAGAAGAAAGCCGGAAACCACATCCTAAACAGGGAACAAGGGATGAACCTTTACACCTGTTCAATAGACGTGGGTAGAGTGTGAACCGGGCGATAGTTTACTCTATCTACTCCAATTGAAAAAAGAAAAAAAAAAGAAAAGAGTGAAAGGATTGGAAAAGAGAAAGCCGGAAACCACATCCTAAACAGGGAACAAGGGATGAGCCTCTTCACCTGTTCAATGGACGTGGGTGGAGTGTGAACTGGGCGATAGTTTAGTCTATCTAGTCCAATTGAAAAAAAAATTAAAAAAAGAAAAGAGTAGTGTTTAAGTCGTAACTTTCTGGCTGGGAAAAAAGCATTGATGCCTGCTTTAACCCAAGAGGAGACCTCGGATGCACAGTCTTCAACGGGAAGACTAAAAACTTTGTTCCAAGGGACGTCACATAGGTAATCGCGGAACAACTCCCAGTCTGCTCTTTGGTAGCCGTAAGTTATTCTGCTGGCCAGAGGTTCCTGGGAGGGGAAGTAGAAGGAGATATTAACGGAAACCATAGCACGATCAGAGTTCCCAAGAGGGCAAAGCTGCATGACATGGCAAGACTCAAGGATAGAGGTGAAATAGAGATCTAGCAGTGAATCAGGTCCATTAGGGTTATTAGAGAAACGCGTGGGGAAACCACCACTTGCATAAGATTGAAAAGTTCATGGTATGGACACCAGCAAGATCTGTGACAGAGTTTTCCAGCCACTTGGCGTGGTGGGCAACAGTATTCAATGCACGGGCGAACTTTAGATCAGTAAATATGCAAGATGGATTCTGACGAGAAAAAATGTCTGGTAGGAGACAGTGACCCAAATTTCTTTACAGTCACGTTATGAGTCCATTCCTAGCTATAGGAATGGACTCCGTCAATAAATACTAACATGCATGACTTCCGGTAGACAGTCAAGAGGCAGTCGTAATGTAGTTGAGACACTGTAACTTTGACAGTTCGGACGCACACTTCTATTTGCTGACTAGTAACACTCTTACTTTGTATATATGTTCCGTTATTCAAATACACTGGTTCAACGTACCTTCTTGTTTCCGTGTCTTTCTTCCTAACCCAAACAAACCACAACAAGTAATGCAGCTACTGATTCGGTGTAGTCATTTAATTTCACATGAGTTAAAAACGTGATATCAAAACGGCACAGAATCTAGCAATTCTAAAAGTCTAGCGTCAGCCACGCTGATAAAAGTTTCTTTATAATGGTTAAAAATTAAAGCAGTTGTGCTTTAGAAGCGTTAGAATTTACAAGCCATTTCTTGCCCCATTTAACCACTGATTACCGGTCTTTTTCAAGAGCAGTTGCCAGGTTTACTTTGTCAGATCTGACGGATTTGCTACTGAGACAGGAGTAGATGATAGTGTCATCAGCATAAATACCTAGTTGGGAAAGACAGAAAATAAAGAATTGTCATGCGAGTGCCGAGTTTTCTAAGCCTTCTTTTCTCATTATGCGCGCATAGAATTTCAATTGTCTCTTTCTGATTATAAGTGTTAGTGTCTTTTTTGTTTCCATTTTCTCTAAAACTTCGTCGTTGCTCGCATATTCAGGTCGTGGTATTCTCAGCATCCTTCTGTAGGACTGCATTTCGTGTCATTTTAACAGATATACAGGGTGCGATGAATAAATTGTCG
The DNA here is from genome assembly GCA_037127315.1 of Ascarosepion bandense. Classification (NCBI taxonomy): domain Eukaryota; kingdom Metazoa; phylum Mollusca; class Cephalopoda; order Sepiida; family Sepiidae; genus Ascarosepion; species Ascarosepion bandense. Next base: position 1,165,698 of record JBBBDQ010001167.1, on the reverse strand, counting down.
TCTAAGTTACGCAAAAAGGAAAATAACACTGGTGTCATTTTAACAGATACAGGGTGCGATGGATAAATTTTCGTCTAAATTACACAAATATGAAAATGACATTGACGTGTCATTTTAACAGATCTACAGAGTGCGATTAATAAATTGTCATCTAAATTACACAAGAATGAAAATAACACTGACGTGTCATTTTAACATATATACAGGCTGCGATGGATAAACTGTCGTCTAAATTATGCAAAAATGCAAAAATATCACTGACATCTCATTTTAATATATTTACCAAACTTACACAAAATATCTTGAAATACTAAAGAGTAAATTTATTCAATAAATCGCCATTTGCTTCAATCACGGCCTCTAGAAAATTTCGAAATCTTCTGCAACTCTTCTGGACGGTCTCCTTGTTTAAGTTGATGAATGCTGCAATAATCTTTGCTTTCAGTTCATCTTTGGTGTTACAAAGAGTTTTGTTTGTCTCTCACACAGTTGCGCCCCATACATAATAACCAAAGGGGGGTTGCATTCTGGGGAGTTAGTTGGTCACATATAATACTAGACATAGTGTTTTCCAGCAGCTACCCTCTTGAATCAGGGCAACACTACCTCCTCAATGGCTTGTTTAATGGCATGTCAACTCTTTATGGGTCATTTAATGCCGAAATTTCTTTGGTAGCTTTGGTATTCTTTTTTACTATTAAAATCTATTGCTGGAAATTTTGTACAACAAAAAATATATCTTTATACTTTCTTAGCGTTTTGAACCCAGAATGTGGTTCTACAGAAGGATGCTTAGAATACCATGGACCGAACATGTGTGCAACGATGAGATTTTGGAGAGCGAAAAGGAAACATACATATCAGCAGGAAAAGATAGCTGAAGTTCCTGGGACATGTGACGATGAAGGAGAGCTTGGAGAATCTGATACTCACAGGTCAGATAGAGGGAAACGCAATGCATAACATACTTTATAGACTTGAGCAAATGGATAGTATAGCGGGTTTTGGGTGGGGTAATAGGAGAAAGGGTGTTAAGAGTCACTAAGGATAAGGAGATGTGGAAGGTTATGATCGCTTACGTCCTGAATAGACACGGCACGAAGAAGAAGAAGAAGAAGAAGAAGAAGAAGAAGAAGAAGAAGAAGGGGTTTACTATTTGCCCATAGCTTGTGTTACCAACCCTGGTGAACCTAGGAACAAGAACAATTAAGACGTGAGTTCACGCTCCTCAAAACTTTTTAGTCAGAGACCTTGCTGCCAGATGTAGTTATCGTCATACCCAGGACGTGGCCACCCAACGATGAATCCTGATAGGAATTCTAATTTTCACAGAATCACGTCGTTGTATAAGTTGAATAAATCCGACATAAAGATACATTTCTGTTTTACACCCCTTTGTATTTTTGCATATCTGCTGAATTTATTTTCTCTCCATATGCAGGTAGTTTGCTACCAGTATTAGTTAAGTGCCACACGTGATACACGCTTTGGGCGATCATGTCTCGAAAGAGATATGACTGACTGGGCAGAAGATTATCCCGCAGTAGGTTGCCATTACTTTCTGCGATAGACTGGTTGCCGACCAAAGCTATAGAACCCAATCTGTCCTGTTATTTGACTCATAGCTAGAATTATAAGAGATGTATTATATTATTAGGCAGTAATTAGTGGGGGATCAGTTTATTACTTCATAACAATAGAAAACCGATCCCCCATTTTATGACCAGTAGAAGCCTTAATCATGATTCCAACTATTAAATTCAGTCAGTCAGTTAAGTGCCATACGTGATACACGATTAGGCGATCATGTCTCTTTTCCAGCAGTAAATTGATATTACTTTATGCGGCAGATGGTTACCAGCCAATGCTATAGAACCCAATCTTTTCTGCTATTCTTTTATCGAAAACAGTCAGTTAAGTGCCATACGTGATACATGCTTAGGTGATCATGTCTCTTTTCCAGCAGTAAGCTGTCATTACTTTCTGCGGTAAACTGGTTACCAGCCAAGGCTATAGAACCCAATCTATCCTGTTATTTAACCCATAACTGGTGGGAAGAGACGGTTTAATACCTTTCCCAAGGGTATTTGCTCGTAAGTGAATGCAACAAATTCAACTGGAATTCGAACTCGGCTCCCCAATTTCTCGTTCCGATATCCATTGCACGTCCTACCAGTATATTCTCCGGATTAATCTAATATCCTTCACAAATATATCAAGGTTACCTAGAAGTTCCAACGTTTTTGAATGGTCTATAAAATATAGGTACACAACCTTTGCATACTGAGACAATTGTCTTTATTTTTATAACGTGCATTTACGAAGACATTCCATTATACAATATTACTCTTAGGGCATTAATTCAAGATGGAGTTCGACATTTTTCTGAATATAGAAAAAAAATCATTTAAACAGCACAAAATTATATTTTAAGTAAAGTAACTTTTTGTTCTTTCAAAAAATAACTTTATCAAATAATGGAATGTGATAATTCTGGAAATAATAAAAATAGGAAAAATGGAATAATTTTTTTAAACAATGATAAAAAATTGTGCAAGGAAAATATTGAACAATCCTCTCAATTATAATACAGACCGTTATATATATATAAATACATATACACATATACATATATATATATATACATACATATATATATACATATAGATATATATATATATACACATATATATATACATATATATATATATATACATATATATATATATACATATATATATATATACATACATAACTTTAAAACAGGAAATAGCATATTACATTGCATTTGACTAGATGGTTTTGTTGTCATTTCGCGCTATCCCGGTGTGACGTCATAAAACCGCATCGCAAACTTAAGAACTGCGTTTATTATTTTTGGTAACTATTGCCGTTGCCAAGCGGAGTTTTATGTCAACACAAAATAAAATCGTCGGTGATGGTGGATTTTATAATATTTCAGTTTAAACAACCTCTCTGAAGATGGCTCATGTGAGCCGAAAACTTAGAAGAAAACCAATAAATAATTATCCAAATGTTGGAGAATTTTTGTCTTTATTTTCAACTGAAATTAAAGCAAAAATACGACGTTTAAAACGGCTCATGATTAAACATAATAGACATTCATTGTCTCTTATATTTAATAGAATATGTCTAGAAAATTACTTGCTGCCTCGATATACTAAATATATATACATATATATAGATATATATATATATACGTTCATATATATATATATATATATATTAGTTTTTGGTCATAATTAAATTAGACCAGTACACAGTTGTATTAAAGCGTGTTCAATACATTTATATTGTAGAGCTTTTGAATATTTTTCATTTGTAAATGAGTTATATTCGCAACTTAGGTTTCACCCTTTTGGTATCTTCAGGCGATATTATAATAACTGATTTTTTTTAAATAATCAGTTATTATAAACCGCCTAAAGATACCGAAATGTTGAAACCTAGGTTGCGGAAATAACTTATTTACGAATATATATATATATATATATATATATATATATATAATGCGAAGCTGCTATCTGTTAACCATCACAGACAATCGCTCCTACTCCCCATTACCATGGATCAGGCTAGCCTTTCTGAAAGCAAAACACTGCACCTCCTTGGGTTAACTCTCACAACAGGCCTCAAGTGGAACGATTATATAGAATCCATAGCTAAATGCGCTGCTAAGAAGGTCGGTTCTCTGTGCAGTGCCAGGAAGTTTTTCCCGTCTTAAACAATCCTGCACATATATAAATCTACCACCCACCCGTGAATTCAATACTGCTGCCATATCTGGTCGGGTGCTCCTGCTATCCACCTAGGTGTCCTTGACAAAATCCAACGGAGAATCTGTAATCTGATAGATTCCGACATGGCATCTCGGATACAGTCAATTTCTCACCGGCGCAATGTGGCTTCTTTGTGTCTCTTCTAAAAATACTTTCACGGCTTCTGCTCCGATGAACTTAGCTCACTGGTGCCTCCTATATATAAATTTACTTGAGCCACAAGATTAGTAACTAGGCCCCACCCTTTTACTGTGAAACCAATAAATTGTAAACGCAAATTCTACTCCATCAGATTCTTTTCTCGCACTTCCCACCTGTGGAATTCCCTTCCGTTTACTTGCTTCCCCGACAGCCGCAATCTCAAAGAATTCAGATGTAAAGTCAATAGTCATCTCCAGCTGCAATCTCCATCACTAACCTGCATCTTCTCTCTCATACTCCTTTCTCCGTCCACTCCACTCTCATCAGTATTCTCATCCTTCTCTTACCCACTTCCTGACACACCCTGTAACCTGTCACTCTCTCTCATAAACTATATATGTAAACCCTGCTCAACAGTTGCAGTAAAATACCTTGCTTGGGGCGACACGATTATAATATATATATATATATATATATATATATATATATTAACGAACGAAGATTAACGAAACTTGTTATAAACAACCGACAATTTGAAATTATTTGTTTGAACATTATTTTTGATCGATACTCTTATTTAAGTAGACATTCTGTTTATAATCAAATAATCTTATATATTTATTTATACCGGCCTGCTTATTTACAATACATTTTTGTTACGAAAATGTGTGTCATTCGGCAGGATTTGAACCTGCGACCCCTATCCACATATGTGGTTCGAATCCTACCGAATGATACATTTTCGTAACAAAAATTTATCGTAAATAACCAGGCCGATAGAAATAAATATATAATACTGTTTGATTATAAACAGAATATCTACTTAAATACGAGTATCGATCAAATATAACGTTCAAACAAATCATTTCGTGTGTGTGTGTGTGTGTGTGTGTGTGTGTGTGTGTGCGCGCTCGCGCGTGTGCGCGCGTGTGCGCGCGTGTGTGGAGGATTAGCGAACACGTGCGTGCATACTGGAAGCGAAAATCGCACTATAGCTTGTGACGTCTCACATGATCACACGAGAGTCGGGACGAGAAGTATTAAGTATGGAAGGCCATTGGGATAACCAATCGCTTCTATTATCTATTATAGGCATTTGAGAATGTTTGTGGAGATTTCGTAGTTAATTTTGTTCAGTTTAAGTTTCAGCTGTTTGATGTATATGGCTTCGAGTATTTTTAGTTTTTGTTTATTGTTTTCGTGTTTACGTTTGATTGCGTTTTCGACGAGGATTTCACGGAATTGTGTATGTGGCCTGGTATGTTGTTTTAGATGTCTAAAGATGTTCGAATTGTCGTTTAAATGTAATGTCAATCGTCGTGAGATTGAGTTTGTAGTGCGACCAACATAAATATAGTTTAATCCGTTGGAGATACAATCTCCCAAAAAGGGCACTTGAATTTGTAGACTACGTTGTTTCTTTTTTCAAATCGCTAACCGGGGAAGAAAAGTCGTTGCGAATGAATGAGTTGGATTTAGAGTAGTATATATATATATATATTAAAACAGGTTTCCTTGAATAATATAGACAAGTTCTGTCTATTTATTTTGTGTAAGATCCTTTCGTATGATCTGATTAGCTTGATAGTGTTGTCATGGAAAGACGACAAGAAATCGCAATAAGCCGAAAGCTCAGACCTGATAAAAAAATCAACAATTATTGCGATTTCTTGTCGTCTTTCCATGACAACACTATCAAGCTAATCAGATCATACGAAAGGATCTTACACAAAATAAATAGACAGAACTTGTCTATATTATTCAATGAAACCTGTATTAATGAAAAAATGCTGCCAAAATACACACAATATATATATATTAATCATATCACCTCGAGCAAGGCGGTAACGCCACTGATGTGCCGGGGGCTACGTATGAGTGTAAAGATTGGAAAAGAGAAAGCCGGAAACCACATCCTAAACAGGGAACAAGGGATGAGCCTCTACACCTGTTCAATAGACGTGGGTGGAGTGTGAACTGGGCGATCCTTTCTTTTATAATTGAAACCGTTGCGTATATATAATATTTTGCCGTCAGGTTTGACGGCACAGCCCCGCTCGTTTACAGTAATTATTGTCCCCGAGAACTAGTACAAAAATAATAAAAGATGGTTGGAGATTTTATGATTGTATGATATTGTGGTGATACCGAGCAAAAGCAATGGATGTTTGCGCTTTCACAACCAAAAAGCAAATGACCAAAACTCGACGGTGCGCATCCGGGTTCGCACAGATATTCCGGTTGAAAACTAAAAATTAATTAAATGTTAAATTTCCAGTTCTCGAGCCTACGCGAATTTTATTTATTAGCCAATGGGAAGCCCAGAACCAGATACAAGTGTGAAATCCCAAATGAGCTACTGTGATCCAAAAAGAATATATAAAAAGCGGATACAGAAAGCTTCGCCAGGCAGACCGACTCGAGGAGAAGAGAGTAATTAGTATCTCCCTTGACCGAAGTCAAGCGGATTACTACACTCGCCTCCCTTACCTCTTTCCTTCTTCCCTGCCTCAAAACTACTTACTGACCTAAGGAGCGACTACATCAAAGACATTCCTTACTCATAGCGCTCTCCACATTCCTAAGCATTAATTCTCTTTCAGCATTTTATTGCCATGAACATTTTAACCTCCGTTGGACCTATATTTCAAGTATTACTTCAATTGTAAAAACATTAATTGATATGTGTATATATAAAATGTTATTTTTCTACTCAAATTGCCTTTCTTGATTTGTAATCCTTTTATGACTTATCTATGTACAACAAGGCCAAATTCCGTTAACCTGCAACAATATACTACTACCCTTCACTAGAACGGACTCGCACTATAAACAGGGAGAATAATAGATACCCCACTATAATATTCTCAAAACAAATAAGAAAAAGGACAAAAGCGTCACCATTAGCGTATTTTTGGACTGCTCTTTTTATATTTGTTGTATTTTTAGACAGTTTTCCACAAATTCACTAAAAATGAACATATCACGAGGGAAAAAATCCCCCAAATTTAATAACTAAGAGAAAAAAACAAAGAATATTTTGATTATTAACTCATATTTTCTGATTCTTTTTAGAACATTTCTTTCTATCGCAGAAAGCAATGGCAACCTACTGCAGGATAATCTTCTGCCCAGTCAGTCATGTCTTTTTTGAGACATGATCGCCCAAGGGTGTATCACGTATGGCACTTAACATAATGGCATCGCGTTTTTGTGCGTGTAGCTCCAGGGTGTGATGGGTAAATTGTCACCATCTTACATTTTTAATTTCGCGCATACACGTTGTTTGTTTCTTATTTTGTTGACTACACAGTGTAGTAGGGTCAGTTGGGCACTGTCTATGAGAAAAAGAGCACCATGACGCAATTCATTCCACCGGGAATTTGGGAACGCCATGCTTTACTGCTTGGCATTTGAGACGGAAGCTCGAATTCCAACATTTCAGAGTATTTGGGTGTCAATCTGATGGCAGTGCAGAAGATTCTGAAAGAATTGGATGAGTCTAATGATGATTACGAAGGTGTTTGAATTGCTCACTAGTGATGTCGACGTTATGCCTCCATTCGTCTTCCAACCGGGCCTCAGACTCAACACGGAGGCTTACGTCAAGTGACTTGAGAAGGTAGTGCTGCCGTGAGTCAAGAAGCCCCAATGTCTGCGAATAGGACAATGCTACGCAATCAGGAGAACCCAGTCATGGTTATTTCTGCGACTACATAACCCCTGACATCTGGTTACTTAACTCTCAAACTGCAACCTCCTTGATTAATTTTATGCACGGTGCAGTTGAACGAGTGACCAACAAAATTCTTTGTCACACCAAAGATGAACTGAAGGCAAGGATTATGGCAACATTTACCAACTTAAACAAAGAGGCTGTCTAGAAGGAATGCAGGAGATTCTAAAATCATCTGGAGGCCATGATTAAAGCCAATGGTGATTTTATTGAATAAATTTACTCTTAAGTATTTCAAGTAATTTTTGTGAAGTACTATTTTCATTTTGACGTGATTTAGACGACAATTTATCAATCGCACTATATATAGTCTAAACGAGGTTTTAATCAAGCCTATATAACACAATTGACGCTCTGAAATGTATCGTAATGTCAACAAATGTAAACATGTCACGGAAATTAAGAAAGATTAATTTAAAAAAAATAATGTTCAAACAAATCATTTCAAATTGTCGGTTATTTATAACCAAGTTTCGTAAATCTTCGTTAATTTCCGTAACATGTTTACATTTGTTGACATTACGATACATTTCAGAGCAGATATGGTTGTGGCGATGAATCGAAAATTGTGTTATATAGGCTTGATTGAAACCTCGTTTAGACTGGAGCTCATTCGTGGTCGATTTATCAAGAAGGTGACTTCTTGATATTAAACCCAGGGTGCGGCACCTTTGGAAAGTGCCTGAAAACCATACCAGAGGTTGTCTTGTGAGTGAAATTAGATAGACAGTTCCATTTGAGGAGCCATCGATGGTGTCGTTCAAGTTTGAAGTCTCAAGTAATCGTGACTGATGATTCGAGTGTCCTGGCTTTGTTCTGTTATTCACGCTAGATAGCACGCTCTCTCCTAGAAACTGTAACTGTAAACCACAGGTGGGCTCTGTGGATGTTAATCAAACACAAGTGTGCCTGAGAAGACGTCTGCAATGGGGATTAGTTAGCCACCCCGATAGACGATGGGTATCCTGGTATACCAGTGGTTAGCTATTATATATATATATATATATATATAAGTTTCTGTTGTTTTAAGCATATAAGTTGTGTGGATGTGTGTTTTGGTATATTTGTTTATAAGTGGTTATATTATTCAATTATTTTTTTCCAATTTATTTATACTTATCTTTAATTTAATTTAATTCATTTTACAATTATGTTTTAGACAAACCCAAAGAACAAAATGGTCCACTAGTCCGTTATATACATCAAAATGTAAATATGTAAGAGAAAAAAAACAGATCTCGATATGTGAAGTCATAAGTTTATTCCCCTGAAGAGATTCAACTTCAGACTCGAAACACGTGTAGCGTCACAAATACCATTATGGACACTTAATATATCATACAAAAAGTAAGTGATAATAATAATAATAGCGTCAATAAATCTACACTTTAAACAAAACGTTCACGGCTTCTCGCATTTTTATTCTATACCAATTTCTCTCGTTGGAACAACGATATTTCTGTTTTTAATATATATATATTACGGAAATTAACGAAGATTAACGAAACTTATTAACTTATTAACGAAAATGTGTGTCATTCGGCAGGATTCGAATGAAAATGACACACATTTTCGTAATAAAAATTTATCGTAAATAATTAGGCCAGTAGATATAAATATATAATACTGTTTAATTAAAAACATATCTACTTAAAATTGAGTATCGATCAAAAATAATGTTCAAACAAATCACTTCATATATATATATATATATTGTGTGTGTGTGTGTATTTTGGCAGCATTTTATCATTAATACAGGTTTCATTGAATAATATAGACAAGTTCTATCTATTTATTTTGTGTAAGATCCGTTCGTATGATCTGATTAACTTGATAGTGTTGTCGACGGGAGAGGTCATAGTGATTATACTTACCCCCTACACCAGAGTAGCAGCAGTTCCCAGACCAATCCCTCATACCACTATACACTCAATTGACCAAAAACCCATGACCACCATTCCTTCTCGGCCTACAGCCATGTGCCAGACAAAAAATGGTCCTGCCTAATTTTCTCTGTATAACTCCATTCTGTTAATAATAATTTAAATTTTCTATATTCACTGAACATTAAATGTTCATCCTTTGATAATGGCTTATGTAAGCCGAAAGCTCAGACCTGACAAAAAAATCAACAATTATTGCGATTTCTTGTCGTCTTTCCATGACAACACTATCAAGCTAATCAGATCAAACGAACGGATCTTACACAAAATAAATAGACAGAACTTGTCTATATTATTCAAGGAAACCTGTATTAATATATATATATATATATATATATATATATATATATATATATAGAGAGAGAGAGAGAGAGAGAGAGAGAGAGAGAGAGAGCGGAGGGGAATAACTCAACGCGTAAGTAAACGGTTATAAATCCAGTAAACGGTTATAAATTCGGCAGTTGTAAAAATTACACATCGCTTTGTCAAAGCCACCAAAAAATCAATTGTTACATTTTTATTTGCATCTCCCGGTCTGAATATTCGGGAAATCTTGTAAAAAAAAAAAAAAAAAATGTGGGTCCTCCAGCAAGATTTTAACGCGCGTCCTCAATGGGAAACCCTCATTTTATCTAACATGGATTAGAAAGATCGGCCATGTAGGACTACCTGATCAAGCAAAGAAATAAAAAAATATGCGTCTGCCGCTTGTTCGAATCCTGCCGGAAGACGCATACATTAGTTAGATCCAGTGACTCGACCCAAAGAGTTGTGAGTTCAATACAAGGGAGATAACTACATGACATCTGGAAGTGGCATTGGACATGGAACAAGACTGATATACCGCAGTGATTGAAATAAAGGGCTCGGTTCGAAATTTCAAGCACCTGAAGAAGGCCGATGCGTACAACGGCCGAAGCGTTGCGAATATGGTTATAAAGATGAGGACAACAGTCTGAACAATGTAAATAATGAACTGTTTTTTATTTGAACTTACGAACAAATTGTCACCACAATGTGAAGAAAAGAAGAGAAAATAAATAAGTTTTCTTAATTGTATTTTTTAAGGTTTTCGCTTTTCCATGTAAAAATAACTTGACTGGTAATTTTTTTTTCCATTGTATTTTAGTTTATTTTTGGCTAGAAAAATAAACAAAAAAAAATCAGTTAAATTGTTTGAAAAAGTCAGTTAATACACAGGTTATTACTAGTCCATGTATTTCGAGAGACGCTTTCAACGAAGCTCCGATTGGTGATAATGTAGGCACACCCTCCAATACATCGAACCAACTATGCTTTGACTTTCAAGGACAGCAAACGTTTTCTTTATTCTGACAGGTAGTTAACTATCCTTATCGTGTCAAACGTCTGCCTGTTGACCGGCCAGTCATCGTGGGTGGTCAGATTAGCCAGATTTTGCGAGTAATTAACCCTCCAAGTCGAGCAATCAAATGCTGGTGTCTAAGTTAATACGGAATCTTCGTCGCCTGCTTATTAGAGGTCGACACCCCATACGGCGTACCTGATGTAAAGGCCACGTCAGTTCCAAGAGGTTTTTGACTGAATTAACACACCAACGAACGAGTAACTGCTGCTTTCGCTTAATACGAGGCAAACACCCAAGGGTTCGCAGGGGAACGTAAAACACACAAACAAATAAATCAAGCATTATGACATTCTTCGAAACGGGAAGGTTTTTTTTTCTTTTTTTTATTTAATCATATCACCCCAAGCAAGGCGAAAATGCCACTGATGCACAGGGGGCTACGTAAGAGTGAAAAGATTGGAAAAGAGAAAAACCGGAAACCACATCCTAAACAGGAAACAAGGGATGAGCCTCTTTACCTGTTCAATAGACGTGGGTGGAGTGTGAACCGGGCGATAGTTTACTCTATCTACTCCAATTGAAAAAAAGTTTAAAAAAAAAGAGTGAAAAGATTGGAAAAGAGAAAAAACCGGAAACCACATCCTAAACAGGAAACAAGGGATGAGCCTCTTCACCTGTTCAATAGACGTGGGTGGAGTGTGAACAGGGCGATAGTTTAGTCTATCTACTCCAATTGAAAAAAAAATTTTAAAAAAGAGTGAAAAGATTGGAAAAGAGAAAAACCGGGAACCACATCCTAAACAGGAAATAAGGGATGAACCTTTTCACCTGTTCAATACACGTGGGTGGAGTGTGAACCGGGCGATAGTTTAGTCTATCTACTCCAATTGAAAAAAAAAATAAAATAATAAAAAAAAAGAGTGAAAAGATTGGAAAAGAGAAAAACCGGATACCACATCCTAAGCAGGAAACAAGGGATGAACCTTTTCACCTGTTCAATAGACGTGGGTGGAGTGTGAACCGGGCGATTGTTTAGTCTATCTACTCCAATTGAAAAAAATAAAGAAAAGTGTGAAAAGATTGGAAAAGAGTGAAAAGATTGGAAAAGAGAAAACCGGAAACTGCATCCTAAACAGGAAACAAGGGATGAGCCTTTTCACCTGTTCAACAGACGTGGGTGGAGTGTGAACCGGGCGATTGTTTAGTCTATCTACTCCAATTGAAAAAAATAAAGAAAAGTGTGAAAAGATTGGAAAAGAGTGAAAAGATTGGAAAAGAGAAAACCGGAAACTGCATCCTAAACAGGAAACAAGGGATGAGCCTTTTCACCTGTTCAATAGACGTGGGTGGAGTGTGAACCGGGCGATTGTTTAGTCTATCTACTCCAATTGAAAAAAATAAAGAAAAGTGTGAAAAGATTGGAAAAGAGTGAAAAGATTGGAAAAGAGAAAACCGGAAACTGCATCCTAAACAGGAAACAAGGGATGAGCCTTTTCACCTGTTCAATAGACGTGGGTGGAGTGTGAACCGGGCGATTGTTTAGTCTATCTACTCCAATTGAAAAAAATAAAGAAAAGTGTGAAAAGATTGGAAAAGAGTGAAAAGATTGGAAAAGAGAAAACCGGAAACTGCATCCTAAACAGGAAACAAGGGATGAGCCTCTTCACCTGTTCAATTCAAATCACCATGTAGTTGAACTCTCGATGGTTATTTCTTGTTCTTTCTGTCGTAGTGAACAAACCCAGATCTAGATTTAAAAATTCAAATGCTAAGCACTGACTCATTGACTCTGTTAGAAATAAAAAAAGACTCGAATTTACAAATTTTGCTTAGCACACACGCAAAAGCGAGCGCACCCAAACCAAAACCCGTTAAATTTCACACCTCAATGCGAAATGTTTTTCGGCCAATAGAAAACTAGAAAAACATCTAAAAACAAAATTCAAATAATCTTCAATTCTCAGAAACAGGCGATCATTATAATTATCTTTCTCTTTCTCTCTCACCTCTTTCTTTTTCTTCGTTCACCCGCCTGCCTCTTCTTATACTTGATAACCGAACGGAACCCTTTAAGACTGAGCGATTTTTTAAAATCATTTTACCCCAAGCAGGGCATTCCACTGCCACTATTGCGCATGGGGCTACATAGGGGAAGGTAAAGAGAAAGAGTAGATATAGGAAATGTCAGAAGGATGGTGATAGATGGGTAAGGATACCGAGGCTGGGGGTTGGGTAGATAGGAAGAGTGTTTGAAAGAATGGATGTAAGTTAGTGTGTTAGGAGGTGTCTATTGACCTTACATTTAAACTCCTGGAGATTGTAACCGTCGGGGAAGCAATCATGTGGAAGGGAATTCCACAGTCGTGAAGTGCGAGAAAAGAAACTGTTGGAGTAGAAGTTGCGGTTGCATTTCATCGGTTTCACTGTAAAAGTGTGGGATTTAGTTGCTAATCTAATATCTCGTGCAAATTCGTACCTAGGGAGCACTAGTGATCTAAATTCATCGGAGCAGAAGCCGTGAAAGTATTTATAGAAGAGACACAGGGAAGCCACGTCGCGCCGGTGAGAGAGAGACTGCAGCTGGTCTGCCAAGTTGGTATTGATCACATTACAGACTCTCCGTTGTACTTTGTCAAAGACATTCTTACCCAATGATAACGCTCATACATACAAACATACACACAAGTTACTACTACGAACTCTTGATACCCTTAAATCCTTACTACTGTTTCTCATTGAACATTTAACTTCTCCCAATTCATGTTATTCTGTTCTATTAATAAATTTATATTTAAATATACAAAAGGTATACTTTATTCTTTCACAAATCTACCTTCTGATAACCTTATAATTCTGATAAAACCTAAAGTTGTGGGGATTGTTGGCTATGTTTGTGAATTGGTCTTGTACCAGACATGGTTGACCGTCTCTACACTGGTGACCCCTCCTACCCCCACACTGTCAACTTAGCGATGACTCTGATTCTGAAGGATTCATACTTGCGCTGTATAAACTTTTTATAATTTCAGATTTTATGAGGTTTTCAAAATGAACAATAGATAAATAAGTTTTATTTAAAAATTTGTATTTTTACTTATTTTTATGATGTGTTTTGCCTTTGTCTTTGTTTAGTACAAGTTGACGCCAAAACACAACCAGAGATTTAAAGAAACAAGTTCTTTATATATCGAAAGGTGCTAGCAGATGAGGTCCCATGCAACCCGATAGAAAAAAATAGTCAATTGTGGTCACTACATTTGATCAACAAGATATGTTAAGAGATAGGCTTTTTTTTTTTGTATCAGAAGGTGCCAACCGATGAGGTCCCATGCAACCAGAGAGAAAGAAATATGCAATTGTGGTGACTACATTTGATCAACCAGAGACAATTTTTTGTATCAGATTATACAAACAGATGAAGTTCCATGCAACTTGAGAGAAAGCAATATGCATTTTGGACCACTATATGGTGTCAACCATAGATTTCAAGAGACAACAAGTTTTTCATATATCAGAAAATTATGTTACGGAAAGCTCCGAAGATTAACGAAATGGAATTATCAACCGACATACTTAATTTATTTGTTTGGATATTATCTTTAATCGATACTCGTATTTGAGTAGATATGTTTTAATATATTTATATCTATATATTTCTACCGGTCTGAGTATTTATGAGAAATTTTGTTAGAAAAATGTATGCCATTCGACAGGATTTGAACCTGCGACCTTTAACAACATAGGGGCAGTCACCAATTGATGTGGTGCGTATTAGACCACTCATGATTTCATAGTACAAAAGAAGTCACTATATGTGGTCAACGGGAGATTTCAAGTAACAACAACTTTTTGTATAAGATGGAAAGAGATGAGTTCACATGCAACCAGATTGAAAAAATATGCAATTGTGGTTATTACATGTGATCAACCAGATATTTCAAGAAAAAACAAGTTTTTTTTTTTGTATCTGAAAATGCAAACAGATAAGGTCCCATGCAACGATTGAGAATGAAATAAGCAATTGTATTCACAACATGTGATTAACCACAGATTTCAAGAGACAACAAGATTTTTTTAATGAAACATTCAGGGAATATGCTAAATCATGAGAATCACCTGAGTAGGCCTAGCATAGAAACAAATACGATATGAGAGTTGTTAATAAATAGGAAAACGATATAACATCAACGGCAACAGTAGTAACAGTAGCGACAGAAATAAGAAAGGTGTTTTGGTGAATGCAGTCAAGGAGTAATAGCAACAACATACAGATTAGACTAAAGGTTCTAAACTTACGACTGTTCCAGAGGACAATAGAATTGCGGATTAAAGCGTTGGTTCGGGAATTTGGTGACATAATAATTGTGAGTCCAATACCTGGACTGGGTAATGCTGAGCAGTTTTAAATAAGAACGAAATATCCATAAACATTGGCAATAGTATGAAAAGAGTATACGTCGTGTGTTGTATAAAGGGATCAGTTCGAAATTCACTAAAGATTATATGGTTCGACAAGTACCGACAGCAATAAAGATGTCGATAATAGTTTAATTTAAATAATGTCGATAATAATCAAGATGAGCGTTGTGGTGCAATCGATATCTACTCGGAATCCGTCTCTTCCCTCCAGTTATGGGTTAAATAAAAGGACAGATTGGGTTCTATAGCCTTGGCTGACAACCAGTCTACCGCAGAAAGTAATGGCAACCTACGGTAAATTAATCAAAATTTCTCCTTGTAATCAAATCAAAACGTGCATTGTGGTGTAATGGATATCGTCTCAGAACGAGAAATCAGAGAGCCGAGTTCGAATTCCAGTTGAATTCATTTACACACAAATTCCCTTGGGAAAGCTATTAATTTGTCTCTTTCCTCAAGCTATTTGATAAATAAAAGGACAGATTGGGTTCTATAGCCTTGGTTGGCAACCAGTCTACCTACTTGTAATGGCAACCTACTGTGGAAAAATCTTCGAGACATGATCGCCCAAGCGTGTATCACGTATAGCACCTATCTAACTGAGATAATAAAAAATTAAAAAAAAGTCGATTCAAATGGATTATTTTTATTATATTCTCAGTGCGACAATAGAGAGAGGTACTCGACTTCCGGCACAATCTCGTTCCTACGACGAGTCGTAACGTGATTTTCCGTGTAAGTCGGAACGTATCCGTGATTTCATCTCCATGTTGGTGGTTTTCCTTTTCTTCGAAGCACCGACGTCAGAAGAGGTTAGACTACGGTTGGGAGCCATGATGAAAAGCAATATGTTCCCACGAACATAACACAAACTAAAGGGAGTGAATCCACAACAATCCAACATGGCGTACAACTAGGAAAAACGATTAGTGAAGACTGCGTTGTAACCACGAATCGTCGTAGGATGGGAATTGTCGCCGATGCTTATGTAACTTGTATTTTTTTTACGCAAACACATTTACATTTTTATATTTAAATCTTTTCCTAAGTATTTTTATAATAAAATCTTTTTCAATAGCTTTTCATTGTAAAATCATTTCCTCTGTATTTTCACAGTAAAATCATTTTAAATGCGTTTTAATAGAGAACAAACTGTAAAATCATTTTAAATGCATTTTCATAAAGGACAAATTGCAGTGTCTATTTTAGTACTTGAAAACAGCGGCAAATGTTTTAGAAAAAAGTTAAACACAATGAGTTTGCTTTCTTCGTTATCAAGATTTCACCAAGTTATCTTTTTAGCAACAAAATATCTTTATCCCTTACAGGAAATCTCAATGTATGTACACATGAACTACATCTTTTAAGCAACAGTCGAATGACTTAAACCAAGAAACCGGCCAATGTCTGTTATTTCTACTCTATTTTCAAAGCATTTAACAATGTCTAATTTCACTTCCATGACGATGGCTTTCGTTTTCTTCGAAGCACCGCCATCAGAAGAGGTTAGACGACGCTTTGGAGCCATAATGGAGGGCAATAAGTTTCCACAAGCACAACACAAACGAGAGAGAGAGAGAGAGAGAGAGAGAGAGAGAGAGATTGCACAACGATTCAATATTGGGTACAAGGAAGAGTGTGTCGTAGATACGAATCGTCGTAGGATGGGACTTGTCGTAACTTAGGGACATACTCTTTATATAAATATATATTATGAATTTCTTTCATAACTTGTAAAAATTATTGTTTGACGGACCTGAAGAAGACTGCCACCACCTTTAAATCTGTTGTATTTCTTTTTTTCTTTTACTTTTTTCAGTGCAATTTTATCGATTACAGCCTAAACTTTCCGATTCACAAAAAAAAAAAAAAAAAAAAAAATTGAAAAAATTTCAATATTAAAACCAGTTTAAGAGGGGAGGGTGGCTAACTTTTTCATATAACGTTATAGTAAATCGATCCTCCATTTTGAAACGACTCGCCGGTACGACATTAGCACCACCTTTTTTTTTTTTACTTTTTTCAGTGCAATGTTATCGATTAACCCCTAAACTTTCCGACTGACAACAAAAATTTGTAAAAATTTCAGCATTTAAACAATTTTAGGGGGGTCATTTTTTCATACAACTTTATAGTAAATCGATCCTGTGCAATTAACGTTTTGCTTGCGCATATTCAACAACTGAATCCTTTGCGAAATTTTTGAATAAAGCCATTCTTGGAGTTTCTGAGGAAGATGTCATCGTAAGAACTGAAGAAAACTTGAAAAAGACAAAAACAAGAGCAACAACTCGTCCCAAAAAACAAAACAAAACAAAGCAACCCCAACGCGAGTGGTTCCAAAATGGAGAATCGATTTATTATAACGTTGTATGAGAACGTGATCCACCCCCTAAAATTGTTTAAATATTGAAATGTTTTCAATTTTTTTTTTTTTTTTTTTTTTTTGATAATCGGAAACTTTATGTAATAACCGATAAGACTATGTTGAAAAAAGTAAAAAAAAACATGAAAAGAAAAAAAGAAAAACAGATTTAAAGGTGGTGGTAGTCTCCTTCAGATCCGCCTATTGTTTTAAAGTGTGGCATTAGAATTTTAAATAACGAATTAAGTTAAGAATAAGAATTTGAAATTACTAATTAAGTTAAGAATATCATGCGTTATTTTTTAAAGTGAGGGTGCCATTTAGGGGTCGAAACTTTTCTGAGAAGGGGTGGGGCAAACTCAAGCAACGTCAGGGAATTCGGTGCAGATTATTTTCAGTAGTTTGGAGAAAATTACAGACTTAATTCTTTCCCTCGGCCATAAATCACCGACTGCCTATGTATCTACATATCAAGGTAGGGACATTATTTCTAATTAACGTCTTCCTTTAGGTATGAAAATATGACTATTAAGTCTCTTTCCCTCTCTCTGGTTATTTTATTTTGTTTGTTTTTCTTTCAAACTGATCTCTTTATGTAGTGTCCTTAAAAAACTAAATGAAAAAGAAAACGCAGAGGGAAAAGTGCTGAAGATCAAATCTTATCAAAATCAGAAACTGAGCAGTTTCATAAATTTTTAAAGCTTATAAAAGTTGGGGGCCAACCGAGGACACAGTCAAAATTCGAGGGGGTTGGCCCCTTCTGCACCCCCGTAGAATCGCCCCCTCTCTCTCTCTCTCTCTATATATATATATATATATTAGTTTTACTTCACTAAATTAAACAAAATAACTTTTCATTCATAGAAGTGGAGTTCTGATCTGTTCTTGTCCTCTTTTCCTCTCTCAAGAAACACGAGAGAGGCTCCTTTCAAAACAAAATCAAATGGTCAATACTAACGTCAATACTAGCAGAACAGTGTGATTTGTCTGCTCTGATTTTTGGAAAAAGTGTAAAAGAAAACACAAAGAGAAAAGTGCTGAAGATCAAATCTTATCAAAATCAGAGACTGATCAGTTTCATGAATTTTTGAAGCTTATAAAAATGGTAGGGGTGGGGGAAGCCGAGGGTCCAGCCAAAATTGGGCGAGGGACTTGGCTTCTGGCCTACCGTAGAATCACCATTGCGTGCTGCATGCCACCTGAGAGAGAGAGAGAGAGAGAGAGAGAGAGAGAGAGAGAAGTTGGCAGGTGAAGCATAATTTGTCACCCACAAGGGGGGCTCAAAGACCACTGATGCGTACGGGGTTTGTCTGTATCAGCTTCTTAGGCACGGGCCAAAGAATATTGACCAAGAAGAGGACTATCTTGCCATCGCTTCTGCATTTAGTACATTATTATTATTATTATCATTATGTCATTTTTCATCATATTTCGATTTCTGCTTTGGTCTCACTACCAACCAAGTCTGCGGGGAGACCTAAGGCAGGTAGTTGCGTGTTGTTATGACTCCATTTCATGTTTTTCTATCTTCCCTATCATCTCCAGCATTACATAGATAACGTTTTCCTTAGTGTGTGGGCTGTACTTAATAAGACAATTTTTTGTATATCTCTTAAGCTGGGGTTTCCAGGGATTCTTTCAATGTGTTGTTTTGTTCCATTTTTTATCATTCCAAGTCTTTATTATTATTATTATTATTATTATTATTATTATTATTATTATTATGTCATTTTTTATCTTATTTCGATTTCTGCTTTGGTCTCACTACCAACCAAGTCTGCGGGGAGACCTAAGGCAGGTAGTTGCGTGTTGTTATGAATCCATTTCATGTTTTTCTATCTTCCCTATCATCCCCAGCATTACATAGATAAAGTTTTCCTTAGTGTGTGGGCTGTACTTAATAAGACAATTTTTTGTATATCTCTTAAGCTGGGGCTTCCAGGGATTCTTTCAATGTGTTGTTTTGTTCCATTTTTTATCATTCCAAGTGCACCTACTATCACTGGCACAACTCTTGTTTTCAATTTCCACATTTTTTCTATTTCAATTTCCAGGTCTTTATATTTTGACAGTTTTTCAAATTCCTTGGTTGCTATGTTACAATCCGCTGGACAAGCCATATCAATTAATAGACAAGTTTTCTCCTTCTGGTTTTTAACAATAATGTCTGGCCTGTTTGCTTCAATTTTTCTGTCTGTGTAGATGGTGTAATCCCATAGAATGGTTACATCTTCTATTTCTGTAACCGGTGCTGGATGATGTTCATACCAGTGTTTGTTTACAGCTTTTCCATAATGTTTGCACATTATTATTATTATTATTATTATTATTATTATTATTATTATTATTATTATTATCCTCTTAAGCATGTTTTTCAGTTTTCAACCTGATATCTTGCATTATGGATATTCTCCACAAAGTCACATAAGCTCAGACAGATAGACCCATTGCCAGACTATTTGCAGAACGAAGCAATGCAGACTTCTGAAGCGATGCGATAATAGGATTTCTATTACGAAATTTTTAATGTAGGACCTTATGTTCGGTAGTATAGACGTAGTGTCGAATTTACCTATAGGGTTAGTAGGCTGAAGGCTAGGGCCTCAAATTCTAGGTAGGGGCACCAGTTAAGGTGTATAATATTTTTGACACTGTCATGAATCTTTCTTACATATGCAATCATAACGCAATGGAGGCAACCTACGTTAATTTCTAACATCGTCGGTTTTACTCAAACTGTTTACTTTAAGTAAATCTTCCATTTTCCTCTAGTCGTGAGAATGAGGGGTTTGGAGGGGTCTCAAAAGGGCCTCTCTTCATCTTAGCCAAAAAACGCAAATTTGTGAAGAGATGGGGACACTACGCCCCATTCAAAACTGTGACAATAGTGGCCTGAAAATACCACATTCTGACAACCTTAATCCGGATGACACGAGACATATTAAGCTTTTCAATTTCTTTGACAATATTTTTATTGTGTCCACCAAGAACAGACATACCGAGGAAGAGAACATTTTATTTACTTGTGTACCCGTGCCGTCAAGAATGACGGCATATATATATATATATATATATATGCCGTCAAGAATGACGGCATATATATGTATATGTATATGTGTGTAAACTTATCGTTATACTCGTTTCGAAAAATCATCCGAGCAAATACGCGGAAGGAAAAAATGGTGATAAAAAAGAATGAGCTAAGCACTTGAACATCAGTCAAAGTACGCAGCCCAAAGAAAAGAAAAAACCCGAGACGAGTAACCTAAAACAAAAAGCGCTCAATACGCAAGTAGAGAAAACAAAGTAAGTGACTAACCTAGAGAGCCAACGAATCTACCAAGGTTTCACCAAATTGGATCTTCAGGGAAAGTTGGCTTTCTAGGTTAGTTACTTACAGCCAACTTTCCCTGAAGATCCAATTTGGTGAAACCTTGGTAGATTCGTTGGCTCTCTAGGTTAGTTACTTACTATATATATATATATATATATATATATATATATATATATATATATATATAGAGAGAGAGAGAGAGAGAGAGAGAGAATACAACTGCATTTTGTGCAATGATGTGGTAGGAGCGATGTCACTCCTGAAATGGTAATTGTGGTGGCAAGGGGTGATGTGCACCAGGTCAAAGAAAAATGAGAAATGTCTTTGAATAACCAAGATATTGATATGCTGTAAAGACTGTGAAATGTTAATGTACAGAAAATTAATTTGGAAATACAATCTTTTTGTAAGTGTACGAAGGATAATGAAAAATTACTAGAACAGTAATAATTTTAATTTTTTAAGAGAAATTAATTTTGACTCAATAAGAATCGAGGCTAAAACTAAGGCTGTTTTGATCTAGAACTATTTTTTTAAAAGCAAGAATCTCTGTAGTTTACAAAAGAACGACAGAATAATTAATAGCAAGGTGATAAAACAATAGCGTTTTGTTGTGGACCTTGAAAACCGATCGATGAAAAATAAATTGTTTATTCTCGGAGGAATGAGGTTGTAGTTTGGTAGTATGTCAGTACGTTTGCGCTAGAAAGACAAATACGTGGAGCACGTGAGATCGGTTCTCTTTAGAAAAAAGAGAACCGATCAAAATTAGCGTCTTCCTTCAAAACGAAGACCAGGAGAGTAGGAGTTGGGGTCCGACTGCCTTCGAAGGCGGTCGAACTGAGTTGAAAGATGTCATCCGCTGTGTGTTGCTGATGCTGAAGGCTAAAAAGCGAAATACCGCTACTCCTACTACTACTACTGAGAACGCGAATGTCGAAGGTGGTAGTAATTGGGCTAAGAACAGAACAAAAAGAGTTAAACGAAGGCCACATCTCGCCTTTACCGAAATTATTTGATGTATTTGTATTTTATTTGGTTATTGTTCAAATACAAAAGACATTCATCTTTGTGCAACAATAATTGTTTTGTGTGTGTGTGTGTGTGTGTGTGTGTGTGTGTGTGTGTGTGTGTGTGTTTGTTTTTGGTATATATATATATATATATATATATATATATTGTAATAGTTGTTACAATGGTTTATAGAATGAAGCAGCCGAGACACATGGCTAGCTTCGAAACGCGAAAATTTTTGTGTAGTGACGTTATGAATTTATAAACCATTGTAACAACTATTACATTATAACGCTCTACGTTTGTATCGAGCACTCTTTATAAAAGTAAATGCATGAACAACATCTACAACTTAGTTACAATATATATATATATATATATATATATATATATATATATATATATATAATCTTTTGTCTTTCCGAAATCGCATCAACTTGGTTATATTTATTTTTCTGTTGACCCGATTCTCACTCGACGAACATGCATGTGGACCAACGGGGAGCTTCTGGGTTTCTACGATCTGATGACCGCTTTCTAGAGTCAAAACAATTACAACGTGGCTGGAGGGTGGCATCAAATTCACACTGGGAGCCGGAGACTTGTGTCTAACCTGCAATACTGGGCCATACCGGATCAACGGCCGGTCTTGTAGAGTGCGTCGATTCAGTGGGGTGAGGATACGGTGTTACAATAAAAATAAAATATTTTAGTTAACAAGGAGATATAAAAAATTACATTTTTTTATATAATCATATCACCCCAAGGCAGTCTACGGCCACTGGTGCGTAGGGGGTTACATAGGAGGAAAATTATGAGAAAGAGTGACAGGTTACAGAGCGTTTCAGGAAGTGGGTAAGAAAAGGGTTAAGATACTGAGAGTGGAGTGGGCGGAGAAAGGAGCATGGGAGAGAGGATGCAAATTAGCAAGATAGGAGATGACTATTGACTTTACACTTAAACTTCTGTGTAGCTGTCGGGGAAGCAAGTAAACGGAAGGAAATTCCACAGGCGGGAAGTGCGAGAAAAGAAGCTGTTTATATAAAAGTACTATCAATACAATATGTACGTAGCGTGATACTAAGATTTCCCGATGTTGACTAATTAATATCTTTAGGATTTTAGAGGGTCTTGTTCTAGAATGACCAAATACAAGTGTTGATAAATATATTTCGACGTTTCAAAATAATTGCTCTTGTGATTCATTGTCATTGCAAATTATTGGAATTTGTCATCTTTTCAAAATTACATAATATAATTTTGAAAAGAGGGCAATTTTCAATAATTCCGTATATAATGGACTCTGTTGTCGAAATTCGACGTATGAGGATATGACAGCCTAATTGCTTCATCCACACTTTTCGGAACTACTGATACACTCAGTCGCAGCATATAAATACTACAGATGAAGCAGACAATAGACCTCAGGCATTTTTAATTTATCCGATATGTTGCCACTATCTGCTGCGGTAGACTGGTTGCCAGTCAAAGCTATAGAACCCAATCTGTCCTGTTATTTAACCCACAACTGGGGGGAAGTGACATATTAATACCTTTCCCAAGGGTATTAGCGCGTAAGTGAATGCAGGGCATTCAACTGGAATTCGAACTCGGCTTCCCGATTTCTCGTTCCGAGCCGATATCTACTGCACCACATCAAGTTCTTCCGTATATATATATATATATATATATATATATATATATATATATATATATATATATATATTCCGTATATATTGATTGTTTAATACTTAGTTTTTGGTCATAATAGAGTGAGACCAGTGCACATTGGTATTAAAAAGTGTTCAATACAATTATATTGTAGAACTTTTGAATATTTTCCATTTTCAAACGAGTTATTACGCTACCTATGTTTCTCCCATAAGTGATGTCTTCAGGTGATTTTTTATTTTTATTAAAAATCGCCTGAAAACACCACTTTTTTATTTTTTTATTTTTTATTAAAATCGCCTGAAAACACCACTCATGGTAGAAACCTAGGTAGCGTAATAACTCGTTTGAAAATGGAAAATATTGTGTATATATATTACACACACACACACACACACACACACACGCGCGCGCGCGCGCACATATATATATATACGGAATATATATATATATCGGTCATTCAGTAATGAATTAGAGCACTCTGGCTATTGGGTGTGTATAATGATAATATACAGGCTAAAAAGTCTGCCTCCTTCTACCGAGCGCCCATAGCTCAGAGGTAGAATCGTCGACTGACGCTAATTCGGTCGTGTTTCAATCCTGGGTTAAAAGCAATCGGAGTCTAACCATACTGAATAGCTGTGATACAGCGAAACATATCTGTCTGCGGATGACTATATATATATATACGGAATTATTGAAAATTATACTCTTTTCAAAATTATATTATGTAATTTTTAAAAGAGGACAATTTTCAATAATTTCGTGTATATATATATATATATATATATATATATATATATATGTTCACGAAATTATTGTTTAGTTGATTTTAATGCCTTCCTTCGGGTGATACGTTTAAAAAATAAAAAAGAACAAATGTGGGGTAAGCATAGAGAAGTCATCAACTTATCTGCACTCTATTCCATCATACATAGTGGCATACTAAAATAATGATATTAATCAATAAAAATCATAAAGGTCAATGCCAATTCGTAATTTCCAATAATTATAATTTAAATGTTAAGCTTATAATGTTCTTTCTATAATACCAGTTCGTAATATAGAATGCCAATTCGTAATTTCAAAATATTTTCCAATCTTTTCACTATTACGTAGCCCCCTGCACATCAGTGGCGTTACCGCCTTGCTCTGGGTGATACGATTAAAAAAAAATATAATTTAAATGTTAAGCTTATAATGTTCTTTCTATATTATAAGCTTATAATGTTCTTTCTATATACCACATCTAAGCATAGTTTAGATGTGGCGCAAGGCCAATGTTCTTTCTATATGAAAATCCTTTAAATCGAAACCTGTCTAAGTCTTTAAAATCTTTTTTCTCAGACCTTCTGAATAAAAATAAAATTCTGCCAAATGACAATGACAAATAACTGATTTATTGATCAAGTTGCAAATTTTTAATGTTAAATAAACTTTTTTTCTGTGAAACTATTTGGGTCAGAGAGAAATGTAGATATTTCACAGCTGAGAAAGGTGAACGGGAAATTTGCTATTCACTCGAAAAGACAAGTCGATTGTTTAATACAGTAGCACATTTTAACAAGGGCTTTCTATCAGGACATCTTGCTCGATTAGAGAACAAACACTTATTGTTGGATATACGCACAAAAAAAGATCACCACAGACCATAAATTAAAGTTCGACTCTATTCTCCTTGACAATTCGCACGATTGTTTTTGAACTTAAGGAAAAATTCGACCTTCCTATACAAGTTACGTTAACAATGATGACGATCAACGACGAATATTAACTTACCCAGCTAATAAATATAACGTTAATACAAACAGTGGCGGACTGAACAGGATGTTAGCTTATCCGATGTCAAGTTCAGCCCTGATGAATTGCGATTGCTCTTTATATAATACTAGCAGTATAGCCCGGCGTTGCTCGTGTGTAATGAAAGCTTTAAAACTAATCCATGGTCTTGGAGCACAGACTCTACCTAAAGAATATTTGTGTGAATTTTGGTGAGAATCGGATAAAATTTGTGGATTCGTATGAAGGACATACAGACAGATAAACAGACACACACACACAAACATCTTGCCTTATATATATATATATAATCGATTTTCTGCACTGTAACCTTGAAACAGTAAGAACTGTAACCTTGAAACTTCTGAATATCGTTTCTTATGTCTTTGTCTATGAGTGTATCAAATTTGATTAAAATCGGACCACCCCTTCTATTACCCGATTTTTTCGATTATCGATTTTCGATATTTATCGGGGGTACCTCGACACAAAACCTAGCTAAGAACACTCGCAGACGCATTAACTGTGTAAAATTTCAAGAAAATCGGTTCAGCCGTTTCGGAGTCTATAAGTAACGGATACACACACGCACACACACACACACACACACACACACAGACAGACACACACAGAGAGACAAAGTTTCATTTATAAATAAGTTTAGATGTTGATTTTCTAAGCGTAGCTTAGATATGGCACAAGGCCGAAAGTAAGGGACACCCAGTGAGGATCGAACTCACTACTCAATTGTAAATATTCTAGCGAGACAAGCTTGTTAACCATTACACAACCTCATGGAAAGGTGACTTTCTAAGCGCTGCTTAGATGTGGAACAAGGCCGAAAGTAAGAAACACAGTGAGGATCGAACTCACTACTTAATTGTAATGATTCTAGCGAGACAAGCTTGTTAACCATTACACCACCTCGAGGTGCCCCCTCTATATATAATGTGCGTTGTGATGTAATGGTTATCAGCTCGGAATGAGAAATCGGAGGGCCGAGTTCGAATTCCATTCTAATTCGTTTCATTCACTTAACGCATAAATAACCTTGGGAAAGATATTAATCCATCTCTTCTCCCTCCATCTATAGGTTGAATAGCAGAACAGATTAGATTCTATAGCATTGCTTGGCAGCCGGTCTACCGCAGAAAGATATGGCCACGTACTGCAGGATGTGCGTTGTGGTGCAGTGGATATCGGCTCGAAACGAGAAATCGGGGAGCCGAGTTCGAATTTCAGTTGAATTCCTTGCATTCACTTACGTACAGATACCCTTGGGAAAGGTATTAACCGTCTCTTCCCTCCAGTTATGGGTTAAATAACATAGCAGAGTGAGTTCCATAGCCTTGGCTGGCAACCTGTCTACCGCAGAAACTAATGATAACCTACTACGGGATAACCTTTTGCCCAGTCAGTCGTGTCTCTTTCGAGACATGATCGCCCAAGCGTGTGTCTCGTATGGCACTTAAGTGCCTGACTGAGGGAAAATCTTCTGCGTAGTCAGTCATGCCTCGAAAGAAGCATGCATCACGTATATCACGTATGGCAACTTAACCGACTGACTGATCTATATAATATTAAAACTCTAATCTGATATATATATATATACGCACGCCTATGGCTTAGGCGAGTAGCGACTCCGACTAACACCAAATCGGTCGAGTTTTGATCCCGGCCAGAAGCAAGTGGATATATAAGATTCTAAGATATATATATATATATATATATATATATATATATATATATATATATATATTAGTCATCCACATACAAGCCCGTTTCGCTGTATCACAGCTCATCAGTGTGGCTAGACATATCCACTTGCTTCTGACCGGGATCGAAACTCGACCGATTTGTTGTCAGTCGGAATCTCTCTCTCTCTCTCTCTCTCTCTCTCTCTCTATATATATATATATATATATATATATATATATATATTAGATTCTAAGATTTGGTTTGGTTTGCAACATATCAACATCTCAATCGGTTATTTAATGCCGACAAGATTTTTACAATAGATTTGTAGGAATAGAATATGTAGTGGACCCGGTTAAGACTCCAGCAAGAAATAACACAAACACCAAAATAGAAAATAACGATATATATTAAACACAGCAAAATACAAATATGTGGAACTCGGGTTAGGAAGTAATACTATAATTGGGACTTGCAATAGTCGTAGGTTAGCCGTGTTGGCTATCTCTGTTGACTATCTCTGTTGACTATCTCTGTTGACTATCTCTGTTGGCTATCTCTGTTGACTATCTCTGTTGGCTATCTCTGTTGACTATCTCTGTTGGCTATCTCTGTTGACTATCTCTGTTGACTATCTCTGTTGACTATCTCTGTTGACTACCTCTGTTGGCTATCTCTGTTGGCTGCGTTATGCTAAATATGTGGGCATTATTGGAGCAAACTGACTCGCAGCGTGAATTTGTATTTGCTGATTCATTATTATTCCCAACCTCCGTTTTTGGTGAATACTCACGCAATAACCTTTTAGGGATACAGCAGCAAGTAACCTTGGGAAAAGTGTGAATGTACTTTTCCCTCCAAGTTTGAGCTTTGTTTAATGGCATATCAATTGAAGTAGATAGATCTATCTATCGCCCGGTTCACACTCCACCCACGTCGATTGAACAGGTGAAGAGGCTCATCCCTTGTTCCCTGTTTAGGATGTGGTTTCCGGCTTTCTCTTCTCTTTTCCAATCTTCTCACTTTGTTTTTTTTTTTTCATTTGGAGTAGATAGATCTATCTATCGCCCGGTTCACACTCCACCCACGTCGATTGAACAGGTGAAGAGGCTCATCCCTTGTTCCCTGTTTAGGATGTGGTTTCCGGCTTTCTCTTCTCTTTTCCAATCTTCTCACTTTGTTTTTTTTTTTCATTTGGAGTAGATAGATCTATCTATCGCCCGGTTCACACTCCACCCACGTCGATTGAACAGGTTCAGAGGCTCATCCCTTGTTCCCTGTTTAGGATGTGGTTTCCGGCTTTTTCTTTTCCAATCTTTACACTATTACGTAGCCCCCTGCACATCAGTGGCGTTACCGCCTTGCTCGGGGTGATACGATTAAAAAAAAAATCAACCTCTGTAGCTTATTTAATGCCAAAAAGCTAGTGTTTTAAGATATCTTTTTTAATATTCTGTTATCGTGAGAAGGTTGACTTAGATTTTAATGAACTGTTTTTTGTTTTTATTCTTTTTTATTTTAGAAAACTGAAAATGTCTCCTAGTTATGTATTTAAAAAAAAGTTTTGCTGAGAATAATTTTTTTCTTCAAAAATGTGTCATGGTAATAATTTTTTCTTCAAAAATGTATTGTTGGTAATATTTTTCCTTCAAAAATGTATATTTTGCTATAAAAGTCTGTTTTTATGTATATATTTCTATAAAAGTCTATTTTTATACTTTCATGGTGTTTTGTCCCCAGTTTGGGGGTTAACTATTTACCCATAGCTAGGACCCTAACAGGTGCTACCACTCCGGGTCAGGGTGGACGTGGGAACAACAGAAATTAAGAAGTGGTTCCATGCTCCTCACAAACTCTCAATCAGAGACCTTGCTGCCGGATGAAGTTTACGTAATGCCCAGGAACCCTCCCAGCTATGGGTTAATTAGTAGATCGTGTATTGATAAATCATTATTATCTCCAAAATGTTTCTTGCAATCTAAAAATATTTTTAATAACCTGCAAAGGGTTGATAAGCCGTAAAAACAAATCAATCAATGAAAAACCCGTCTTTCAAAACAGCTTTTCGTTTGGGCAGCAGTAAGAAGCCGGTTGAATAAAAATTGTTTCGAGTACGTACAATCACTCTTAAAATTTCCTGTTCTTTTGCAAGAATTCTCAGTGAAAAAACTGAGGAAAGATCAAGAGATTTGATTTCAGATGACCAGGGTTTGGTTTGGTTTGGTTTGGTTTGGTTTGGTTTGGTTTGGTTTACGGCATATCAACCTCAGTGGGTTATTTGATGCCGACAAGATTTTTTTACTATAATTCGTATGAATAGAATATATATTCTTTGCAAGAAATAAATTTGTAGATCTGTTTGCGTTGAGATATTTTTGTAAAGTGGTTTTTGTTGAGAGTCAGATGTATCGCTGGTATGTATTTTTCCCAAAAATGTATTGCTGGTAATACTTTTTTCCTTCAAAAATATATTCCTGGAATTTTTACTCTAAATGTATTTTTATATTTTCGTAAAATTTTGACCCAGTTTGGGAATAAACTATTTTCCCATAGCTGGAACACTAACCGGTGCTACCACCTCGGGTCAGGGTGGATCTGGGAACAAAAGCAATTAAGAGATCAAGAACCCCAAGGTGAATAGCAGGGTCACCCAACAAGTCATGCTCCTCACAATCTCCCAATCAGAGGCCTTGCTGCTGGAAGTAGTTTAGATTCTAAGAATTGTGGGAGGGGGGGTAATAATGGTTTAGTGATGTAAATCTTACTAATTAACCTATGAGGTAAAAAATGTTTATGAGACATTAGGTTTGTAAGTCCTCAAAATACACTCACTGATGTGCCCAAGGGTACATGATCTAGTAAAAGCGCTGGTTGATTGACCCAGAAAATAATTTGACCCAAAGATTTATGAGTTCAATCCCTGGCCCCAACAGAGGAAACGAACACTTGAAGAGTTTAGTTATCAAGGAGAATTAACTGAAATTAAGATATCTAAAGACATCGCATGTGGAATTAGAACAATATACCTCTGTTCAGACTGTTGTCTTCATCTTTATTTCCATAGGAAGTTTTTACCGTCTGAATCAATCTTGTACATATATAAATCTACCATCTGCCCGTGTATTGTATACTACTGCCACATCTTGTCGGGTGACCCTGCTATTCACCTTGGGGTTCTTGACAAAATCCAACGGAGAATCTGTAATGTGATCGATCCCGACTTGGCAGCTTAGCTGCAGTCGCTCTCTCACCGGCGTGATGTAGCTTCCCGGTGTCTCTTCTACAAATACTTTCACGGCTTCTGCTCCAATGAACTTAGATCACTGGTGTCCCCTGTGTATGAATTTACTCGACCTACTAGACTAGAAACTGTGTCCTACCCTTTTACAGTGAAGCCGATAAAATGTAACCACAATTTCTACTCTAACAGCTTCTTTTCTCGCACTTCCTGCCTGTAAAATTTCCTTCTGTATTCCTGCTTCCCTGACAGCTACAATCTCCAATAATTTAAATGTAAGATCAATAGTCATCTCCTATCTCAGTGACTCGCATCCTTTCTTTAAAACTCTTTTCTCCATCCATTCCACCCCCATCACACCAGTATTCTCGTCCTTCTATTATCCTCTTCCTGACACCCCCTATAACCTGTCCCTCTTTCTAATCATTTTACCCCTATGTAACCCCATGCGCAACAGTGGCAGTAAAACTGCTTTGCTTGGGGTGAAATGGTGAAAAATATATATTCACGACGTTTCAGGTGTTGTACACTCTGGCCTTCTTCAGGTGATACACATGGATCAGTAGATAAAAGCGTTGGTTGAATAATCCATAGAGTGATTTGACGCAAGTTGTAAGTTCAATACTTGACCACAGCCGAGGTGAACAAAAATTTGGAAAGTTCAGTTACTAAAGGGAATTAACTGAAACTGAGATACTAAAAACATCGCATGTTATGTGGAACTAGAACAATCTACACACGTGGACTAAATAAAAGGTTCGATTCAAAATTCCAACAAATATCACCTGAAGAAGGCCGGATTGTACAAAAATCGAAACGTCGTGAATATGGCAATAAAGACGAGGACAACATTCCGAACGAAGTAAATGGCGTAAATGACTGCAAGAAATAGAGAAAATTCCTGAAGAAGGTCGGAGCGTACAGCGGTTGAAACGTCGTGAATATGGTAATAAAGATGATAACAACAATCCGAACAATGTAAATAATGTAAGTAATTAAAATACTTCATCTTAGAAATATAGACAGACCCTGAAGAGGACCGGAGCGTACAACGGCCAAAACGTCGTGAATATGGCAATGAAGATGAAGTCAACGGTTCGAACAATGTAAACAATGTAAATATATCTCCTTCCTATTTTTCCTTGAGTTTTGTATTCTAATTTGATAAAATATAACTTTTTTAATATGAGCAATACCAAATAAAAACACAATAAAGAAACAAACAATTATTCACTATATAAATCAGTGTTAAACGGATGTGTAAAGGAATGTAGGTGAGGCTGATTTTATTTATTCGTTATGAAAATTAAATGATAGCAATGTAGTTATAGGTAGGCCCACTTTGTCACTTGGCAACAAATATTTTTAGACTCAGTCCGCCACTGGCTACAATGTTTCAGTAACTTTAAACAGAGAGGTTCCAAACTTTTGTTGTAGATGATATATATATATATATATATATATATATATATATATATATATATATATATATATATATATATATAAATGAATAAAAACACAGTAATAATAAAAAGGTGAACGAAATTTCACCATTTAAGAAAATAGATGTATATTCAGAATCGCTAGACTATAAAGTCAAATATCAAACAGCCAATCAGAAGTAGTCCCGACCAGGACACGAACCTCCTAGTTTAGCGAGTGAATCAGAAACGAGAGCTGTTCCCAATGTCACTAATCGCGATCCAATGAGAAGCGGGGCGGCATTTTCAAAGCGGATCGTTATAAATTTTAAAAACAGTTTCCACTTCGGCTATAAGGCGTGACTCTTCAGAAATGAATTAAGTTCTCTCGGTGACTGGCGTCTGGATGTTGCTTACATACGTCTTGTATGTAAGCAACATACAAGACGTTAACATTTCCCTTCTCTGACCCCATACGCCGATGGCTTAGGGAGTAGAGGCTCCGACTGACACCAAATCGGTCGAGTTTCGATCCCGGCCAGAAGCAAGTGGATATGTCTAGCCACACTGATGAGCTGTGATACAGCGAAACGGGCTTGTATGTGGATGACTAATATATATATATATATATATATATAGTCATCCACAGACAGTCCCATTTCACTGTATTGTATCACAGCTCATCAGTAGGGTTATTCATCCGATTGCTTCTAGCCAGGAATAAAACCCGACCGAATTGACGTTAGTCGGCGATTCTACCTTTAAGCTATAGGCGCTCGGTATGTAGAAAAGTAGATTTTAGCGATGAGATAGAAAATGAACCTAAATCAGAATTAACTGTATTTATTCTCCGATGCTGCGGAAATACGATATATGGACGACCCACTGGCGTCCTCAGATCTTCACAGAGTCTTGCACTAAAATTAAAACAGTCGGCCTCTTATTCATCCACATTATTAAGCAGATAGCTAATACATTTGAATACATACACTTAACAAAATCGCTTTTTTATATATATATATATATATATATATAAATCACTTTTATATATATATGGACGAATCTCCCACTGGCGTCCTCAGATGTTCACAGAGCCTTGCACTAAAATTAAAAACAGTCGGCCTCTTATTCAACCACATTATTAAGCCGATAGCTAATACATTTGAATACATACACTTAATAAAATCACTTTTATATATATATATATATATAAATCACTTTTTATATATATATATGGACGACCCACTGGCGTCCTCAGATGTTCACAGAGTCTTGCACTAAAATTAAAAAAAACAGTCGGCCTCTTATTCAT